>JAUTXW010005283.1:600000-1037500 GCA_030620095.1 Kuschelorhynchus macadamiae
TTAAAAAACCGTTGGTTGCGATGATGCTACTAATTCATGTTTTTTTCTTTACAGCATAATATTAAATGAAACTGGTATTTTACTGTATCGACAAGAGCGGTTTTAATACCTTTAATTATTGAAACCATCAGTCATTTTTTGCTGAAATATTAAATTCAAGAGAACATAAAATATACATACCTTTGCATCGTTTTTTTACATTTAAATCGGGCTGTTTCGAAACCGTTCCAGATAGGGAGGCGAATTATTATATGTGATTCGTACACACCCAGGGGTATATGGCGATGCCGAACAATTGACGGCAAGGATTTTTAGTACCACGCTGTGAGACGAAATCTCAGGAATGTCTTCCCAAGTAACATTTTGTCAAACCAAAAGTTATATAAAATAATAATGAAGTTTTAAGAAGGTTTCTTAGGAAACTTGTGTTACATAAACTGTTCCCGTCATTTGTTTGTGCCACCTAAAGTCAACATTTGGTTTATAATAGCTTTATAATATCTGGACAACCTATAGTTAGCATACAAATTGCTTTACGTACTAACTTACTAGAGGGTAAACAATGTGGGTTTTATAAAGGTCTATAACTATTTTATATAATTAGCAGTGACCGTAGTTTTTGTTCGTTATATTATATTACACTAACTCCCAGTAAAAACTAGAACTGTATATTCTTATAATATTTTAGGTTTTATTGAAACACTGAAAAAAAAAACAACACTTAATGATTTAGCCAGTAACCCTACTTTTTAGCATTACTTGAATCTTTTTTGAATCGTACCAGAATCAGTTACGTTATCAGAAAGGTATTAGTGAGTGATTGTTTAAACATGACCAGTAATAAAAAGTGGTATAGATTATTTTTTATCACAATATATGTATTTAAAAAAAAAATATTTATTCATAAAAAACCTACCTTTTTAATTTTTCACCAAAAGTTCCAATCTTTGTTAATTTGAAAAAAACCTAATGTGTCCATATTATTAAGTGACGCCACACCGCAACATTTTCAACTGCGAAAGAACAAACCAAATCGTTAGTGAAATGAAATCACGTCTACAAAGTGTGACTTTCTTTTCACCAGGTTATTTAATCATTCGTCTATAATATACCTCTGTTTCGTTTTATAGAATTGACAGGAGTGTAGCTGAGAATTCATTATTAAAATCCTTAGTTCTATAAGAGTTACATAATTTAGGTAACTTTGCAGATATAATAATAAAATCTTTATAAAGTAACAGAAATACCACCGTTACTTCTACAAATCATAAAATATTATTTGGGTTGCTATGAGATCTAGGACCCTATCATTTTAAGGCGTAATCAGCGGATCGCATGTCAATTTTATTAAAAAAATATTAAAGTAGGGTCCCTTCGGACCCATCTAACTTGTTAACGGTAGGTATTAGGGATCTGGAAAATAACCTTTCGACGAGGAATTTAGAGGAGACCAAAATTTTAAATGGGGTTCGAAAATCTCGAATTATTTAATATCGTTCGAAATTACTCTAAATTTTGGTAACTAATTTCGTTTTTCTCCAAGCAAGCATAAACCGAAGGGAAAATATTGGGAACATTGAGAGGAAAATAGTACAACTTGGTCAACAGATTTCCAATTTCGCCAACCGATTTTGAATTTTGCCAACACAATATTTATTCAGTGACATAAAAATATAAAATATTTAACATATGAGATCTGTTGCGATTAGAATGATAAACAATTCCTTTTTTGGCTTTGCCGCAGTTAAATATAACAGCCAACTTAAAACTGAGTGAAGCAAAAATATTTTAAAAAATACATATCTCAGATGATATCAAGTCTGTCCACGGAATGTTTCGATGCATAATATAAGCAATATTGTTTAAACAAAAATAAGAAACTGTGTCATGTAATACATAAATAATACCAAGTAATATTCTTTATATTATGCATCGAAACATTCTGTAGGCAGACTAATCCAAATGTGTTTATCTTTTTAACCGCAACAAATAATCGGATCTCAACACGTTTAGGAAGATATGAAATGAAACATGGTGACTAGAAAAAGTCTTTGCTTTTGGCAGAACCACACGTATCATCAGGACTGTATATTATATTACCAATAAGATATGATTTAAGATTTTATCAACAGGATAAAATATTGAAGGGAGCGTTCCCCCCCTCCTTTTATAAGACGTATCGGGGCAACGTGTCTTATTTACCTTAATCTACGTGCAAATATCTTAAAAAGCCGCACTTCTCCTACCTCAGTATGTTTTTATACAAGGAGCGGAATGGTAAACTAAACTTTTTTTAATTTCCGCAGGCAGTTTTCATCTATTTCCTGCAGTTCTGAATAGACATGATATGCATATCTGATGGTGTAGAAATTCATTTTTTTGAGCTACGTTGAAGATGACAATCTTGCTGTTGTTACCCACCAGAGATGCCATGTTCTGAATTTGAGCAAATTCCGTTACCAAAAAGTTGGAGGATACCACGCTCTGAATAAGGGTATTTGTTATCAGTCAAACCGTGGTTTTTATAAGAATTGAATTGAGAAATCTAGAGAGTAACTACTTCCAGCAGAATTGTACGTTATCTTAGTCTTTGTTTATTTTTAATTGTTATATTAAGTTCTTCAACTAAGATATTAATATTTCTCTAACGCTACTTTACTCCAGTCGGCTCTATGCAGCTTCGAGAATATAAGGTGCGGAAAAATGTTTAAACAAAAGAAAAATCAAATAAGTCACTAGTTTCAATGCTTCTACTCCAAACATCCTGTCACATTTAGAAGAGACCGTAAGTTTCGGTTAGCTAGACCGAATTTTCAAAAATATTTAAACTTAAAAAAAAAATATATTTATATACATAGTCAAAAAGAAAGATCAAAATTTCTCTAAAAATATAATTAGTTCGTTTAATCAAAGGAAGACACTTGATTATTTCGTAAAAATTTTAAGAAGAATGTAGCTTAAAAACGCTTATACAGGGAGAAAAACAATACCTGAATGTCTTCTACGCGAAAATTTTACTAGATAATCTTCTTTTTGAGTTTGTTGGTGATATCTTCGGCTAAAACACAACTTAACACTATCGTTAACAATAATTGATTCTTCAAGGTTTGAATAAATAAATCTGAATGAAGATTGCGGCAAATAGTCTCCTTTTATAATTACAGAGAGTGGTTAATAGGCCGTTCCCCTTTTTGCACAATTTGCGCCAATCATAGCGAAGCTGTTAAATCATTTTAAAACTTTCTCGTAAAGGTAACCTCTCCAAGCATATGAGCATTTCCTTACCCTAGTCTAACCCGGACGTTCGGTTTACTTTATTGAACTAGAAATATTTTTCCCGTAATCTAAGATCTTAATTCCCCCTGTCTACCAAAAATCAGAATTAATATGTTCGGAGATGGTTTTTCTATCTAGTTTAATTTTTTGCATGCCTTTGGCAGCAAAAAAGCAATGCTTTAGTAGAAGTTTAATTTTCATTCGAAAAGATGCATCCTGCGAACACTCGTATTTAGAGTTAGCGTATTCTCTATGTTCATCAAGATTAACTATTAGATATATTTTTAACTATCTTTTGATACGTGTATCAGGGCGATAAGTTAAACTCGAACAGCTTTTACTAGATAAAATCGATAGTGTCGGGTGATTTTCTAAAGTTGCTTTAAAAAATATGAGAAAATTTTGAAAAATCAATGAGGTCATTAGTAATCTTTTTTGATAATATCTCTCTTGTGTAATCGATTTTCCTTATTTTAGAAAATCGACATTTTTGTTTTCTCATAAGAAGTAGTTTTTAAAAAGATGAGAATTTGATAAAACTTCTAAAATAATATGATGATGATGGAACTATGGATTCAGATGAAAATGTTTTATTTTCTACCCAGTATCTCAAAGCTTGGGAAATGCATATTTATTTCATTAAACCATGAATACTGAACACAAGTAGCCGTTACTTGATGGAAATCCATTCTAATCAAGTAAACAAAAACACACTTTTATTTAACATCTAACATCTAATGAAGGACAGTTTTGGCGTAAAAATTTTCATGTTATTTTTGGTAAAATAAATTAAGTGTAAACAATGTAGAACTTTTGGTTCTTGACGGACTCTAATGAGACTTTTCCCAACATGTGTGCAATTGGCGTCGCTAGTTCGTTCACTAACTAGTGTCTGCCAATTTTGCATGTGGAATTTGTTAACTGCAACTAAAGCTTTGGGTTCTAAATTTCTTAATAAACTGATGGCCTTTTGGCTCATTTGTGATCATATTTCATTAGTTAACTTAAAATGCATTTTTGTGCAATTGTATTGATTGGTATTTTATTTTGATTATTCAAGTTAGTTATTCTATTTCGAACTCTGTGCTCTTCGCTGGCAAAACTGTGTGTTCTGACGCTATTCGTCAGTTTGGCGATATGACAAAATAAACCGGTTGGTTATTGGTTTTCATACTTATATGTATGTAGCAACCTAAACACGCTAAAAAAAGAAATCATACCCGAATTATTTGCACATGTACTGAAAATAATGATATAACAGTGGCGCAAAAAAACATGTTTGTTTATTTCGCGTTTGAAACAGCAAATGCAATTATAAGTTCTAGAGAAATGTGTAAAAAGTCGTTCGAGTGTTGCGGGGTGCAGTGTTTTGGAATCGTGACATCCCCAACAGTACAGTTCATTCACACGATTTCACACGGCCCAGTACCGTTATGATGTTAATCTTGAGTTGAGGGTAGGAAATGAAAATATTTCGAGCACCGAATCAACAAAGTTTCTTGGTTTAACTACCGACGAAAATGTCAGTTGGAAAGGACGTTGCGGTTTGTTGACAAGTAAGATAAATAGTCTCTGTTATATGATCCGATCAAGGAATGGGGTTGGTTTCTGAGCCTCATCATAGTTAAAAAAAAGAGACCGTCAGAAGTAATGCATCGCGCAGCCAACCAATTCCTGTAGCGCAAGGCGCTGTGGTGTGTATATTTGGGACTATATTATCGATTTTACAAAAACTTACTTTTATATATCCATTTAATTCGTTTTTATTAAAATGCCATATAAAAAAAAAGCCAGTGGTTAAAGGAAGAGCCGTACTACGAAATTCTATGGTAACCCAATTTTTTCGGAATTGCACAGATATTGAACAGGAATTATTTGTTATTGTTTATATATTCTCTTTTTATTTAGAGAAAGAGGATTCTTTAAAGCCTTAAACGAAATGTTTAGACGACATATTTTGTAACATATACGATAGTTTGGTTCAGGGAAGGTACCTGCATACAACAGAGCCTTAAGTAAAATTTCCAAAATGATGCAATGATCCATATAGAAGGTATCAATTCTAGTGTATTTGGCAAAAATGAATGTAAACGTATTTAGGATTCTTGATGGCACTAGTTAGAGAAAAGTGGAAAAGAAAATTTCAAGCCAGTTGCGGAACCAAATCTCATCAACACAAAGAGTATTTTATAGTAGAAATTTGTATCTAGTTCATGATGATGATACAGAATATAAGGTGTATTTGATATATGTATGAAAAAGCAAGTCAAGTTTGATAATTAGTTGTATGTAAATCATTGACGTCAATGATATTAACAATGATCAAAATGTAAATATTTTAGTTAGGTAAGTCTGGTGAGGTGCTACTAAGTCTGCCATAGGTAAATTTTTATAACGTTGTTGTTGTTCCCTGAAAAGATTTAAAGTGTGGAGCAAAATGGTTTGATATTATGAATTTCCTTACAACAAACAATCTCCAAAATCGTTTTGAAGATAACTGTTTTTGTGACACTGAATAGAATTGAGAGTAACAAAATTTGCTATTTGATTTTCTCCCTAAAATAAAAGTTATTAGCAATATATTAATAGAGTCGAGTGTAAACTGTCATTTCTTTGTCCCTTTGAGACTCCAGCTACAAAAAAACTGACACTGAGCAGCACAGGTTTATCTTATAAAGAACCAAACATTTCCCTCGATGCAGTCCTATTACCTTACCAAATGTATTACCCATAAATGAAAAAATATCAACTTATATTAAGCCACATGTTTATTTTATAAAAATATCAGTTTTGATTTCTATAAATAAAACAAGAGTTAAATCTCGATAAAGAAAACTATATTCTTTTAATAGAACTCAGCAACGTAAAACTTGCAGATTAAAAAAATCACTAGGCATATCTAAAATAAAACTACAACAGGCTCACGAACTTTCAAGAACCAACATATTTAGGGATCTAGAAACAAAATTGGATTTTCGGGAGTCTTTTATTGAAATTACTTTTAAAAATTCTCTAAATTAGAAACCTACTTGGACAATTCCAGAAAAGTTCTTGCTTTAGCCCTACATAAAAGAAATCCTTAATGTTATAATTTAATAAAAAATCTATTTCTCTGCCATCCAAAATGCATTGAAATCTCTTTTAAAAAAATATTCCATTTGAACCTGGAATTAACGAGAAGATTTTTAAAAAGCTGTCAAAATTTAAAACGGTGGATAAGACTTGTTCTTCAGTTTAATGAAATAGTTTTAGCTCGGCAATTAGTTTAAGATGGAATATTGGACAAAGTTATTGGATATATTGATCTTGGTTCCTTAGGTCGCCACAATGAATATGCAAATCATGCGTTAGTCTTTTTAGTTCATGGTTTGCATAAGAAATAGAAGCAGTCAGTAGCTTACTTCTTCACCAAAGATACTATTAAGATAAATGATTTTATTTATTTAATTAAAGAAATAATAAATTATGTATAAAATATTGGTCTTAAAGTTTTAGCGAAAATATGCGACCAGGGTGCAACGAATCGGGCTGGATTACAAAAGTTAAGAAGTGAGAGATCTAATGACAGAGGTTGATCATATTTTTTTCTTAAGAATGAGAATATTTTTATTTTATATTATCCTCCTTGCTTATTAAAATCACCTAAAAATACATTTTATAAATATACTATACGGTATGGTAAGGAATCTGTAGCTAAATTTAATAATATAAAAAATGCTTAGCGGCGGACAAAACCAAAAGGTTGCAAGGGCTAAAAAAAATTAGAAAATTATATTTTAACCCTCAAAGAAGAACACAATGGCCGCTGCAATCCCAAACCTAATTTAGGCAAAACTTATAGTAGGTGTATTACTCAAAAATCTCCCCATCGTGCATTGTGGCAAGCCATGTTACAAAAAATCAATAGTTAGGAGTTTTTATCTAAAACAAATATGTCAAAAGAAAGTCAGAGGCTTTTTAAAACAGGCTGTATAACCATTATAAATGGGTCTGTCCGAAGAATGTAAGAAATTAGGTTTTACATTTCTAGGGACAACGTCGTTGAACCAAGATCTCTTGAAAATGTATTTCCGGTAATTCACAGTTGTATGGCTGCAAATATAAATCGCAACCTTTTTCGTTTTATAACATCTTTTAAGACCTTTGTTATTAGTAATTTAATTATTGGACCTCAATCCTCTAGTAGGAACTGTTAAAAAAGTTCGAATTTAGACAATTTAAATGTATTTCTTGAAAATGACCAATACTTACTTGATCAGTGTGAATTTGAGCATCTAACAATCCCATTACATTTTAGTCAGGAAAAAATTATTATTAGGATTTGCAGATCACATGTTACAGGATTTCTCGTCAGGAAATTTAAACCTTTGAACGGCCAGGAATGTGCACCTAACTTAGTAACATCTATTATATCACCTCATTACACTTACACAATATTTAAGGAACACAGTTGACTAAGATTTATGGTAATTTTTATTTTCCTATTTACCAACATGTTTTACATATCAAGAAAAAAAGTAATTTGTTTGTAGAAAACAAATAGATTTTGAATGGTATTAATGTAAAGAGCATTTAGAAACATTTCAAAAGAACTTTCTAAATTATGTTATTACATTAATAATACGTAAATACCGTGATGACTGGTTTCGAGAAACCAGACCTTAATCGGATCAAATATGTAAAAAATAAGACTGATAAAATACACATTTAGAATTTATTTGAGATTATACATTTTTAAAAAATTCTTTAATCAATATTTTTTTAATTTTATTTATATTTTATTCATCAAATTTATATTCTTTTGTTTATGTCAATTAATATTTTTGTTTTAATGTTGCCTTTATTCCTCAAATAATAGCAGAACAAATTGTAAATATTAATAATTCTACATTTTAACATGGAGTAAACATCTTCACAACTACTACAGATTATATTTTGCTTTGCCAAATAGGAATCAGACATTTTTTTCTCATTTTTCCCTTGATTTGCTCTGAATTTTTCAAAGCAGCAACACGCGTGTTTACCAATATTTTAGAGCAATTCAACAATTCTGCAAATACAAATCCCAGCCCTTTTCGGTTTATAACATCTTTTAAAACCTTTGTTATTAGTAATTTAATTATTGGACCTCAGTCCTCTAGTACAACAAAAAAATGTGACCATAATAAAAACTCACAAGCAATGAAGAATAATTAAGCCGCCCGCGTTAAAGTTAGTTGACACTATAGCCACCGGTGGCGCCAGGGTAGACAATCTTATATTGCTGTCTCACAAAATTGGCCACTCTCTTTTTTTTAGTACTCTGTGGGGCTGATCTCCTGCATCCAAGCATGTTTTTGTTACTCAGAGGAGGCTCGTGCGATGTATTCCTGGTATTCCTCAAAATATTTTTGGAGTTTACTTTCATCTAGATATGGAGTGGTGCTTGGCGTGAGGCGGTGACGAGGTATACTGCCTTGTCTTATGCCCCTACGTGGAATTTTTTCGTTTTGTCCCCGAACGGCATACACGGACTTTTTGGTTAGGGAACCGTGAGTCAAACTGGTGGCCAATCAAGTTTGAAGTATTTAAAAATCATATTGCTAGCTCGTCTGTGGTCTTTAACCTAGGACAGGGAATTTAATACTTTTCCTTTTTTTAATTTGTTACTAATTTTCTTTATTTTTAAAAAAATCAGAAGCAGAATCAGGTTCAATATTAAGGACATGTGTAATCTCTGGGTTACCTGTGAATTCATAGAAAGAAGGGTTAGTATGGGTGTTTAAATTATTTAAATATATTAAATTAATTTTCCTTATAGGTACGATTTGTTTCATGCAATTGTACCTGATGATGGTGACAAATCCCAATTGAATCGTCGTTTTCTACGGCGCATTGGATATAACTATTTGTTATTACCTGTAGTGTCATTTTATTGGTATTATTTGACTAATGGTCATTGAATTAAATTAAATCTTGTACTTCTAAGGTTAACATTTGTGCTTTGGTTAAAATAATTGTATGCTCTTCTAAGATCCGTAGACACTAGCGAGCTTTGACTGAATGATTTGTAACTAGAATCACCTTTTAAGTTTTTATTAAGTACTAATGCACTGTTATTGAAAATTTGAAGCTGAGGACAGCGACGTCGGCTGACCAGCACGTTATCTTCTGTGTTGTTCTCATCATGTAAAGCCTCCCAACTGTCCCTACATGAAGTGTTAATTAATTATACCTCCCTATGGGGATAATTATTTGCTATCGCAATTAAAACGTTTTCCCTTTGTAGGTTTTTCACTTTCATTGTAGTTACTTCTATTAATATCCTTATAACTAAGGTCATTACAATTATATTTGTTTTTAACATAATAACAAATGTCCTGGAATGTCATAAATAATGGTACGGGGTTATTAGCAAGAGATTAATTTAGTGGGGCTAATCCTGGAGGACTAGCCGAGGTTCCGCAACCATATACCCGGTTACCCTCGTGAAATTGGGCAGCGGCCTCAAAGACGATTGAGAGTCCTAGGGACTCTAAAAGTCGCTGGGTGTAAATTTAGCCATATTTTGTCGGAAAACAGGGCCAGAAGTAGGTCTCTGCCCAAAAATGCTATTTAGTATTTTTTAAACCAAAATTCACAACTGTGAAACAAGTTCTGCGAGTAGCAATACGGGAAGATATTATGGGGGAAAGTAAGTCAGTTTGTTATAATAATTATCATAAATCAATGGACGCCGGGTGGATAAAATACTACAACTAAATGTACAAATAATTTTTTGTGTCTTACTTATATTTATTAAGTCGATTTTTCACTTCACACTTTAGTTCGTTAATTCCACTGTCCTAGGGACAACCACACAACTTAGGACGAAAGCTTTCATGGCTGTGGTCATTTAAGAAATCATGGTTCTTGGGATTAGACCGTGTCAAAATGGAATCACTTTCCGACGTTTCGCCTTTGATTGCGCGAGGCATCTTCAGGGAGTTTTACTTCACGAGATCGGAACACTGAATTCACACGATTTGGATTATCAAAAATCAGAAGTTCGAAACAGTTAATGTAGAACTGAAAAGTTTTAAAAATTGTTACCAACAATTAAAATAGTTCACTATTATTAAAATTTTATGTTATAAGTTGAGAACAAAATAAGTTTAAGTTAGAAAATCTTTTGCAAATATTACTTATAAAAAGCAAAATTTGTATCAGCAGGTCAATAAATAAAAGGGACGCGAACTTGGAAAGACTTTATCAGGAAACACTATGCTTGCCGATAAAATATGTGAACAGGATAGTTCAAGTTAAAAATTTTTAAAAATACACAAAATATTACAAGCAAAATTACGGATTTTACGTATAGTTTATCTGAGCATCTTCGCCATAGCCATAAAGCTTTCATCTTGGCGCGTAGGGACGTTTTTCATTGAGAAAAGGAATTGGATCAAAATCAAGTTTTCTGTTTAGAATTTGGAAAAATGTTATTCTAGATAAAAGAGAGCGCCGATTTTTCCCTTCCTTTTGATAAAAGCATTAATTGGGAACTGCACGCAGTATTATGGATCATTTGCAAGCCTTCCGCCGCTGCAATATTATGTTGAAACTATAAGAGATATGTATTAACTTCAATGTGATTTTAATAGAAAAATATTTATATTTGGGCGCTAAAGGCGAATTTTCATGAAAAAATCAAATTATAAAATAGAAGTAGATTTGTCCATTTTCGACCATTTTTTGACCACTTTTTGACGCAAATGCCGTCGCATATAATGTTTTTTCTACAAAATGGCTCTTTACCGCTTTGCATTGATCTTTTGTCTACGTAACTGCAAAATTTGAAATGGTAAATCATACTCATGTCTTTGTATTTCTGCAGCGCGTGAACCCTTATGAACCCATTTTTAAACGAAATGTAATTTAAATTGCCTATACATAACACATTTTTTTGAGGTCGGACGTGCAGGACGTTTTCTCTAATACGTAGGTACCTTTTCATCTTACTTTGAACTTGACTAGACCTTGTCGCTGGTTTTTCACTTTTTGCGTGCAGTTCTCCCTTATTGTAGAAGTGTCGGCCGATCAGCTGTTTATCACGAAATTTCCTTACGGAAATCAAAAATATTTATATAAGCGGGAAAGTATTTAATTCGAAAGATAATGTATAAATATTAATTTCATCTTAATAAATCTTATCTTTATC
Organism: Kuschelorhynchus macadamiae; assembly: GCA_030620095.1. Lineage (NCBI taxonomy): Eukaryota > Metazoa > Arthropoda > Insecta > Coleoptera > Curculionidae > Kuschelorhynchus > Kuschelorhynchus macadamiae. Next base: position 611,453 of record JAUTXW010005283.1, read on the forward strand.
ATTTTTTGTTTAGACCTAATGAGCCAAATTAGAAAGTTAATTTTCCAGAAAAAATTCACTTAAAAATTAAAAGTTGTCCAAAGGTCATGCTAGGATTCAAAATGAAGCTTAGGAGAAATTATATTTTTTTTTTGAAGTTTGATGAATTATTTATCTTAGTTTAGGTTTTATGGAGGGTTTTTGGTTTAGGTCAAATTGGGTCTATTTTAGGCTGTAAAAAATGTTCTATTTGTCTGTTTGGATTCGCAGTTTCAGAAACAGTGTATTTTAACTTTATCTTTTATATTATGTAGGAATTTTGAAAATATTAATTTTTGAGATACCACTGGGTTTGAGCTCTCGTATCGCCCTGTTCACGAGCTTCTAAATTGTTCAAATGAGGTTTTTTAGCATTATCTGTTATTCTCGCACCTGAGTATAAACAATGAACTCATATAAGTTGTCAACTAGTTTATATTTTATTAATTTATATATGCAGTATTTTGAGAAAATATTTTATTAATTTATATATGCAGTGTTTTGAGAAAATTCGATTCAACTTGACTTTATGATAACCACGTAAATTATTTATTTTTACAACAAAATTGTACAATACAGTTGGAAAATTGTTTATTGACCTTAGAATCTTTATTAACTTTATTTATTTCGATACAGGCGTTATTTATTATTTTATTCTGGCCGTGTATACAACGCCATTTAAAACTCGCTGTTTTATCTTTTACATGTAAAAAGATAGGAGAAGTGGTTCTTGATTCTTGATACTGACTTAGTTATTAGGCTGAATTTTAGTGTTTTGCTTAATGATTGTGTAGACAACATTAGATTAGGTTTTCTCACTTATTAAAAGGTATTTAGCATTAGTTTTTTAAATTCGGATTAAAGGGATTTTATATTTGTGTTTAATTAACCGGAGCGATGTTACTTGTACATTTATATGTTTGAATAAGACGATTTCACGACACAGTTCTTCTCCACCCTACTTTACGTGCTCCCTCAATGAGCGGGATGACACGCATTATAGTTTGACAGAATTGCCGGAGTTTCACGGGGTTCGTACTAATAAACCTACATCCTTAACGGTCCTTTTTTCTAGTAAGGGAATCGTTTATAAAGCCACTGTCGGTCGTTGTATAAATACCCAGTTCGGTGCCTACCCCTTTCATTACAGAAGTTGTCAGTGCCTAAATTCAATCTTAATCCGAGGACCCAGCTTTTTGTCATTAAAGATATCATATTTGCGATTTTAATGTGGTTGGCTAAAGATGCACCTACAATTTCAGCAACTGCACTGGACTATATATATATATATATATATATATATATATATATATATATATATATATAGTCCAGTGCAATTGCTGAAATTGTAGATGACCACGTAAAAAATTTCAGCAACTGCACTGGACTATGGACTAAATGGACACTAACCATTTTTAGATATAAGACTTATTAGAACCAACAGTAATAAAATTATATTGGACTGGTACATAAAACCAAGCAGCTCAGGTAGATATTTAAATTATTTCTCATACCATTCAGAAAAAATGAAAATAAACCTCATACTTGGCCTAAAAAATAGAATTTTGTCAATCTGTCATCAGTCATTAAGGGATCAAAATCTAAAACGTCTAAATAACCTACTATTGGACAACTCTTACCCTCAAAGCCTGCTAAAGAAATTAATCTATTCAACTGACATTATAGTACCAAACAATTCACCAACTGTTTCTACTAGCCCTCCAATAATAAAAAAGTATGCTTCCTTTCCATACGTTCAGGAATTAACGCCTAAATTAGCGAACATATTCAAAAAAGAAAATATTGTTATAGCCAATAAAGCCGTTAAACCTACGAGCAAACTTTTTAGTTCTCTTAAAGATAAAACAAAAAGGCATAACAAATAAAAGTGATATAAGAATAAAACCCGAAGCATGTGCCCTTTCCCAACACGTAAGAGACACAGTTCATTCAGCAAATTTCGAAGAGGCGGAGGTTCTCGAATGTGAAATTAATTATTTTAAAAGAAATTTCCTCGAAATGGTGCACATAAATAATCAGGAAAACCCGATGAATAAAAAATCAGATATACAGAATCTCAATATAATATATAGCAATTTATTAAACCTTAAAACCAAATAATCGTCCTTGCCTTCAAAACACAAAAGAAGGATTATTATTTTTTTGTGCTATCTGAAAAAGAAACAAATAGGTGCATATATTTTATTCTTAATATTCTAGTTAAGCCTCGACTCCGGTCGAATACATTGGAAACCTACCTTTCAACGGTTTCGTGTGTAGTCAAATTTTTTGTTATTGTTTTTTCCTGTCTCTTTGTTTTGTGTTAAATACTTATATAAAAAGGTGTTCCTTTCATTCACAGAAATGAATTTCCTATTGGATAGCTGTTTATATTTGTAACCTCACTTACAGTAAGTCTAAAATATTTTAATAATTTACTTTATATTAACAAACCATTTTGTAGTGTGACTGATGAAGGATTAAAATAAATCCGAAAGCTTTCACAAAGTAAATAGAGTCATCTATTTAATGTCCCAGTAACATCAATAGGATTATTAGGCTGCAACCCCGCTATTTCGTGTTGTCCATTATATATATATATATATATATATATATATATATATATATATATATATAGTCCAGTGCAATTGCTGAAATTGTAGATGACCACGTAAAAATTTCAGCAACTGCACTGGACTATTATATATATATATATATATATATATATATATATATATATATATATATATATATATATATATATAGTCCAGTGCAATTGCTGAAATTGTAGATGCATCTTTAGCCAACCACATTAAAATCGCAAATATGATATCTTTAACGACTTTGCCATCGTCCTCCTGTAGTAATTCAAACTGTCTACCTTCTTTTGCTGATATCAGGGGACCTGACATTGGTCAAGAATTAACATTTTCCAGCAGTGAAACCTTAATGAGTGTAACATATCATCAGGACAGCCCCTTAAGAATATCGATTAAAGCGTACAATACGACTATTAATTTCAACAAATATTACTACATTCTTGTTGATCTTGCGTATTTTAAAAAATGTTTTTTATTAACTCGTTTGGACATTCTCCAAATTGTAAATGTTTTTTTTTGTAAATATATTATTTTTGTAGGAATACTTGAAAATATTTATCAGATCCAAAAAATTTTAGCTATTTCAAACATTTAAAGTGCACAAAAAGATCATAAGGCAAACAACAAACCCTCGATAATGAAAAAAACCCAAATAAATTTGAAGAGGATCAGCTGTTTGTAGCATGATGTATTTCGAGTATATATTTTGAAATGGAAATTAATTTGGATGCCCACTTGAGGAATAATTTTTTATCGACATGAGGAGTTTAATAAGTATCATTACGATATTTCTAAGGTCTGTCGCACAAATTTGTGGTTTAATACGATGATGGATGAGTAACTATTAAAATGGTACATTACTCCTTGCTGATATGCTTAAAATCTGCATATTTAGGGTATGATTTTGAGAAACTTCCTCCTTTAGTTGCGACTTCAGATGCATGTGGCATTTTGTATGTATTATTCTAAATTGTACATGATGTTAAATCATAGACTATTCAAATTATTTCCTATAACGCTTTAATTAAAATACGATTTCTCATATTCATATCTCAATATGAGAAACCCGTGTATGTACAAAAAAAATCAGTATTCATATCATCTGAGATTCCACCTAAATTAGCCATATTTAATAACCTCTTCTGATTGCCTTGATATTTCAGGCAATATCAAAATTTTCAAAACAGTATAAAAAGTTATTGTCATACAGTTGCATGAAGCAAGAAATTGCTAATAAATTTTTAAAATATTTTTTTAAAACGCTGGTTACAATGATGCTACTAATTCCCGTTTTACTTTGCAGAGTACTAAAAAATTAAACTGTTGTTTACCTTTAGCTGTTTAAAGCATCAGTAATTTTTTGCTAAAATATTGAAGTTCAAGAGAACAACATAAAATATACATACATATATATATATCTTTGTTATAATAGATCGGAACGGTCTGTTATCATGCGGATTGCATCTATGACACTTTTCGGAGAGATGTCTTGCTCTGTCTTAGGAACCTGGAAAAAATCTTTCGACGAGGAGTTTAGAGAAGTCCAGAGTTTTAAATAGGTCTCTTTTCGAAAATCTCGAAATATTGTAATACCGTTCGAAAACTAGAAATAAAATTTATTGTAAATTTCAGTAACTAACAGTAACCGAAGGGAAAATATTGAGAATGTTGGGAGGGGAATATTACAACTTTGTCAACAGATATTTAACTTTGACAACACAATATTTATTCAATGATATAAAAATGTAAAATGTTTAACATACGAAACCTGTTGCGGTTAGAATGATAAAAAAAATGTTTAATTGAATAATAATAACCAACTTTAAATTGAGTGAAACCAAAAAATACGTATCTCAATGTGCAGACTAATCCAGTCTGCACATTGAGATACCCAAGTCGGGATATGTAGTTTTCTAAATATTTGTTTTATTCAATTTAATGCTTGCTATTTTTGAGTTCGAAAAATCCAAAATAAAAATTCGTTTATGATTATAACCTGAACAAATATTCTAATTTCAACAAATTTAGGAAAATAAGAAATATGGTGACTAAAAAAAATCCTGGCCTTTGGTAGGACAACAGGTGCCAACAAGGCTGCATATTATATTACCAATAAGATAACATATAAGATTTTGCCAAAAGTGTAAGTTATCGGAGCGCCCCCTCATTAAATGGCTTATATAAGTGGGGTTTGGGGGTTAATCCCCCCTCAGAGCCACTTTCATCAATTCAAAATATATTACATTTCGAGAACTACAATGTGTAGATAGAAACAAGTCATAGGTGTACAATATTAAAATCTCAGAAGTAATAAAACTGTGCTTCAGCACATAATATACAACAGCACACTATATCACACATATACATAACTAATTAATATACAAAGTAATCAATTTTCAATTCACAAACTTACAAAGCGTTGATTTTCGAAAAAGCTAATAGTATATGATCTCGTTCCACCTTTTTATGATAAAAACGCATATACATTATAGCATTCAAATCCTTGGGATTTTGAAAGTAATTATTGTTGTAACAAAAAAACTTGCTAAGCTTGTCCAATAAAAAAGATTTGTGATATTAGAACAGCCTACATTTGCGTGGGCTCTTATGGAAACAATAAATAATAGGCAATCATTTTGGTCATATGCGTAAGTTTAGATATATTTAAAAAAAACAGGAAGTTCCTAAAGCTAGCAAGTAAATATTTTTTTACTAACGCTAGGAAAGCCTGAATTTTGCGGATAGGAGTTCCTCAGGGTAGCACTCTAGGTTCACTTTTATTTTTATTCTTTATTGATGAGCTGTCAGCAATACTTTCGCAAGATATAAAGACTATTAACTGCCGATGATTCCATTCTAGTTTTCAGAGTAGATAATGACCTCAACAGGTAAATAATGCGTATATTTGAATCGTTCAAGGCTGGATGGATCGGAGTAGGCTAGTCTTGAATCGCGAAAAAACAAACATTATTATCTTTAATACAATTCGTTCATGTTTAGAGCCCCATTACAGTATCCTGCTTAAGAGTGCAAATCCACGCTATAAAATTTCTCGTGTTCATTTTTCGAACTCAAACCTCAAGCGCCACTCTGTAGATGACGCATCAATGTCGGAATGCGATTATTTTTTAATTTTTTCCAAAATAGGCCATATAAATAAATTAACACGTTCAATATTTAATGTTATAACATATTTATGTACAAATATTACATAATATCTATCAAATACTATGCAAATAAGTAGTTTCACTTTTAACGGAAAACTTCAAATATTTCAGAAAACGCTTAACAGTGACGCAACATTGTGGTATCTCCTCCATCCCAAGCAAATAACTTTATGAGTTTTACATTCCTTTGATAGAAAATTCAAAATATTGCACTTGGCATGTATTTCTTGCCTCGTTGATATATCTATCTTTGTTGCGAAATGAAATAAAACGAGAAAGTGCTGTTAAAGAATACCTCTTTTACAGACTATAATATTTATGATCTCCCCTATTGACTGAGTGACTATTTTTTTATCAGCTAGCCGAAGTAATAATTGCAGGGCCTTTCGACTTTCGGCACCTTTTGGTGTTTGCCGATAAAAACAAGTTTTTTAATATCTAAATACCCGGAATATTGGTTTCCTTATATTTTTATGAATATGATTTTATGATAGCTTGAGTCTTGGGTTGAGAATTTCCCGTTTGTTTATTATAGCTGTGTTTTAAAATGACTAGTACTTGTATTTTTAAAACGTCGACGTTTAGTTTAGAACTTCTCACTCTTCTGACTGTGTCTAAGCTTTCTAGATATTTGTTTATCAATTCCTGTGTTACCTGTGTAATTAGGATATATGTAATGAGTGCTAAATGGCGTAAAAATACGAGAGCAGCAAGACCTCGGCGCCGAACTGTAAACAATTTTGCACTGAGAATCTTGGGAAAATGCAGAATAAAGTAAGTTCAAATAATATAACTATAGGTGCTCGATTTTGAGACCCTTCATGAATTTGAAGAATTAGAAATGGACAATTGTAAAATATTGATCACTTTGATTTTCAGAGAAATTAGCTACGCTACCTACATACATATTACTGATTACAGTACATACATATTAAAAATATCAATATATTTTTTACGTTTGGGACTACTTATATAAACTTTTATCTGTATGTCCATGCTATTGTAACTTTTTAAAAGGTACATGGTGAATGTATTTCTGAAGTACACATCTTTTGTTTGAAAGTTAAAATAGCCCAACTTTGAAGGAGGAAGACTATTTTGTTTTCAAACAATGATGAAAATAAATAAAACTAATAAATGTGTTTTTTATAGGTACCTAGGCAACACGATTCTTTTAGAATTTTCTGGTTCATTTTTATTTCATATGGATATTTTTATACATGAGGTGAATTCTCTCTGAAATTTACATAAATACCTATGGTTTTTATATTTGTAAAATTTAAATATGTATTGTAGGATTAATTTTAAATTTTGACTTTTAACAAAGATAGTGTACCTTCAGGGGTATAGTAATTCGGTAGGTATAAAAACTTATTTTCTGCTGGTCATATTATAGTGGTAGAAATTAAAAGCTCATAAAATTAGACACTTTTTATGCAACACTAATAATTTCATAGTGAAAGTCTCGTAATGCTGGCTGATGCAATTTAACTCACCGGATCCATGACAATCTGTGCAAGAATAAAGCTTTTAGCTATCAGTATTATATTGATCCTTTTTATGTGACTTCCATTTAGAAAGTTTTGCTGTTGTAGACAGGAGCAGGCTTTCACAGCGTAAAAAAGCGAGAAAATTATTGAAAAGCAACTATTTATTAAATAAATTTACTAAGGCATTGCTTTCTAGTGATAAAATAATTCTTGCGCATGGCTATGCATATGTAACATATTAAATATCTTAGTCTTGTATCTACAAACAAATAAAACTTGACCTTTTATATATTCTCAATCTTGACCAAAAATGTACATACAGATTCCTGAATCACTGGAAAAGTAAGAAAAAATTGGGGATAATAGTTTTCAGTTCTCAAATAATTTAGTGTACTAATGTATGTTAATGTATTTATGTATGTACAGTGTGATCAGTATATCTCGATAGCATTTTAAATGTTAATAACTTTTTTACTTTTTAACTTATCGGAGTGAACAAAAAACCAATTGTACTTAAACTTACTTTTTTTTTGGTTATTAGAAAAGCAAAAGACTATTAATTCTACAAGATATCACCATAAGTTGTATTGTTTAAATCGGACACACCTCCGCACACACTCTATACTATATTTCCCTCAAATGGAACTTGTCTTGCAGATTATAAATATAATATCTGGATTGATAACTTTGTCTTCAAAGACACCCGATCGATTTAAGAAAAACCATATGAGGCAGTCTGTTGGAGAGAGATGGACAACACTATTATATAGTGGAGTGGATAGGTATCAAACCAGATATAATTATAATCTGCAAGAAGGGACCAATTTGAGGGACATATAATAGTCAGGATGTCCCATTTAAAAAATATAATTTATAGTAATATCTTGTAAAATTGACAGTCTTTTTTTTCGTTTTTTACAAGCCTGGTAATTTATGTAATTTTTTTTAACAAGCATTTGACCTCCTAAACTAATAATATAACAGACTTAATATTTGGACAGCACATATTTAAGATCTTCCCATAAGAGACAATGTTTTAGAGAGAGAGGGATAACCTTGATTTCCTCAAATTTTAAATACTTTTAATGTATGAGTGCACTACATCATTGGATTTTGGAATGCAAAGGTTTGTTACAAAACAAATTAAAAAATCCGGGTGTGTATTTAAAAGTTGTTGATGGCCCCTCGTTTAGAAACATCAGATTCAAAATATGACAGCACCATAAAATGTTAGACAAAAATACTTTGGCAATATATGTTTACAACTTTAAAAAAATGTAGGATTAAAAAAGTTACCGCATAATTTTAAAAATGCAATATCTTATTCACTTCTAAATATCTCAAATACATAATGGCTAGAATTCGCCTGCAGGTGCTATAAGGCTTGTAACGAAATTGTCTAAAACTTTCCATATTTAAACATTTTTCTATCTCTTGCAATAAGCGAGATCTGTTTTGTGATGTTACATCCTCTCCAAATATGAAAATACAAATTTTCAGAAGTCAAAATCTCAAAAACAAGTAAAGATACTACGTACAAATAGCTAGAATCTGGGACAAAATTCAAAACCCAAAAGAAATTGGTGTTTTATTTAAAAAATAAAAGTTGATACCACCACTACGTTTTATACCAATATGTATATTTAAAAATATTTCTAAAATGTAACAAAAATAAGTAAAGTAAATAAGCATCCAAATGTGTATTCCTCTTTTTTTTAACTGGCATGTTTTTTAATATAGAATTGTTTCTAGTTCAATATTCCAGGTGTAACTAGTATTACTCTGTATTGTCATATTTCTTATCAACTTGAACGAAATTGTGCCATCCAGAACTGGTATTTTATTTGTTAAGGCAGTGTGCAAGTCAACAAATATCACAGGAATAAATACATGTTTATTATTAAATCAATTTTTCGAAAAAAAAAAGCATACATGGTAAGAAATCTGGCCTACAAAACAACTGCCTAAAAATATATGGAACTTCTAAGGTTTACACACATTCAATGAAGATTGAATAATCATTTTAGACAGAAATACGAGCAGAAATATTAAAATATGTAATATTATTTATTGCTTCTTTTTAACACTTTCACTATACAAGGTTCAGATACTAACATCGATGGTAATTTTCTTTAAATATAAAACCATTTTTTTTAATTACATGCTTAGTTTTTTAAGGTCTTTCCGAAGGTCTTTCTTATAGCGTCAGCTTTTAGTCTAAATAGAAGAAAGAGTTTTTCTAATAAAAACAAATCGATAAATTCACCTTTACCAATAAGTTTCTTCGTACAAAATTCTCTTACGAGACCACGCGGACGACCATACAAAACTGAGGTAGGAGTGCGTAGTTTCTGCTCTTCTAAATCTCAATGGAAATGTGAAAACGTGTTTTTTTTTTTGGGATCCCAGAACCCTAAAATGCAAAGATCTGTAAAAATCTTTTAGGGTGATTTTTTCACGATTACAGTACTTCCCTTTGACGGGACCATAAGAAAGATCATACAAAACTGAGGTAGGAGTACACAATTTCTGCTCTAAGTAGAATTATTTAGATTTTACAGACTTTCTAAATATCAAAATGTCATTTTTCAAATGTCAGTATCTCAGAACAACTGAACTTACGATTTTTAAATATGTAAAGTCAAAAGCGCAAAGTAATAAATAGCTTAACATGTTTTAATATTTTTTGCAGGCATAATAACCTGAATTATTCAAATTTGTGATAGGCTTTAAAAACGCATGATTTAAGTATGCGCTTGAAACTGCAAACAAGAAAAAATATCCTAAAACTTGTATAACTGAGATATCAACTAATCAATTTAATGTTCCAAAAAACTTATAAGTCTTATTGATTTGATTACTTTTACTACTTTATAGATATTACTTATATATTTGTCTAAAGTTACTCTACGTAAAATAAATATATTTTTATAATAAAATATATTTTTTGGAATCTTAGTCTTATTATTTCAATTTTTTCACTTTAAATGTATGTCTTAAAATCCACCTGACAATTTTTTTCTTTCACCGTCCTCTCTATTTTTGGAGCCTCACTTGGTTCCCTCAAAAACAAAAGTGTATGCCCCTGGGCATTATCATATAAGTGCCATATGTATACTAGTCAGTTACAATGTTTTTAAGATATAATAGCACGATGGACATGCCAAAGATATTTATAAAGAAAAAAAAATAATTCCCTAATATTTTAGATAATATTACAACAGTTTCAACTACATGTATGCATCTTTTATTGCAGGGATGATATCAATAAAGGCCATACATATTCAACCAGTTTTGCAAAGAAGCGTGGTAATGATGTTGAGAGTATAAAGTTCCAAGATGAGTCTCCAGCTAGATCTCCAGGGATATCTTTGTGAGTATAAATTAAGAGATCTTTGATTAATTCTAACATACCATTTCAGTAAAATATTTGAAAGTATCACATATTTATAAAAGTATTCCTAATACAATGTGCCAAAATGAATTACGAAAAAATCTTTTAAATGTTTAGATAATTCAAGTGGATACTAAAAACCTGACAAAATTACAATAAAAAAAAAGATTATGCATGCACAAGTGGTGTTTGCTCTGACAAGTTTTGTAAACAATGGAAGGTGGCAAAATATAAGGTGTTGGCTGTAGAGACGTTATTTCATAATTTTGGGCACTTGGTTATACTGTTTTACAACCACATTTAAAAAGTAAAAATTTGTCTCGGTATAGGCCGTTAAAATATGTGGGGTAGGGAAGGGGTTCACATGAAGAGAAATATAGTTTGATGATGTGAAAAAAAATTCTAGCAACATATAAAAAGACTGACACTTATATAATTCTAACACCACTTTTATTTGTTCTTGATTATTACTGGATTTACTAATATTATTAGTAAATCCAGTTTATAATAATTTAATAATGAATACAATGAATATATATATATATATATATATATATATATATATATATATATATATATATATATATATATATATATATATATATATATATATATATATATATATATATATATATATATATATATATATATATATATATATATATATATATATATATATATATATATATATATATATATATATATATATATATATATATATATATATATTACATGAGACTGTTTGAGAAAACATAAAACAATATACATTGTTCCTTAATTTTATGCTCATTTTTAAGTAGGTCATTCTTTGATGTATTTTATGAGAATTCATATAAACATGTTTCCTATAGTCTATGTTTTGTTTTGTCTTTGAGATACAGACTGTCTTAATAAAAAGAAATAATTTTTTATGCATATTTTAAATATAGTTCAAGACGATTTTAGTCAAGCATTGCAAGTTTGATTGGATGACAAGGGGCTGAAAGTATTAAGGATTATAATTATCCGTTTCAATGGCATCTGGGGGAAGGGCAACATAATTCATATTAAAGAAAAAGTAAACTATGCCACTGATTTATAAAAAGTTTTTATTTTTGTTTAGATCAACAGATTAAAACTACAGTTTTTTGAAACTCGCCTTTTTTGTTCTCTCTCTTTACTATATATTTAGTATATCTCAATAATATTAGGTTTTTTATTTTGTAACTTCCATCCAGGTTTAAGCTTGTTTTTGGTATGCATTGGAGGGACTCGCGCAAGGCAGAAATTAAAGAAAAAAAAGAAAAATTAAGTAAAATCATTAATTAATTAAGTGAAATGTATTTAACACATTGATTGCAGTAGCTAAAGTTGATTTTTAAACAACGATGCCTGAAGTATACTGCATTTTATATAGGATTTACTTTAGACATTGCCTCCTTAAGAATTACATTGGCCATCATTAATTTTAGGCTGAAGGGCAGCAATATAAGTATTGATTAAGAAAAAATGTAGGCACATCTTCCTGTGTAACTATATTTTTGTATAGCCTGCATTTTCTGTAGGCTTGGTTCATTTATACTTATACTGGTTGTAATAGTAGTGGGAGGTACAACACAAAAATCTATAGTTTTTACTATTTTCAGAAATATATTATATAGAGTATTAAGATTATCTCTTTGCGAATATGTTTATGCATAGTGTTCATTTTTTGTTAGGCTTTGTTCATTTATACTTCTATATAATACTCTGGTGTATTACATGCTCCCTAATATTTTTAAATATATGACCATTTTTCTAGGTTACTTCAGAGGATATTATGTCTATAGAAAGAAATACAGTTGGGCAGTGGGATAATCCATTTTATAGAGAAATTAGAAAATACATATTAACAGCTTCAGTATTTGGCAGAGTATGTAAAAGGCGACATAACACTTCGTGCAATAACCTGGTCAGTTCCATTATAAATCTAAGGCATTTTAAAACCGAATACACACTTTATGGGAAGCAAAAAGAGAGTATTGCAAGGCAGAAATTTGCACAGTCAAGACCAAATGCAAAAATCAAAGAACCTGCCAATTTTATTCATGAAGAATTTAACCACTTAACTGCTACACCTGATGGTAAAACACTTTTTATTATAACTATTAAATTCCCAAAATTTCATTTGTTTATTAAGACTTTTTACATATTAAGCAATATTAAAGCAAACTAAAATATTATTTTTATTTCCAACCATTTTTTTCTTCGTACGTATTCAAAATACACAAAATGTCGATTTTTTTATTGAAAAACAATAACTAAGAATTTTAGGTCTAAGGTGTGGTACATCAATTATGTTTTCTTTCAAAGAACTTGCTAAATTGTTTCTGTTCTAATTTGAGGATTCTGTAGCTTGTCCTAATAGTAGTTATAGTTTATAATTTACTTTTATATGTATGACAACAGTTGATAATGATTAAAATAAACATGTTCTTTTATATGTACTTTTTCCTTGTTTTTCTTTATTGGCTTGGGCCTTGCCTGAATCTAATGGAAAATACCTGTTAAGTTGAAATTATAAATAAAATTGTTTTCATTCTTTTCAGTTTATATAAATAATATTTAATTATTTTGGCTTTATTATTACATCGAGCCCATCTCCCTAATGAAGCTAGTTTTTGCGTCTTTTTTTCCTACTAATTAGCATTAAAGAAAATTTGTTCTATATCATTACTGTTATTTGTAGAGAGTAAACACCATATTTTCACATAAACAAGTAAAAAACTAATTCTAGGTTTTTTTTCTCTAGGTACAAAAAAGTAGAAAACTCCATATCATAAGAAAACTGTTTATTGATACGAACTGTACAAGCCAATAGACCATGTAATTTTGAATCTCACCATCGATGAAGAAAGCAGAAAAGGAAAATATATTTTAATTTATAGATTTAGAAGTTTGTAATCGTTAGTAGAACAGTTTATGCTTTTGTAGTAAATTCCCATGACTAGTTAATGCATCTTATGAGTATCAGTAGGCATGTTTGTTGTGTGCAGAATTTAGTAGTAATATCTCTTTATGTACAGATATATTTGAATTATATTTAATGCAAAAAGTTTCTACTTAGAAATGGAGATAAAGGTGACCCCATAGCTATCCCAATTTTGTTGCTGATAGTCACATTATATTGAGAGTTTGTTATTTTGTATACACTGTAAGTGGTTCAGTATTAATGCATTGTTACACTACTACTTATTTGTGTTGTTTGGCAATTCATACCATGTGGTATGTGCAGCAAGCATTCTGGAGTGTACATTTCATAAGGACCATTTATCTGATGCTTGCATCAGCCATGTCTTTATATTAATAATTTGTTTGTTCACCTATACTGGTATGATTTTCAAGTTAATTTGTTACATTATAGTATATTTATAAAAGACTTACATCAGAAAACTTGCATTACCTGTCAAAATTGACATTTCTTTAAGAAAATTACAGAGAAATGGTTATTTTCTAAAATATGAAAAAGTTGTATTAAAAAAGTTGTTTATTTTTTAATTTTACGTATATATACCATTTTGGTCAAAAATTCCAACTTTTTCCTGATTTTTGAAAATTCTAAAAAATAATAATTGTCTAACTTAAAAAAAAAGAGTTTTCTGTTCGTAACCTTATCATAATATTAATTTCTTATACCTAAATATTCCATAAACTGTGTCTTTTTTGGAAAAAATTTAAAATTGCTTCTCAAAAGTATGTTAAGCTTGATGAAAAGTTGTCGTGATTTTGGGAATTTTAAGTATATATATTAGAGATTTTCGATAGTAAATAGCTTAATACGAAAAAGTCGTAATTGACTAATTTAGGAGCATAATCGCAATTTAAAACAATTTTTTTAAATATTTAAGTGCCGTGGACAAAGTTATAAAAATTGAAAATTAGAATTGCTGACCAAAATTCGACAAAAACTATAAAAGAAACACCTTTTTTTATAGCACTCTCTTGTATTTTACAAGTTAGAATACAAGTTAGGTGACTATTCCCTCTAAGTCATTTTTCATATTTAATAAATAAAATAAAACAGATAACGCAGGTCACGTAATTATTTTCGAATAAGCCATTTTTTATCCTTAGAAAAGCAAAAGTTATTGCCTATTTTGAGAAAGTGACCTGACAAAAAAAATTCCCATATGATGCGAACTTTTCAAGGACACTTAGCTATTAACTGGCTCTTTCTAAGAGTTTGGCTCTTTTTGTGTTGGAGTATGGAGGTTTTAACTTAAATCCATTCAGAATAGGCTGAATGTTACCTCTACACTACACTACACACAAGAAAGTCAAACTATTGTATATGTTCCACAATTTGATAGCATACTCATGAATACCCAGCCAAACTACAAAAAATATCTTTCAATTGCTACTAAAATGTTATCTTACATATTATCTATTTAAATGCTATAAGCAAAAAAAAATAGATAATTACTGATTCGTAAGTTAGGAATATTTAGTGTAGTAAATTAAGGATACCAATAAAAAATATGTTCATTTCTACATTTGGTTATATATGTAGTTCAAAAATAAAAACATAATTATTTTATATTTTAACCAACTCGAGCACATAATTTGAATATTTGTTTTTTTTAATCTAATCAATGCTTAAATATATTAATTAGACTACAAATATAGTTAGTTTGTTCTGTTAGCAACTAAGCAACTACATTTTATATAAAATAAAAGATCTATTGGTTTCTTCAATAAATCATTATTACTGTAGATAGATACTATTTTCCTAATCTTAAAAATGTATATGATGATATTGTAATATACAAATACTATTTATGTAAATGCTATTATCTCCTAATAAATTACTTAGCAAACAGAGTTTTTTTATATTTTCTCATCCATCTTCAATATTTATAAAAGAAAAAACTTTATATTCAAATTTTTTCTCTTGCTATCTTTTAGACCTATCAGAAGATAGAAAAATCCCATCAGAAACTTGCAAAACAATTTTTTATCTTTGTAAAAGCAGAACAATTTTTTTGTCTGCTTAGACTAGAAGTTAAACCATTAGTAGAACAATTTTCGTTTTACTGACATTACAATTCTAAGATTTCTAATTTTCAAACAAGATTAAATATGTTTAGAATCTTGGGGATATTTTTTAAAATTTTGTATTTGAAGTTTATTTTTTTCTGACCTTTATAACAAATTGTAGAAGTTGGAATCAAAATAAAGAAAATAACACTTTTCTTCTCAGATATACCTGAAAACATTTCATGACTAATACATTTCAGTGCTTAATTTATGCTAATATAATTTGTCATAGTTCATAAAAAGCTGTTTGTAATTTTGCAAAAAAAAGAGCAGAAACAACGTGCTTATTCATGTTTTGTGCTATGGCAGAATTATAGTACATTTAGGTACCTACTTTACTTTTAAATTCTATACAACTCTTCCTATTTTCTTAACAGTTTGAGGGAGAAGGATTTTCGCCCGCTCAAGGCGTATTTTGTTTTTTATACAATGGACTATTTTGCATACCCGATATAAAAATGATAAACTACATTTGAGGACGTTTAAAGGCTTGCAGGAAATTTTATAAACTTGTTTATTTTGAAATTAAATGTCCAGCTAGGTATACCTTACTAAATACCTATATGAAACATCAATATAAATAAATATACATATTTCCATTTTTATAATAAAACAATTTTGAGATAACAAATCCTTTGCAAAATTTAGTATTTGGCATAATTTTTTGCCACTAAGAACGCTAGTTTCATTGATTTTTTTTATGTTACATGACAAAAATTCTTATTAACTAAAGAAAAAGATAAAACTAAAATTTGTTACACGAACACACCGTAACTAAGATATGACCTAAACATACTTTCCTCTTCCTTAATATTCCACATAGTTCAAGGAAAGAACGATTTTCTCTCTTAAAATACAAATATTGTTTAAAAAATTATGTTTTTCCATTTGCCTAAACCTACTGATTATTTAGTTTTTCCAGCATGATATGTATTAAAATATTCTAAACGTTATTTAAAAGAAAAACCATAGAATCTGATAAAAAATACACGAAAGACCATGCGAGAGATTATAAATGTTTATTTATCTGACGTCATTGACAACACGCGATCAGAATTCCATTTTCTTTGACGTCATTGCGCTCTCCCTTCCATTAGAAAATATTGAAAAATTCGGGCCGACCTCTTGTGGTAGGGGTTCAAACTTTACTTGTTACCAACTGCAATTGCCAACCTAACGTATTCTCCGAAAAATATTCCAAGATTTTAGTAATTATCTTTGGTGATAGTTTGGAAAAAAACTACTATGTTTTTCGGATCAATTTTTTTTCAGAAATGCACCTATATGTATGCTCTCCAATTTGAGTATTTTGGAATTTGACGAAATTACTTCTGAGCATAGAAAAACTCAAGGTTAGTACCGCTATTGTTTTCGAAAAATTACTAGACATATAAACAGATTTTTTTTTTTACTTTTAAAGGCTAAAATGAAAAATTCAACATACTCAATTTAATTTAGAAGTGTTTTAGAAAATATGTGTTAAACTCTGATCGTCAAATTCCTTTTTATAACTTCGCAGACTATCACAGAAAACAACCTATTTTTGGTCATTTTACGCGATATTTTCTCAATGCTAACTGACTGCAACTGCCCCCTTAATAATAAAATCAAAATAAATATCAACAACTGTAAAATGTTAGGAGTAAGTGTAGATAATAGGCTAAAATTTGGGCATCATAAAAATAAAATATGTATTAAACTAGCACGCACCTGTTATGCGCTTCTTGCAAAAAATTGTTCAGTGAAAGTAGTAAAGCTAGCATATTTTGGTTATTTTTACTAAGTAATGAAGTATAGCATACTTATTTGGGACGGCTCACTACATCTGAATAGAGTGTTTCTGCTACAAAAAAGAGCAATAAGAATAGTTATAAAAGTGAGAACATTGAATTCATGTCGAGGTATGTTCCGCAGGAATTCTGACAGTCTATGGTGTTTATGTATACGAATGCTTACTCTATATATATAGGGCAATAGTAATGATTTTACATTGTGCTCTAATAATCACAGTTATGCCATTATACAACGCTCTTTTATGAACCCTATCCATAGACTTTCAGTCACAGAAAGAGGTTCCCAGTATATGGCTATTAGGCTCTATAACCGACTTCCTGGTCATATTAAATCGATAAATACAAAAACATTGTTTAAAAGAAAAATTTGTACTTTTCTAATTAATTGTGAACCATACTCAATAAATGAGTTTGTGCAATTTTGCTGAGGTTCAAGAGCCTAATATCTATATTTGTTTAAAGTATTTGCTTTATTGATAATTTCTACTTTAGTTTATATACTTTACACCAATGACAGTTAACTTTAAGTTTTTTTTTTGAAATGACGATACAATGCGCTTGTGTTATTGGAATAAATTGAGTTTGAGTTTGATTATATGGCACATTATTATTAAAGCTCTTTCGAATTAGACAAAAAACTAATCTTAGCGTGGATTTTTAACTTGTAAATTCAATCTTCCACTCAAAATTTCATTTAGATGCTGTTTCGCAGTAAATATTGCCTCTGATTGGTGTCTGTAAAACATACGCATTGTTTATTGTGACTTACAGTAACGCGAATTAAATAGTAGGCTGAATGCTAGTAAACATTGGCAATCTAAAACACGCGTACAAATAAGAACATAGTCTACTGCAGTTCACAGCACTGTTGCTCTGTATAATAGTAAAGAATATTAATACGCACCCGGATATACGACGATGCAAAGCGGTTGACGGGGAGGGTTCTTAATACAGCGCTGTGAGACGAAACACTCGAGAAACTATTTGAAAAAAAGTTTATTTTGGAAAACTGACGAGAAACTTCTCGGAATGTCCCGCTATGAGGTCCATAGGCCTGTTGTTTTTGGGGGCGATTGGCGGGTTGCTTTATTTTGAAAAGAAACATTTAAAGGAGGGTCACAACGGACCCTTAAATACATACTGGGGAGCTGAAAAAACCCTTTCGGCGGGAAAATTACAGGAGCCGAAATCCTAAATACGTGTCTCTTTCAAAAATTCGAAATATTGTAATATCGTTCAAAAAGTCGAAAAAAAATATTAAACCAAAATTTTTGTAATTGATTTCATTTTTCTCCAAGACGAAAGTTCTCATAAAAACGTGATTTTTTGCCTACCGAGTTTCTTTTTATATGGGAAGCGAAATCTTAAACAAAACATATTTTTGTTTTCACAGTTTTCACCTTTTTTTGCACTTACTGATTAATACCTCCGGCCTTATAATTGCTAGGCCAACTGGACTTTAATACGGTGTTGTTACATATTTTACCTAAAACTCCTAAATATTTCGGATTGGAGGCTTAAACGATATGTTGGAACTATTGTCGAAGAGGCTTGTTTCTAGAAAACTCTTTGATGGACAGATAGCTCATTTAATTGGGTTCGACTCCCATGTTTAACGTCTTTCTGCTAGATCTTTAAAAAATATGTGGAACAAGCATTCGAAAAAACTTTTCATTTTTTTGGCATTTTTTGGTAAATATTTATTGAAATCGAATATTGTTTGCTGTCATCTGTCTGTAACAAGATACAAGGTACACAAAGATAATTTTCTTTAAGGGTTCTTTGGAAAAAATTTCAGAATTTGCTAATAAATTGCTAAACTCGACTAGACCAGTCCAAAATGTCAAAAGATAAAAATTCAGATTCTTTACGAATCCTGTTAGCTTTTAGCCGAGATTTTTAAACGAAATGCGTTTCGGGATTTTACAATGCTTCTATAGAATTAGAGTATAATCCCTGTACCTTTAATGGCAAGTATTATAACCTCAAGCTATTGCTTTTACCTACTCCTCAGCTATACGAGAATGCCCTTGAAACCCGCTAATCACAATACAGATTGTTCAATGTGCTTACTATCGGTTCGTCGTTTATTTCCGCATAGCATAAAAAGCATGAGCTTCCTGGGTCGCTTATATCAGGTGGATGACTTTCTTTAGGTTTTCTTTTAACAAAACTATTAATTGATAAAAATGCGGATTAGGTTAGGTTAGAATTGGTTAGGTGTGCTGTAAAAAATAGTATTAGGTTAGCCCAGGTTTGTCGA
The DNA here is from genome assembly GCA_030620095.1 of Kuschelorhynchus macadamiae. Taxonomy (NCBI): domain Eukaryota; kingdom Metazoa; phylum Arthropoda; class Insecta; order Coleoptera; family Curculionidae; genus Kuschelorhynchus; species Kuschelorhynchus macadamiae. The sequence goes on from JAUTXW010005283.1 coordinate 631,233, forward strand.
TAAAACAATTATTAAAGCTTCAAACCATCACCAAAGCCACAAAATCATACCTCAAATCATCGAAAATTAGATATAAAATAGGCGCGCATTCTAAAGTGGTGTGACTGGCGGATTCCAAAGGCGACTTAGAGTATATAATTTTATATACGTGGAATACGTGTATTTAAAAGTCATCTGAGTTTCTTTCTTTTTCCCCCTTGGAGGAGTTATGTGTATAATATTTAATTTTAAGGAATTTATATGTCGAAAATTGATTCCAATAATATAGTGACCGATATTGGAAATGCAGTATAGTCTGCTAGTAAGAAGTGTCATCTGAGTTTCTTTCTTTTTCCCTCTTGGAGGAGTTATGGGTATAATATTTAATTTTAAGGAATTTATATGTGGAAAATTGATTCCTATAATATATTAACCGATATTTGAAATGCATTATAGTCTGCAAGTAAGAAATGAATGAAAAATAATATTACGAAAAGCGAAATGTTGAGTAAATAAAATAAAAAGCGGTACAATTTGTATATGCTATATATGGGAAGTATTGGAATCGCAAAATATTTTAAAAATATACGTTGGGTTTTTTTGACGTTTTAGGGTCGCTAGATTACGAAAACGGTTTTCCAGTTATCGATCGAACATTTAGTAGTGGGAAATTATCATATGCCCTCACGGCAACCTCCAAAAAGTACTGTAAGCTCATTTACCTGGGCCTCTAACATACGTTGCATAACTGAAAATTGCCTGAAAATGGTCTATAACTATAGAAAATGAATAGGGCGTGTCGAAAAACTTCCTTAGTCGTACTTTTGGGGACAACTTAAAATTCGCTATTTGGGCGTATTTAAAAATGCAAATTAATAATTTTTAGTAACAACTTTTTTCGTGAATTTGGCATATTAACTTTCCTCGTTCCTCCTAAACATTTTATTGTTCCGCCATCTTGAATTCGTACCACAATTTTACCAGTTCATCTCTATACCACAATTAATTCTTGCATCAAATCAATTACGAAGTTTTTTCAAGCCGCCATTTTCACCAAAATGTTACCAGGATATTCCATGTGATCCTTAATTTTTGAACCAAACTTGACGTGAATCTGGTAAGTAATTTTTTAGCTATGCCGCGAATAGACAGACAGACCGACAGATAGATCAACGGAATCGAGAAAACATATTTTAAGTTAAATTGCATAAACAAAAATCGGTAAATTCCCTTTAGCCACAACTTTCTTCGTACAGAATTCAACTACACACAGATTTCTGAAACCATAAAATTGTTTGGTAATCAGTACCAAAAAAATCAAATAAATTGAGTTTCTAGAATTTGTTATTACCAAATAATTAAATCCATATTTTATATAAACTGTGTTATCTGTACCTAGTGGAATTCTGTACGAGGAAAGTTGTGGGTAAGGCGAATGTCCCGATATTTTTTAAATGCATTTTTAGATTATTGGTAATATTAATATTAATATTTATATTATTGTTATTATTACTATTAATATTTATTTTTTATAACTTTATTTACCTATCCTATTATATTATTTATTCGGGAAATGGAATTTTACCGAAAATTTTACATTTTCTCCATTTTGTAGCGAATCAAATACATTCATTTTAAACCGTGAGCATGGTAACTAGAAAATTTTCCGGAAATTTTCTTCCTCCTGGAGTACCCTGAAGAGAATTACACTGGATTTTTTTTTACATTTCAAGTAGAAATATTACTGTCATTTCGGCTCGTGCGCTAAAATTTGAACTCATTCTACCACCTTTAGTAAAATAAGATTATATGCAACCGATATATAGAGCTATTACCAACTGACTTTTAATCACTTACCCCCGTATTCACTAAAAAGGTTTAAGAGTAAGAGTTTTGTTGCCATGGTACTTAAAATTCTTAGTTCGCCAGTTATGTTTCACTTATGTCATTGTCATTTTGTATTTCTGACATTTAGAAAAGCTATTTGTTCAATTGTTAAAAATGTCATCTTAAACCTATAACTATCAAGTTAAATATGGTCTAAATTTAAACCTCTTTAGTGAATACGGGAGTTAGTGTTACCAAAATTGGTGTTTTTTTTGTTTTTGGGTTTTATTGGACATGCTTCGAAATACTTAAACACAATCTAACACTTTTGGGGAAATCATATTGTATGCGAGCGATAGATAGAGCTATTAGCTACTGACTTTTAATCAGTTAGTGTAACTAAAGTTATTACTTTGTGTTTTTATTCATTCTCCTTCGAACTAGTTGCAAAAATATACAATCTAGCACCAATAGTGAAATAAAATTGTATACGATCGATAGATAGTGCTATTACCAACTGAATTTTAAATACTTACCCCCAGACTCACTAAGAACGTTTAAGAGTTAAACGATTAGTTCGCCAGTAATATTTTGCTTATGTCCCTGTCATTTTGTAATTGTGACATTTGGAAAAATGATTAGTTCAATTGTTGAAAATGTCATCTTAAACCTGTAACTGTCAAGTTAGACCTGGTCTAAATTTAAACCTCTCTAGTGAATACTGGTGTTACTCCCGTATTTATTAAAAAGGTTTAAGAGTTAAACCAGGTCTAGTTGCCATGATAGTTAAAACTGTTAGTTCGCCAGTTAGTTTCGCTTATGTCACTGTCCCTTTGTAATTGTGATATTTAGAAAAATTATTTGTTCAATTGCTAAAAATGTCATCTTAAACCTGTAACTGTCATGTTAGACCCGGTCTAAATTTAAACCTCTTTAGTGAATACGGCTGTTAGTGTCACTAAAGTTGATAGTTTTTGATTTGTTAAACAAATAGTATACATTTTAATTTCATTAATCATCATTCGAACTGCTTGCACTAATATACAATCTACTACCTTTAGAGAAATAAAATTGCATGCGATCGATATATTGATCTATTACCAAACGACTTTTTATCACTTAGTCTAGCTAAATTTGTAGATGGTATTTTATTAAAAATAATGTAAGATAAATATTTGAATTCCATTAGTCCTGCTTCAAACTACTTGTAAATAGGAACATCTACGGTCTTTAGTGCTTATATTATCTGAGAACGATAAATTGAGCTGTTACGAATTGATTACCAACTAAAGTTGGTAACTTGACAGATCTAACGTTCTTTACAGTTTTCAATCAAAAGCCTTAATTCTTAGTTATACCACACGAGCATAAATTATTCCTGGATTTTTTCTGTCACAAATATTTTAAGAAAATTATTAAAATATATTCGTGACCTCAAAAAAATTCCACAAATATATTAAGCTCTTGTGGTATTACAAATTACTATTTTACTCATTAAAGGCAAATCAATGAAAAATGGCATTTCTATTATTTCAGCCAATCAAATCAATGCTGTTTTGTCGACCTTATTTTCCCTATCTATACTGTGATAAAATCGTTCAGATTCAAACAAAACATTTGCGTCATCATTTTTATTTAAGTTATTTTATTCGTGAAATATTCCAAAGTACGTTTCAAAAAAGTAATGAGTTGTAAATCATATGTTCGCATATTTCATAGGCGTAGTGCCTGCTTGGCGTTCCAGAGAAACATTATCATCTATATTAAAACTTTTATTTAAGAAAAAAAAGTTTTTTTAAAGGATAATAAGCCACAATAATAATTTTATTGGTTCAGGGTACGAACGAACATATCAATCTGTAAAGGAACTTAACCGGAAATTCCCTGCTGAACCTTTCTTTTTTGTCTACAAAAGTGAAACAAAACACAATTTCTATATATGTTACGTAATGACTACGTGCGGAACCTGGTCATACTTCACTATTCCTAATAAAAGAGAAGTTTCGGGTAAATGAGAATTTACGGATTTTTTCTCGATTACAATATTTCCTTCTATGAGGAAAGTTAAAGAAAAACAAAACTTTATACTCTTGCTACAGAGAAGATTGCTAGACATATATACACATAGCAATGTATTACAATATTAGGTGTGAAAATCGAGTTGGGTGCCTATTATATATCATAAATACAAATATTCCTTGATTGGCAGTCTAATGAATGTTGTGCAATGTCAAATTGTGAATTGCTTACTGCTTTAACAAACGATCATTGATTTTGTATTCAACAACTACAAAGGAGACAAAATCAAGCATTGCGGGTTATATTGTGCTGGAACAGAAGTACACATATTAAAACAATGTTCGAGTCTGTGGAGATATGAAGAGTAAAAAAAACAATTTACATTTCATAGTCATACATTTATATAGAGAGAACTTGAGGCAGTATTGCGTAGGAGTCCACAATAATCATAATCGTCTTACCAGAAAAGCGGGACATTTTTATATTACGGCTGTACGTAGGACACTTGATGAAAAAAATTGGTAAATTTCCTTTATCTGGAACTTCCCGTTATGAATATTTCCTTTTATTAGTAATATTGAATTAAGGGGGGACTAATGCCCACGCCAAGAGCACTTAACCCAAGCAAAATGTTTAATGTGTAAAAATTGTTTTATAAGGAATTACGACGATTATATAAGTGTGAACTGTTTTTTGTAGTCATCGTCGCTAATTTTCAATGTTTATGAGGGTATTAAACTATTAAGCTCTTATGTTCTGTTAGCAACCAAAAAGCAATGCATTTTTTTAAATTGCCAAATGTAAGTGCTTGCCCCCCCCCCCCTTCCCCCAAGGCATTCTAAATATGCCACTGTTCCGCGCACTTAGTCATTAAGTAACAGATATTCTCTTTACTTCAAATATTTTTGTTCCACCGTGTTGAATTCGCAACAATATTTTACCAGTTTTCTACCTAGGTCACTCTGGCATTAGTGTTCAGTGACATTTTCTCAATCACGGACATACTAATTGACGTTCTTCAAAAAAAATCGCTTGACAATCATTTGTGCATATCATATTTTAATGAAAATGACACTAAGATTTCAAGACAGTGAAAAACTTACATTTTCATGTTTGGCAGGTTCTGCTAAATTTTCCCAATATAGCTTAAATCTTCCGATTGGTCCGTTTGAAAATTTGTTACAGTTATATGAGGAAATATTTTCAAAAAGTCAACGACTTAAAAATGAGCTTGGTCTTATTTTTGCCAATGAGAGTAATTGGAATATATCGCAGCAAGAGCAAGTGGGAAAAATTAATACAAATAAATATATTTTTACCGAAGCATATAAATTGTTTTCCGTTATTTTGACAATACCGTCGACAAGTGCTTTAGTGGAAAGAAGTTTTTCTTGCTTCAAATGTGTAAAAACTTATTTAAGAAATACAATATCTCAAGAAAGACTTACTTCTCTTGGCAATATTTAAATTCAAAAGGAATTTCTGGAGGAGATTAGGGCAACTCATCCATTTTATGAGGATAATAGATAAATTTACTGCTATGAAGAATGGGACAATTGATTTAGTGTACACAATTTAGGTAAGTCGTAAAAAAATTTTCTACCCCCTTCACATAAAAAAAAATTCTAGAAAAAAATTATTGCGATATTTTCTTGCTTAATTTTACTTTATATATATATATTTACTTTTTCACTCGCGAGCCGCCACTGAATTGTTTTTTAAAATATTTTATTAGGTTGCGATGTTGTTTTGTCATCTTGGATTCGTAGCAAAATGTTACTAGTTCGTTCCTATGTAACACTCGCTTTTTGTGCAAATTTTAAGGTAAATTGGATAACATTTTTACTAATAATAAGTTTTTAAGTAATAATTTTTCACTAGGCCGCCGTTTTGTTCCGCCATATTAAATATTTACCAAAATGTTACCAGGTCATCCCCGTATGATTAGGGATTGTATCATCTCCGATCAAAATTTAAAGTAAATCGTCTAAGTAGTGTTTAGGGTATGCCGCGAACAGATAGACATGCCGACGAAAGAGAGAAAACCTGTTTTTTGGAATCTAATCTAATTTTGCTAGAAAATGTATAAAATCCAGGAAGGGTGACTTTTTACGGTTATAAGCATTTTATCTGGCCGCCATTTTGTTCGGCCATGTTGAACATGACAGACAGACCGACAGACAGGCAGACCCATGGAATTGAGCTTCTTCTTCTTTTCCTATCCGATAGATATAGGCCTCTTTCATATCTTTTCACATGTTTTTGTTTTGTGCCACCAGGGTGTGATACCAGTTTACTCCCGCTGTTCGCTTAATATCATACCATCGTTGTTGTGGCCTACCGATGCTTCTTCTCTCCCCCCATGGTCTCCATATCGTCACCTTTCCGCTCCAAAGGTAATGTTTCTGGCAATATGTCCAATATGTTTGGCATCTAGGGACCACGAAACGTGGAGATCTGAAAAAATTTAGGAAGGAAGTAAGGACATTTTCCACAATGGTTTTAAAACTGAAGATAATCGTCAATAAGTCGGAAACGTTGACTTGTAATCTAATGATATTATATGTATAATAGCAGAAATATATAATTTCTGCTGGTGCAAAACGGCCTACTAGAAGAATTGCTTTTCATTATATCACCAGCCCCAATAGGTGGTGCTAAGTATTACACTTAGCGTGTAGAACTGTTTCAGTATGATAGACGTTTCTTTTTCGATCTTGTCATATCGAGCAATCTGTTATTTCAGATCTTCCTGGGTACAAGCCTGCCTGGTGAGGGTAGAAGCCTAGAAATCATGATCGCAGGAGGGTACCCTGTGACATAATCGAAAGCAATTCTTCTAGTAGGCCGTTTTGCGCCTGCAGAAATTATATATTTCTGCTATTATACATATATCTTTTCCGGCCAAGAACTTTTGATAAAGATGTGTGAAAGCGTATTTTTATCGATTTTTAGTATCTAATGATATTATAGTATACCACTGAATTCAAATTTTAATGCTTTTAAATTTGAGATAATGTACAGGGGGTTACATTTAAAATAAATAAAGAAATAATCAAAACTCGATATTTAGCAACACTGCAGCTTTTCTTTGGGTTAAAAAATCGATAACTTGAAATTAGATAATATGTACATTAGAAAATTCTTCGGCACAAGCAGATATTTAAAAATCATTTGAATGTTTTAGTTGCAGTATTTTAAATATAGGTCAATTTCTGAAGATAAACGCCAATTTATTGTTAAATATTCCCCAGACTAAGTTTCATTAATAGTGTGGGTAACATATAGTTAGAAAAACTAACTATGTGTGACCCAAACTATTAATTAATTAATTAACTAGGTCACTCTTTATCTAAATTAACCTAGGTAACGTAAGCAGAATGTGTATTATTATAAAGGCTACAAGAAATACGACAGCTTCAGATTTGACCTGATTCTCAGTTTCAACCTTATGTTATTCATATACTTCTACAAACTACCTTCTCAGAAATACGCATTTCGGATATCTAACTTAATCCCGAATTCCTACTTTCCTACAGAGGTTCCACGAAATGCCTTCTCAGGAAAAAGCACTTTGGGAAAACCTCTCTCATACCTGTCTAATTCCTTAATCTAACGTTTGTACAGTCAAGTCATACTAAACCCCAGCTGATATTATTTACGTGAAGATCCCAAAGTGGGAAGGAGAGGAAAGTTCTCTTATATGTAATGTGAAACTTTGTCGAACAGTATCCTACTATACCTTGTTTTCGGAACCACACCCCTGTAAATAATATATTAAAAAAACACTTGTTTGTTTCTAGTTAAAACAATTTACAAGTTTGAATTATCTGAAAACAATAGTATCTTACACTATTCCATAATATTTGTTTTTCTATTACGTAAAATATATTTTTTTAATTTTTATTTTTTTGAAGTGTACTTCAAATATTCTGAAGTCCTTAAGTATCTAGTAGAAATGGGTAGAGATAATTTTAGAGTACCCCGTTATATAAAATAGGAAGAAAACTGAATAAAAAAACATAGTTCGTTAGCTCGAACACAAAAGAAGTTTCTCTGCTATATATTTAGATTAATTTTAATAGGAGTCATAATACCAGAATCGTGTTTTTAAATATGGAGTGTTTTGTTATATTTTCGTTGGCTATTGTTACTTGCTTACTTCCTCAGAGGTAAGTGACAAAAAAATTATTGAGCGAATAAAATTTTATCCCAAGTCTCCTTTACAATTTTTTTTTAATTTAAATTGGTATAGGTGAAGGGTTCATTGCCCGTATCGAGTCGTAGGATTTCATTCCATTTGTTTAAAAAAAATTTTTTTCGGTAATCACTGGTTATAAGTTTACATGGTCAACTGAAGTGATATTAGTTATAATGTCATTATTCCTAAAAATCGGTAAATTTCTTATACCCTGGAACTTTCCCCGATTTGTTCTTTCCAACATAATATTCGATGTTTGTGGAAATTTTGAGATAAATTGGATAAGTAATTTTTTAGTAATAACTTTTCTAACATTTCACTAGGCCGTCATTTTGTTTCGCCATACTGGATTTTTACTAAAATATTATCAGATCATACCCATATGACCCTTAAATTTTGGTCAAAATTTGAAGTCAATCGAATAAGTGATTTTTAAGCTATGCCGCAAAATTACAAACAGACAAACAGATCGACAGACGGAATTGATAAAACATATTTTTTTGGCATCTAGGAACGCTAAAAACCTGAGAGGGTGACTTTTTTACGATTACAAACATTTTATATGGCCGCTATTTTGTTTTGGCAGACAGAGAGACAGACCGACAGACGGAACGACGGAATTGATAAAACATATTTTTGGCATCTAGGGACGTTAATACATGAAAATATGTATAACCTGAGAGGCTAATTTTTTTCACGAATACAAACATTTTATTTGACCGCAATTTTGTTCGGCCATCCTGAATTAGTACCACAATTTTACTGGTTGATGCCTATACCACAATTAGTTATGGCACATAATTTGAAAACCAATCCATTAAGCAGTTTTTCAGACAGAACTTTTAAATATTTTATTAAGCCGCCATTTTGAATTCGTACCAAAATGTTACCAGCTGATTCCAACATATTACTTAATGTTTGTGTAAAATTTGATAAGTAGCTTTTATATATCAATTTTTTTAACAATTCATTAGACCGTCATTTTGGATTTTTATCAAAATGTTACCAGGTTATCTTCATACGACCCTTAATTTTTGACCAAAATTTGAACGGGTAAGTACTTTTTTAGCTATGCCGCGAACAGACAGACCGACGGAATTGAGAAAACATGTTTTTCGGCATCTAGGGACCCTGAAACGTGAAGATCTGAAAAAATCTCTCTTACTTCCCTCGTAAAAGCGAAGTATTGTAATCGTGGAAATATCACCATCCGAGGGTTTTTCAGATATTTCCGTTTCAGAGTCCCTAGACGCCAAAAAACATGTTTTCTCGATTCCGTCGGTCTGTCTGCCTGTTCGCGGCATAGCTAAAAAACTTCTTACCTGATTGACTTCAAATTTTGGTCATATGGGGGTAAACTGGTCACATTTTGGTAAAATTCCAATATGACAAACCAAAATGACGGCCTAGTGAAATGTTAAAGAAGTTAATACTAAAAAAGTACATATCCAATTTATTTCAAATTTGGCACAAAAATCAAGTATTATGTAGGAATCAACTAGCAGAATTTTTGTACGAATTCAAGATAGCGTAGGAAAATTGCGGCTTAATAAAATATTTAAAAATTCCTGAAAAACTACTTAATGAAATGATTTCAAATTGTGTGCCATAACTAACTGTGGTATAGAGATAACCTAGTAAAAATGAGGTACATATTCAAGATGGAGGAACAAAATGGTGGCTACTAATTTTCTTTTTCTAAATTACTCTCTTGGGTTTTACAGAACTTCACGTTGGTTTTAGCGTCCCTAAATGCCTTGCAGTTCGCGACATAGCTTAAAAATTATTTATCAGATTGACTTTAAATTTTAGTCAAAAATTAAGGGTCATATTGCGATGACCTTGTAATTTTTTGATAAAAAATCCAATATGCCGGATAAGATGGTGACCTAGTGAAGCGTTAAAAAAATTATTATTAAAAAAATTATCCAATTTACTTCAAATATTGCACAAAAATCAAGTGTTACATAACAATGAACTGGTAACATTTTGGTTTGAATACAAGTTAGCAGAACAAAATGGACGCCTAATAAAATATTTTAAAAAATCAACCTGAAAAGAACTACTTATTAGATTAATTTCAAATTTTGTGCAAGCATTAAGTTTAATACAGAGATAAACTGGTAAAGCTGTGTTACGAATCAATCGCGGTGTGTGTCAATGTAAAAACTGCTTATTGCATGTATTTTAAATTATCCCCAAAAATCAAGTGTTGGATAGGTAGAAAAACTGGTAAAATATAGGTAGGAAAATACAGTATATATGTTCTAAATAAATATGTACTAAACTAAATTGGATCATACTTCACTATCCCTAATAAAACGAAATATTCATGAGGAGGGAAGTTTAGGGTATAGGCAATTTACCGATTTTTTATATTTTTTTATATTTTTCGAGTCAAAGCAAGTAGTTTCTTTTTGATTAGTTTTACTGACTTCTTAATGCGACTCAACAAAGCTGTTTCGATTAGAAAAACGAACCATAGGAAATAATTAGTAGCCTGCAAACAAGAGTTCATCACAAGAAAGTGAAAATAATAAGGTGTCAGTAGGTCGCGTTGTTTGTTTAAATTGTTTGTGGCATACCATTGACCATGCGCATGGAGTCAGAAAACGAGAGAACATGTTTTATTGCAATAAGAGCCTGTTAAAATACAACAAAAACTAGAATAATTTGATGCAATTTGAATAAATTTAACAGCTGATTTTTAGAACAAAATCAATATTTGTCGAAAATGATTTATTTTAGCATTTAAAGAAACAATGCTTCTCTTGTGAAAAAATAAAACATTTTTTTTTGTCATATGAATAACAATAAATAAATTTGTAAAAAGGAATATTGCTCGAGTATATATTTTTCTCGAACTTCCTGTATTTCAAATCGAAAAATTCAACTAGAAGCGTACCAGAAAACTTCTGTATTTATAGCAGCGGTACACGATAGAATAACCAAAAGTGAGTTATTTTAACAAAATTTAAAAAGTGTCAATATCTCGTTATGTTCATTAGTGTGAAAAAAAAAACTGATCTCACGTTTGCTTCTGCATTTTATAATCAACTGAAGATTATTTAAACACTATTCACAACTTTTCAAAAATGTGCATAGATATGTTAAATCGACTTTAATATAATTATTATGTTTCAATATTCAAACCACAATTCTAGCAAAAAAAATGCAGAAGCAATCGCGTAGTTAATAATATGTTTCCTAATTGTTGCGGATACTTTGGTAACCAAGGTATAATTTTGGCAATACCCACTAAGTCTTCTAACTTTCGTATAAATTTCCCATATCTCATACTTTTACGTGCTATTGAAATATGGATCCGTATAATATTAACCCAATTATAATTTTGCAGTTATAGCCTTGGTACTCCGGGCAGTCATGCTCATCTCTTCGCTGAAGAAGTAAGTAACAAATCATTTCCGGAAGGTTTTATGTGGGGTTATGCTTCAGCTGCTTATCAGGTTGAAGGTGCTTGGAATGAAGATGGCAAAGGTAAGTCCTTCAGGTTTAGAAAATTTGAAATATAATTTTAATCTTATTCAGATAAAGTTACCAACTAAAATCTTTCTAAAAATACTGATATTGTTAACTTATGATAGGTGCGAGTATTTGGGACTACGATGCGCACAACAATTCTGACTGGTTCCCAGAGGGACAAAACGGAGATGTTGCATGTGATGCTTACCACAATACCGACGTGGATGTAGGTAAGGAATATTTTAATTTGGTGTGCGATAATTTTAATATACTTTGACATATAATGAAATGCATGTTTTTTTTAGCCCTTCTAGTAAAACAAGGAGTAAACACCTACAGATTTTCTATTGCCTGGCCCAGAATTTTACCTACTGGTCGCATCGATAATATAAATCAAAAAGGTATGTAAATCTTATATTTAAAATTAATATCTATGTAAAACATTTAATACATAAATTATTTGTTTTTAGGGATTGAATACTATAAAGATCTTATTACTAAGCTTAAAGCTAATAATATTGAACCTCTCGTAACTATGCACCATTGGGACAATCCTAGGGCCATTGAAGATGAGGGTGGATTTCTGAATGAGGTATGAAAAACTAGAGACAATTATGTGTGTATTTATTAATGATACTGTCACTGACTAGTGTTATAACAATAAAACATGCAAGTGCCTTGTCATTAATGTTGGAAAAAACAATTTTAAATTTTAGTCTAAAATAATTAGATTTTAAAGATAATCTGAGTAATGACATCCCATTGAAATTTAAAAAAATCCCTTTAAATTTATTAATCATTAATTTTTTAACAACTTTTCAAAACAAAAAAATAACAAACATATTTCTGAATTTCAGTGATTAAGTATTAACAATAAAAGTATAGAACAAATGAGCAGTAGCAAGTTTTAAGATCTTGTTTTGATTGAAAATTGAAACTGGTTTGATCATGAAGAATTAATTTGCAAACTAGTTTTTGGGGCCAACTGTTTTATTTGTAACATAAGAGATTCTGTAAGTCAATAGTCAAGTACTCTTGTTATAAAAATGGTTGTTTAGTGTAATATTATTATAAAAACATGTGTTAGCTATTTCTTATTTTCATTTTATTATTTTCTATTATATTATTTTCATTGCGTATTATGTCTCAAAAAATTTTCGACTATGAACCAGGCACGTATCTTATAGAAAAGTGGCTTGAGTCAAATCCTTTACAGTTCGCAACCGTCTGAGAAAAAGTTACCAGTGCCGCGTCAAAATCGTTTAAGCAGTTTTCGAGATATGTCCTATATATCGAAAAATGCTCAAACTGCTAAAGTTTTTGATTGAAGGTGGTGGACAATGTAGAATGTTCATAAACTCATTCGGAAGGACTTGCATTGTCTGTATTATTTCGGTTTTACAACGTTTCGAATGGTAACTATCTCCAATCATAAGAAGTCATGGTTCTTGGGATTAGCCCGTGTCAAATTCGAATTACTATCCGACGTTCCGCCTTCGATTGTACGAGGCATCTTCAGGGATCTTTACTCCACGAGATCTGAACACTGAATCATTAATTCATTTTTTAATTGCCATATTTGTAATAGAGTCTCTGCCTGGAGTTTTCTTATGTTTAAGTTGTTAACTATTTTATAGATTTGTGCTGTGGTTATTTGAGCAGCAATACCAATTGGGGTGTTACTATATATTTCTTTAGTTTTATTTATTTGCTTTTGTGGTTGGACCTTTATTAATTTCATGCAAGGCAGACGCGAATAATTCGACCCATTCCTCCGAATTAGATATGATTGAATTATTTTGCATATTTCGGATATGCGGCTCTGGTAGTCTTGGCTTTTTTATTAAATTTGATGCTAGTTTGTAAAATTGATTGCTATTTTACTCATCGTTTAAATTTTGGAATTTATCGTCCCACTGATCATTTAAAAGTTTTTTAAGCTTCATTTTTACTTGTGTCGTAGCTTCGTTTGCCTCTTTTTTAATATTGGGTCCGGTAGGCAAAGTTTTTGAGCCTATTTTTTTCTCATTTCTTCTCCTAATTCCGGCGGGACATTGCCGTATTTAGAGAATTTGGATGTTTTTATAAGGGTTGACTGATTAATTGTTTTTTGTTATATCGATAACCATCTGTCCTGTTGCTCTGGACTTTAAAAGTTATGGTTAATGCTAACTCTAAAGCTATGGGCTTATATACTAGTCGTGTGCGCCTCCTGGTTACCTGAACCGTAAAGTTTTAGGAAGTGAGTTTGAGGTAGAAGCGGCTCCCATATGTTTGTAATATCGACGCTAGGCTTACTGAATATGCCTTAACTCCTTTCTATAAAAGCTGCTTCTATAAACTTTCGTTTTTGCCAGTGCCTGTGTAAAAATTTTAGACTCCGACCACTGCATCCGGTGTTGACTTGGCTAGACGTGTTCCGCTATGCCCGATTTTGACGTCTGTCACTTTAGAGTATGATTAAATTGCTCTTTGCCTCTTATACTAAGAGGGCGTTTTTCTTTTCAGTGTACGAGTCACCACATTTACCCTGGATTCTTTTTTCTTATCGACGACCTTTGGCTTAGGTTTTGTCAGAATGCTTCTTAAAATATTTCTCGATTTAAAAGCGGTTTTGATGTTAAAAACCCTAGCTATTTTCCGAATCTTTTCAGATGGTTCCTTAATATAGGGTATTGTGAAAAATGATGTTGTTTCTTGTAGATCGGAATGTCTCGTAGTATGTTGATAACTTTGCAATTTTGTTATTGTATTACCTATTAATCTTTCAGATTAATCATTCCGCAACAGATCTTTTTTTATATTTTCAATTTCTGCCTGTAAGCAGTTAGAATATTTCGGTACTTTATAGATATTAATGCTACAAGGTATAATGCATACTAAAATACATAGAATAAAAATGTTAAATACAAAAGTTTTCTGGTTTTTATCTACATTGCCAGGATTTGCTTAAAAAAAAAACAAAAACAAAGGATAATCGCAAATAAAAAAAATAGCGTTGATTTCAGTATTTTAAATGGACCACTTTGTACATCTTTAGTGCTTCAAAAACTGCATTTTCAAATATATATACTTTGCTATGTTTAGACCAACGGTTATCGGATAATTATTTTAAACTAAAATCTGGAAAAATCAGCGCAATGGCTCATATATAAATACAAGACGGCTCTTGAATTTTGTCGTTTTTACTTTAATTTGGTCTTTTTGTCAATAGTTTTTGTGCCTACATAAATATTTTTACTATTTTGTTTCTATAAACGAGTGCCTTTAGATAAAGACTATAATATAAACGAACAGATTACAACTAAAGGTCAATAAAACATTACCTATATTTCTTATACTAGTATACTTATTTCTTTGTAAAAAAATCGGACAAAAATGCCATTTTTCTCAAAAGTCAAAAAATATGGCTTCCGGTAGTTGTGCAACGCAAAAACTCAGAATACCCTTCATATGATCCCATCGATATGTTTATGCAAAAAATACTAAGAAAAACGGCAGTTTCTTTTTTCCGAAAGGTTGCCTCCACTATTTAACCAAAAATAAGGGAATACAAATGAGTGACCTGCTCTTGTGACACACCCTGTACATTTCAAGCAGCGTACAAGTGACATCGTTTCTATTTCTTCTACTTTTATTTTCATGAGTTAATAATAAAGTGATCAAGAACATATTAGAAAATGATTTTCGTCCACCCAAAACCGACAGTTTTTGACGGAACGTGTGTGTTGAATACTCAAACACGGCAGTTTCTAGACAATTTTTTTTATTAAAAAATATCTAAAATAATAAAGGTTAAAAGTATTAAGTAAACAGTACACCAGTTTATATTGTATTTTTTTTATTCATATAAACAACTTGAGAAGTTAATTTGAGCTTTGGATCTACATTAATACATTTATCAACTTCCCTATAACAGTAAATATTCTGTATAATATTAATATTCTATTTAGGCTATATAACGATAACTTAAGAATGGTCAAACCGATGTGAACTTAAACCCGGCGAAAACCTGCGCCTCTTAACTTCACAAAACTACACCAAAATAAAACGGACCCTTTAAAAAAATCGAGATATTGACTAAAGTTCATGTTATGTGGGACATCCTGTATATGATATAAACTGTGTTATCTCTGTTTGGTAGAATCGAAACGGCTAATTTACCGATTTTTTTCCTTGATATTTATGTCATACATATTTGCTAGCCTTCTTGTTGCAATGATTTACTCAAGTTGAGGTTTTAAAAATATTATTAGCTCGTTTATTAAAATTTAGCATTTCACCCCCTTTTAAAAATCATACAATTTTAAATTTGTTTTTAGGGAGCTTTTTCGCCCCCCCCCCCACCGCCCTCTACTAGATTAAACCTAAATAAAGGAAAAAAATGCTTGTGTATGTAAAAAAGTACATATATAAATTTGCCCTGTTTTATCGTTTTTTAAAAAGCTGAGCGTTATGGAAATAAAGAATATTCATAATTTTAAGGGCTCTTGAATCCCCTAGGACTACCTATCCTGTATAGTAGAAAAAAGATTTTATGTACAAAGAGATAAAAGACATGTTTCACCGTTTTTTTTTTTTGTAACTAACTACTTTAAAACAACTTTTTTTAATGCTGCTTCATATCGCTAGGTGTATCCTGTATAATGGAAAAAAATTTATTTGTATTCAAAAAAATATAAGTAATTTGACGGTTTCACCATTTGTTAAAAAAGCTAAAAGCTCTTGAAATATTTTTTTTCGTTTTCAGGGTACTGTTTCATCTTCAAAGGGCAGTTTTCTAAGCAAGCTAAATGCTTCTGAAGTTTTTTATTTTCAGAGGACTATTCGCTATTCGATTACCCTGTATAGTTAAAAAAATATTTTTATATACAGTAAAGTAAGTAAAAACATTTTGACGTATTTCACTGTTTTCTAAGTAAGTTAAATGCTTCTGAAATACAATTTTTTTTCATTCCGGTTAGCTGAACAAAAGTTATTTTGTACCCGAATAATTAAAATAAATTTGACGTGTCTCGATATTTTTCGAAATATTACAAAATTTTTTTAATATATTATTATCGAAAAAAAATCTAGTGTATTCGTTAATGACTCCCACAATTTTAACTATTTATTTTTCAATTTGACTATTATCGGTTTGTGCTTTCTCAAAATATAATTTTTTTACATTTTCATATCCATTAAAAATATCGAAGATCTACTCCCATGACACCCAAAATATAATCGCTGCGAGCTACTACTATTATCGAAAAAAAATCGAGTGTATTCGTCAATGACTCCCACAATTTTAACTATTTATTTTTCAATTTGACTATTATCGGTTAGTGCATTCTCAAAATATAGGTTTTTTACATTTTCATATCCATTAAAAACATGACACCCAAAATATAATCGCGGCGAGCTACTAACCTAGATTATTAGAAAATTCCAATACTTCCCATATACAGCCTATATATAAATGTATTAATACACAATATATTGGTTCTTATTATGGGGAAGTAAACATAGAAGAATATTGACGTGTTTCGCCGTTTGTTAAAAAAGCTAAACGCTCTCTCTCTCCCTATTTTTTTCGTTTTCTAGTTGCTGTTTCATCCTCTCAGGGATACTCTATAGAATGGAAAAAAATGTTTTTATGTACAAAATTATAAGGACATTTTTTATATTTTTTTCTTTTATAAACAAGAAGTATATAATATATATATATATATATATATATATATATATATATATATATATATATACTAGTTCTTGCCGCGTTATATATTTTCAACTTTTGATTTACTATTCTTGGGTTATGAGTTTCGCCACAGTTGGCTATATGCTG
Organism: Kuschelorhynchus macadamiae; assembly: GCA_030620095.1. Classification (NCBI taxonomy): domain Eukaryota; kingdom Metazoa; phylum Arthropoda; class Insecta; order Coleoptera; family Curculionidae; genus Kuschelorhynchus; species Kuschelorhynchus macadamiae. The sequence continues at coordinate 648,569 of JAUTXW010005283.1, forward strand.
CTCCGTGGTAAATAGAGTCTCAAGTCCGGCGAAGATTTCGGATGTCTCTTGGTAATTACAAAGCATTAGGACTTATGTTTATAGGAACTTTTTCAGAATGAACAAGAAATTAATAAACCCCTATATTTGCCATTATCTGGAAAAAATCCTGTACACGGATTTGTAATAGGTAATAACTACATACAAATCGCATTTTGTTGCATTATCACAAATATATTATTTTGATTTTTTATATTTCTCTGAAAACTTACTTTGCTTAATTTTATGCTAAAATTAGCACACATAATTTGCTGCAATTTCTTTATTGTTCGGACCAACCTTTGACGTATTGTAATACTCAATTCAATAACGTACTTTCAAAAAACCTAAAACCTTTTTTACATAAAAAATAATATGCAATGCTGGAAATACAATTTTAGACACTTGCCGTAAGATATAGTTTATAGATTTAGAACATATACTGCTTTGTTTTAGTAATAAATATTCTTCAGATAGGTACTCAAAAATACATAAATAGGTTCAATCTATTTGACAAGTAATTGAATGGAAGTAGAAATCGCATTTCGATTTTTTTAACATTAACTGTATATTGTATTAGTCCTCAAAATTTACTAAAGTCGTCATACATCTACTACTTATCTTCTCTACTATACTACTTTTGTTTGTAAAATACCCATAATATGTTCTCACCAGATGGCATTGAGTAGGAACGTTGTTTTTTTCTTAGTATGTGATTTTATGCAATTATTTAAAGGATCAAACTGAAGTATTCATTATTAATGTATTAAATTTATACCATTTCATTTTTCATGTTATTAAAAGCATGCCCGTTATTACATTATTGAAATATGTATGTATTCTTTTACATTTGATCAGTTCAACTAAGGCTTCAGGTCAATATAAACAATGAAGCTATTAACTTTTAGTAACAGTAATTAGAATTTTAAAAATAATATTTTGAAGAATACCATATTAAATCAGTTGTTAATAATGCAGTATACAAAGTACTCTTAAAACCTAAATAAGTTGTATATTAGCTTTTACGTCAATTGGAAACAGGCACCTTTGTTGCCACAATGGGGGCTGGAGATCTGAGAACAGTAAATAAATGTCTTAAATTTAAATTTTTTTGCAAGAACATGATATATGACGAAAATTATGAAAATAATGCAGTTTAATTTTTAGAGTATTATTCCTGCTTTCGTGGACTACGCTTCACTGCTGTTCGAAACTTATGGTGATGATGTAAAATGGTGGACCACTTTTAACGAACCAAAACAAACTTGCGGAGGAGGATACGAATATGGTGGTATCTCACCTCAAACTTTGCAGCCTGGATGGGGTGGTTACCTTTGTGCTCACAACTTACTTCGGGCTCATGCCAAAGCATACAGAGTTTACGATGAAAAATTCAGAGCCACTCAAAATGGTAAACACATTTAATTGTGATTCAATTATAAATTGACATAATATTTTTGTCGGCGAATACGAGAAATATCACAGCAAAATTATAGAGCAGAAATTATGTACAAAACTTTTAATATATAAAAGAAAATTTTCAATCTTTAAAACTTGGAATACCTTACACAAATGTTCATGCTGCTTTTTTACACAAAATTATTTTAGGTAAGGTTTCCATGGTTATTGACGAGTCTTGGAATGAACCTGCTTCCAATTCATCTGAAGATCTTGAAGCTGCGGAACGTATCAACCTAATGACAGTAAGTATTTTATAATTAATTTCTCGATCGCATAAAGAAAAAGCGTTTGTTCTAAATCATATTTTATTTTTTTACCAGGAAATCTACAAAAATTATTAATTTTTGCCCGCCTTACAAAAAAAATTACATTACCAACACACTGGCCTTTCTCCATTCTATTTCCACAGTATGTAAAGAACAAAAAAAAACCGAGTTAATATAGACATTGAACTTTCATTTCTACACTGAACAAAAAACCGCCTGTGCTGAGTACATGTTTTTCGCAAACTTGCTTATTTTCGATATATTTGTAAATAATATCCATCATTTCATCGAATACTACAAACATTCTTAAAGTGTTATTTTTACAGTCAGGAATTTTGATGCTTATTAAATTTCTCTTATACTCTATGTCATCAGTTTAAGAGCTCTTCTCTCCTACAAGCACCGGCCAACCTAAAAACAGTAGCTACTTTCATTAAAAGATAAATTTCATTAGGCGCCTCTTTAATGAACCATGAAACATTTTATCAAAAAATTTAGCTTTTTTTGGTTTGTAGCAAAACGCAGGATTTTTGCTTCTTTTTAAATGATGTTAGCTTGAAATATAAGCTTAAGTCCAAGTTTCATTTTATTTTAAGGGCGCTTTTTAACATAAGGTACTTACTCCATAAAGTATTTGGCTGGAATGTTTTTTGCAAGTCCGCAAAATAAGCCAGAAACACCTCCTCGTTAACACTACTTGTCCCCTTGTTCTGGCACCAGTTTTCAAAATTCTTATGTCGTTTTTCATGTTTTTATTGAGATTTCACTGGCAACAAATTTAAACTTGTAATATTTGCAACCTCTGGTAACTCATCATTACAGCTCCTTATTTTAAAATTTTATTTATAATTTTTTACAATCTGATGAAAAAACGGTACGCAATGCCGACGTTTTTAGAGTGTTTGTTGTTTCTTGTTGACATGAAAACGGAATAAAAAGTTTGACAATACGTGTCACGTTCAACAATGCATCTATTGTTGCTTGACATTTTAATCATTTACTATACGACAGGAAACTTTTTTGTTTAAGCTAAAATATCGGATATTACGCCTAAATTAAGTATAATATAAAAAACTTATAAATCTGCTATACTTTTGTCTTTTTTATTGTTTTCTTGTTCGCTGTGCGGAAAAGTATTACATTGAACTACAATTTTGCGCACGCTCGTAGAAGAATATCATAAATTAGTACAAGTATCTTTTTTGTAAAAAAGTAAAACTTTGCAATCCATGGACACTTTTGACATTTCATTTATGATATTATTTTTTAAACTGCCATTTTACAGTTTTTTTGTCGAAGTTTAATTTTTTTTTAACTTAAAAATTACATTTTAGTAGTAATTAATTTTCTTTGTTAAGTCGCCAGCTAGCTACAGGTATTCAAGAATATGGGAAGTTGTTTTTTCGTATCCTATGTAAAAGTAAGTAAAACGCGAAAGGGAATAAATAAACATCCGATGGTAGTACCGGATGACCCTTGTCATGATATTTGCACCTCGTATTGATTCCAGAAATAGTCCCTGTACATTTCAGTAAATATGGAAAAGCCCTAAAATAAGTTCGTTAGAGGTTTTAATTTGAAATCATAGTAAAAGTAAAAATTAATCCTACCAATATATATTACTACCATACAGTACAAAAAAATGTTAACCCACTGCTTCACAAAAACTGTGTATATGAACTTTGGCTCAAAATCGGATGTCAGTTTTTCTTGACAAATTTCTAAATTTTTAGGAAAAATACATTATTTGATAAAGACGTACTATACAATTTTTTTAATGGTTAACGTATTAAAAGAAACCAAAAATACATTTTATTTTTCTTATCAGTATGGGTGGTATGCCCATCCTATCGTTTATGGTGACTATCCAGAAGTAATGCGGCAAAGAGTGGACGAACGTAGCAGTCAACAAGGCCTTTCTGAATCTCGACTTCCCGTTTTTACTGATGAAGAAAAAGCTGAACTTAAAGGTAAAGCAAAATAACCAGATAAAAGTTAAATACTTATATGTTTTACGGATACTTATTGAAAGTAATACCTATTTATAAGAAATATTTATATAGAGGCTTCTGGCTTTCACAATACATAAAATATACTTGGTAGATGAGTTACTACCTAACAAGTTCGAGAGGTGACTGGGGTTTGTGATTTGGCTAAACTTTTCACCATTTTGGTAAAGGATTGCATTTTAACAACATTTGGGAAGTTAATGTTTTGTGTGATTGATTTAAAAGAATTATTTTTTCTTATGAAGTTACTCTAAGTTGTCGAAGATATTTGCATTTCTTTTTAAAGACCTCAGTAAATAAATTTTATTAAAACAACTAGTTATTTGGTACGTGTTTGTAAAAGGAAAATTTTTCCGAAAAAATGCTCCTCTGAAAAAAAATCGCCACCTTGAGCAATAATGCGCATTTTATTTAATATTATGTACAAAATTGCTCATAATAATTGGTGGACATGGTGGAATTTAAAATAAATGTAAAAGTAACTGAAGAAGGGAAAAATGTGAAAATCTAAAACTAAACTACATAAACGATGTATTTTTGAAGAATCTGTAAAGGAACTTAGTAAATGAAATAAAATGTTGGCTATATTTTTTTAAGATGTTATAAGAAATAAAATTTAACTGGATATGGATTTCTTATAATATTTCTAGTTTAAATTTTTAGATCTTTTGAAAACATTTAATAACCTGTTTTTATTTACAGGAAGTTACGACTTTTTAACTATCAATATGTACACTAGTGTCCTAGCAGCAGCTCAGGACGATGCTCCCATCACTGATATCAGTTACTCAGGCGACATTTCTGTAACTACCTACCAGCCTGATGACTGGGAAACAACGGTAACAAGTTGGTTTAAGGTAAACTGCAACTTTTTAAGAAACTTTATTAGAGTTTCATAGAAACGTTATGTTTTACTACGTGGCTCGTAGCATATTAATTTTTTTTAATAAAATATCTACATTTTATAGTATAGTAGCGGCGTATTCCGAAGGGTTTTGAAGGTTAACCCTCTGAGTCTGAGTTCAAAATTTAAGTGTAAAGTGTTTTGAAGCTTAACAATGTATTTTATTTTATATCGATAAGTTCTAGAGAATAATTTACTTGACACACCTAAATTAAGCCTTTTTTTCTGAATGTAGGAGTGGTGTAGTGTACATGTGTCTACGTGAGTGCATGTGTGCAGAGCGGCGCACGTAAGATAAGCTACTACCTTATCTAGAAAACTATAGAAGTTATGGAAAAAACTTGTGATGTAAAACGAAATTTTATTTTTTAATATTTTCGTATATAAAGGGTGAGTCGTTTTCTTTAGGTCACTATCAACTTCGTTTACATTGTTTTCGTTAGATTGACATTTGAAATTTGACATTTTGAGCAATTTAACCAGCTATAAAATCTAAACGGTTTGATTTATAACAAAACGGTTTGCACTTTTTACCCTAGTTTTTAAGTATCTATAAACTAACATCAACTTCCGGTCAAACCGGAAGTTGAAATTTTTGAACTTGCGATTTAACCAGAAGTTAATGTCAGTTTATAGATATTTAAAAACTAAGACAGGAAAGTGCAAACCGTTTTGCTATGAATGAAACTGTTTAAATTTTCTAGATGGTAAAAACACCCAAAATGTCAAATTTCAAATGTAAATATCACGAAAAAAATATATTTGGGTATAGAACATGTTACATGAATTGTAACTAGAATTCATTGTAGAAATGAAAAATGTAAAAATATATAGGGTAACCCAAGAGAAACGACTCACCCTGAATATACAAAAATATTATAAAATAAAACTTTACAGCAATAAACTGTTTAAATTTTTTCCGTAACTTCTTTAGTTTTCCCGATAACGTAGTGGTTTATCTTACAAGCGCCATCCTATACGTTTGTGAGGGTGCATATCTAGGATAATAAAATGTTTTTTATTTCATACTGTCCAGTAAATCTATTTACCCTATACTGATTTGCGTCCGGTAAACAGAACATTACAGTATCTGATACCGTAATGTAACATTACAGTATTTGAAACCGTAATGTGTTGCCTAACAACACTACCATCTTAGACCTACATCTATTGATGTAAATCGATATTGTTTGAGTAGTAAGCTCTTAGATACTTCTACTCGTAAAATATACATTTCTAGATTTTGGCATAGATAACGATAGAGAACGGAGATAACGATAGATTAGGCTTCTTTCTACGAAAATTTTAACATTTTGCTCAACTAAAATTAGTAATTTTTATTTTATTTGGACTTACATTGATTCATATTGATACTGTTTTGAATTAAGCACTTTGACTTCTATTTGTACCTATAAAATAAAATTTTCTACCAATTGTAGAACATGAAAAATAAAAGGCAACACCAAATTTTTTTTATTTTGAATTACTAAGCTTAGTATTCTTTATTTTATTTGCAGTCAATATACAGGTTACTTGGTTTACACTAAATACTTTCAAATTATGTACAATAATAAAAAACACTTAAACATATGATAATGAACAAAATATTTATACTTTTATATCATAACAACCTTCAAATATCTGTTAATATTTACCGTTATGGTAAAATTCGAGTTATTAGCTACATTAATTCCTGATGTACGGACATTTCCGTCAGAAATAATTTTGTTGACTTCTGTGTGCTTAGTTTGTTGCATTACTTACACAAAATTTTCACTACCTTAAATAGCAAATATTTTAACCAAGAGAGAGTCTTCCTCGCGTGCCTCCTTGAGAAATAAATTTATTTCTTCTCATGTCAATAATTTTGACTGCGTCGATTGGTACCTAGTGCAAAATTTTTTTAAACAATGCTATGATTTTCGGGAACTTGCTGATGTTTACGTTCTCTTTAACAAGTAACATTGCCTTCAGCATAGAATATTTGCCCACAGGGAATTGCCATTCATTCTTTTTGACTATAACATAAAACTTAATTAATAAATATTGTTCTAATAAAAATTTCCTACAGGTTATACTTACTTGACCTAAAAAATAAGATAATATTACATCTTCCTGTATGTTTGTTACTTTATATATTTGCATCCATTGACAAAACATCTGTATTCTTTTTCATATCTATCTGATGACTTTTTCGAGGTTGATTTTCCTGTTGCTTCTGCAGATTTATTTAAAATTTCTTTCGAAATCTCCATAAAACAAAAATGATTTTAGGTTATATTTATTTGACAGTATAAGTAAAAGACAATCATAATTAGTTATTGAAAACAATTGTTATAACATCGCTAAGGTGATACAAATGTCGGATGTCCAACTAATGTTTTCTAAATTTTAATAAAAATATAAATGTTTATTCATTTTAGAAAAGATTATAAACAGTATGAAATAAAATATTATACGATACACGTTCGTTAGGTGTTATTACAGTACTCATTTATATTCCAGACTCAGCTCTTGCGACGCCTCGTCCGTAAAAAAACTCATACTGTAATAAGTCACCTACCGGACTTGTAACGTAAATTACTATTTGTTATCTTATTATGGTATCTCTAAATTTGATGTATACTCTAGGTCGTGCCATGGGGTGCCCGTCATTTGGTTCGCTGGATCCGTGATACATACGGTGATGAAAAAGGTATTATTGTAACAGAAAATGGTTACCATGATTCTGGTAACGAGTTAAATGATTTGGATACTAGAGGACGCTACCATAAGGTAAATATTGTTAAGTTATATTATTACCAAATCACTGTACTAATTTAGAATAAACTTGTATAAATGAGTTTTATTCCGGATATGTTCATGCACAGAAGACTGATATTTTTTAGTTATACCTCAGCAATCTCAATGATGCTATTTACGAAGATGGTGTCAATCTTATTGGTTATATGGCTTGGAGTCTAATGAACGATGTTGAATGGTATGCTGGTTGGCTGTAAGTATTTCTATCATTAATTTTTAACAAAATAATCTTTATGAATGTGCCAATATCGTAAAAACACTACTATTTTTTACAAATACTTTCACTATTTTGTTTAACAACACATAACACGTTTTGCTACACAATATCTTCTTCGGACGTTAAATATCGAATGATTCGGAATGTAACGTCCGAAGAAGTTACTGTGTAGCGAAACATGTCACGTGTTGTTAAAAAATATATTGGAAGTGTTTGTAAAAAATAGTTGTGTTTTTACAGTCAATATTATATTATTATGGATTTCTACCGAGTAACGGCTGACACAATCGTATTAATTCTTAACCATCAGATCCATCAAAGAAAGTCATTTGAGTTTGTTTATCCTTGTGTCAGTAATTTAGTGCTAATTTTTTTATTAAACCTAATTTTGTGTATTTTAGAGTGAACCTGGGTCATTATCATGTAGACTTCTATAGCGATGAAAGGACAAGAACTCCAAAAGAATCTGCTGATTATTATAAACAAGTCGTTACTACGTCATGTCTTGTCGATGCTTGTGAGCCCACCATTAAAAAAGTTAAACTGTAGATACTTAGAATTTTTAATAAAAAATTAATGACATTGTGATATTGTATTATTGATGATCATGTCAAATATTTTAAATAAGAAAAAAGCCATAACAAATTCACTTCTCATACTCGCACTTTAATTTAAATTATTCACAAAGTTTCGATCAGCGATGTACCAACAAAGCAAGTCGTCAAGTGAATTTTATTCAGAATACTCTATTGTTTCCAACCGACAGACACAGCCCGCATTTAGGATCTGTGTACTCCTGTTATGCGGGGGCCCCAACGGGGGGTATAAAGTACTACCAGTAAAAAAAGGAAAAAGAAATTAGACCTATAAAAATCGCATTTTAAAGCATTTTTCTAACTAAAAGCCCAAAACGAAAAATCTAAAGTTTATTAATAAATTGTACAAAATTTTATTATAGAATATTTAGAATTTAATCATATATTGAGAAAAATGAAAATAATTGAAAACCATTAAGGTTAACTATTCATCAGCATAGCTATTAACATGTGGGACAAAGGTAAAATATGAAAAATCGACACAGACTCCCTCTTCCTCTATAATAGCTTGATCAGAATTACTTTAGAGCAAAACGTTGCCAACGATACGCAATTTTTTGTATTTATGCAAAAATGTGGATACGAAAATTATGCTTATCTGATACTGTTATTTTAAATTTCTCAAAACCCCGCTGACTAGCTAATTTAAGATTGCGACCAAATTGTCATTTATCCCATTTTGCTGAAAATCCGTATCTCAGAATATTTGAAAGTGTAAATTATGAGTTTTTGAACAGCATTTAAAAATTTAAAAAGGTGGCGCTCAGAGGAGATTTTGCAACTTCTGCAGAATAAAAAAACGAAAAATTTACTTTATTTTTGGAATTATATGATATGGTCATTTTTTGAAAACTCCCTAAAAAACTTATTTTAAGTTTTTTTTAACGCCATACCAACGTCACAAACATAAGAAACTTTGTATTTTGTTATTTTCCTAAAATGGTTATTTTTTAATATAAACATTTAAAACATTTGGCACTGTAAGTAAATAAAAGTTCCGTTTTGTTCTCCCTAATATTAATACACAATGTATTCTTAAAAGAAAAGAGTAAAAAGTTTATTAAAAAATTGTGCGATTTTTGTACATTTTGAACAGAGCTGAAACGATTTTTTGGAACTTTTATCAAATTTCTTGAATTGCAGACCATATCTTTCGGGATTTGTAGGATTTTGTGCAAACTCAAATAGTACTCAAAAAGCACAAAGAAATTGGCTGCCCCATATTGTATATATATATATATATATATATATATATATATATATATATATATATATATATATATATATATATATACATATATATTTCCTGTTTTTGTTAAAAATTAAAATATTAAAGTTTAGGTTGCCTTTTGCCTGTCTTAAAACTTTACCTCGAAATCAAAATTTTTCCTTGCTCAACTGCATATGTTAAAAATGGTTTTATTCAATACCCGTATTTTGTCCCAAAAGTGCCAGTCCCTTTTCATACAGGATTTTTTGTTGATAAAAATGTATTTCACCCACCTTTGTAGATGATATACCTAATATATTTTGCCAAAATCTTGAAAAAGCTAATTTTCTTGTTTAATAAATACCTAATGAGTTACCTTTTTAGCAGTTTTCGAGAAAAATAAAAAAACGTTTTCGTAAGCATATGAGTTAGACAAAGAACCAGGGTGGTTCTTTGAAATCATAGAATTTTTTTTATTCTTTTCGTTTGAAGTTAAGGTAACATATTAAGTATTTTTTAAACCAGGAAAATGAGTTTGATCAAAATATTGCAAAATATACACGGTGTTTCACATAGAAATGTGAGAGAGACGTACAAAGTAAAACAAGAGTTTAATCGCTTAAGTTTTTTTTAATTATTCTTTTTTAAATATGTAGTTTAATTGTATAAGGTATTTTGTTAGATAAAATAGAGAGCTATCGGAATAATGCCGATTTTATTAAAATCCACTTTTAACGCCTTAACTTTTAAAAAGTCGAAAAAATAGCTATCGAAATCCGTCACATTTCATGCTGGCGTGACAGTGTTTTCAACGTCAAATTTGCGAATTTTATTAAACTAGTTTTTGATTTTTTTTTATAAAAATGCCACTTTTGCTTTTTTAAAGTCTTCAAATGACATTTGACAGGTGAGGCAAGTCTTAAGTTAAAAATTTTTGGTGTTTTTTTGGTTTTCAGTTATGCAGAATCTAATACCAAAAACTGATTTGAAACAAATATTTGCATAAAAGAGTTTCCCAAACGGTGCAAAATTTCCGCGGGCACTGTATGTCTTAAAATAATTTTTTTTAATTTAGAATATTTAATTCTTTAATTGCACTTAAAATAAATCTAAAAAAAAAAAGTTATAACATTCAAGACAATTTTCGTAATTTTTGCAGATTTTATTAAAAAATCGGTATCTGGCAACAGAAATTATGAAGTTTAGAATGTGCAGGATTAAAAAGTATAAAACAAATAACACTTTAAAACATATCAAAACCAGGCTATTTTAAAGTGAACAAACAAGTCGAAAAAAAATTGACCGCAGATTTATACATTTATTAGACAAAAAAAGTGTGGGGCATATAAAGAAACAATATTAAAGATAGCTGCAAACTTTCAATTTTCTATTTCTAGGTTACATGTAAAACAAAGTGACAAATTTTAACATTTTGTTTCTATTAAAAATGCTTTTCTTTTATGATCGGTGCACTGATGAGTCCTCACATGACGAAAGCGGTCGAAAAAATGCTCTGTGTCTATAAAAATTTAAGGTAAATGACTCAATTTCTCATTATCTTTGATTAAATAATATTCTTATATTATATAAGAAACATTCCGTGGGAAGACTAGTCCACATGTTGCGCTATGTAATTTACTTAAATATTTGTTTCAATCAATTTAAATTTAATTTAAAGTTAGATATCACCTCCCTCGTGAAAGGAAAGTATTGTATTCGTAAAAAAATCACCCTCCGAGATTTTTTCAGATCATTACGTTTCAGGGTCCCTAGATGACGAAAAACATGTTTTCTCAATTCGGTCGCTCTGTATGTGTGTCTGTCTAGCTCTAGGCATAGCTAAAAAACTACTTAGGCGATTGACTTCAAAATTAAGGATTATATGGAGAAGAACTGGTAACATTTTGGTAAAAATCCAATATGGCAAAACAAAATGGCGGCCTACTGAAATGTTAAAAAATTAAAGATGGAGGAACAAAATGGCCGTTTAGAAAAATATTTAAAAATTCAGCTTAAAAAATTACTTAATGGACCGATTTCAAATTGTGTGCCAAAAATAATTGTGGTATAAAGATGAACTAGTCAAACTGAGGTACTAATTCAAGGTTTTACATATCTTCACGTTTTAACGTCCCTAGTTGCCAAAAAATATGTTTTATCAATTCCGTCGGTCCGTCTGTCGGTTTGTCTGTCTGTCTGTCAGTTCACGGCATAGCTTAAAAACTACTGACCCGATTGATTTCAAATTTTGGCAAAAAATTAAGGGTCATATGGGGATGGGCTGGTAACATTTTGGTATAAAAATCCAATTGGCAAAACAAAGTGGCGGCCTAGTGAGATGTTAAGAAAATATTACTAAAGAACTCCGTATGCCATTTATGTTAAATTTTGCACAAAAATCAAGTATTATGTAGAAATCAAATGGTAAAATTTTGGTAAGAGTTCAAAATAGCGTTTTAGTAATATATTTAAAAATTCTGCCTAAAACACTACCTAAAGGACTGATTTCAAATGGTGTACCATAAATAATTATGGTAGACAGAAGAACTAGTAAAACCCTGGTACTAATTCGAGATGGCGGAACAAAATGGCGGCTAAAGAAAATATTTGTAATCGTGAAAAAATCACCTTTTCAGGTCTTGCATATCTTCACGATTTAGTATCCCTAGATGCTAAAAGATATGTTTTATCAGCTCCGTCAGTCCGTCGGTCGGTTTGTCTGTCAGTTCACGGCAAAGCATAAAAACTATTTACCGGATTGACTTCAAAAATTAAGAGTCATATGGGTATGACCTCGTAGTATTTTGGCAAAAATACAATATAGCAAAACAAAATGGCGCCCTATTGAAACGTTAAAAAAATATTACTAAAAACTGCTTATGCAATTTATCTCAAATTTTGCATAAAAATCAAGTATTATGTAGGAATCAACTGGTAAAATTTTGGCTATTTATTAGATTAATTTCAAATTTCGTGGAAGCATTAAGTGTGATATAGAGATAAACTGGTAAAGTAGTGGTACGAATTCAACATAGCGGAACACAACGACACCGACGCGAAGGCCATATAAACTTTTTAAAATTTCAACGTAAAAAAATCTTATTGAATTACTTTAAATTTTGCAAAAAAAAATAAATGTGATATAGGGATAAACTAGTGTACCTAAATGACTATGTGCTGTACTAAATTGGGTCACACTTCACTATCTCTAATAAATGGAAAGATTCACAACGAGGGAAGTTCCGGGTAAAGGAAATTTGCCGACTTTTTTATTGTGTTGCATAAAAAAAATTTATTTATAATATGTGAATGATGATCCATCGTAATAATGCCAAATGTATCATTTAATTACCGAAATGTCATTTTTTGTCAGAAAAGTACAGTTGTTCTTAAGAACCGGGTACTACATATTTCTGTTTTTTAATTTGACAACCCTGAATTGAAAAAATACCAAATTATTCTTCTATTGCTATCTTAGGATGCAGCTAGGTACCTTATGCGTAAATATATATAAAATAACCGTTATCAGTAATGTAGGAAGGGGAAAATTAAATACTTAAAAAAATATATTTAATAATAGTCTTTTAAATAGAAGGTAAATTTAAATAAATAAATACGAATATACATAAGATACTATAAGAAGTAGGTAATCACAAATTTAAAAATAATATAAAAAACTTGACAAAAACAATAAATAAATATATAAAATATTCGAAAAATAGTTACTATATTGGTACTAGAAACCAAATTGGGATATATTAAAAATATGATGAAATAGTGAATAATAAAAAGTTGAGAATGATAAAGAAAAAATAAACTCAAGTCTGCAATTAACTGAGTTATGATAATACCGCTAATTTAAAAAAAATCAAAACTACTCTGCTGAACCGAGCAAACGGGACAAACGACTTTTCAGGCAAAATTCGAAGTCGAATATTTCTAAAACGAGAAAAGATATCGAGATGCAGTGTCAAGCCCTTTCTTGAAAAGCTTATTTCGTATTAGAGGTTTTATATGTATAGGTTACCTAAGCTAGAAAGGTATTTATACAGGATGGTAAACAATACTCTAGAACATTTCCAATACTTTTCAACAAAACTGTTCCAAAAATCAGTAAAAATCATTTTTATTTTCTAATTTCTAGAACGACTTAATCCTTGATACAATTGTGAAAAACAATTTGAAAAGTTTTTTTTTTTAATTTTTCGTAATTTCTGAGATGTGATCTTTTTTTAATTTTTTTTTCTTACAAATTAACCTGTAACTTTTTACTAGCAGCTTGATGTAAAGTTTTCTTGCTACGGAGCCTTTAAGTCTTATTTTTTTATAATCTATAGAGTCTGTTGTACGCAGAAAATATACACGGTGTCCAAAAATTATTGTCAGATTAGGTGAAGACGTGGTTCTCCTAAAACTCATTATTTCAACAACCAATTTAAATTTAAAAAATCCATTTAGCTTTTTGAGAGTACTGAATAGTATCGCCAAACCGGTTTTTAATTTTTTTCTGTAACTCAAATTCAAATAGTTTTATTTGCCAAAAAAAAACAGAATTACACAAGGAAAATGCATAAGGTTAAATTTTCTTGACAAAAAGGATAGCCTATCGATTATTCAACCGTTTACATAGTGCACCCCACAAACGGTGTACACATGCTAGGCAACCCTAAGTCTAATAAAATTACCATTTATAACTTATAGACTATATTTTTAATATTTAACTAATACCTATAGCCTATATACTTTGATATTTAACTAATACTTTTAACAAAAGATTTTAATTTTATATAGAGTTTAACTGCTATATGCTGGAGTGGCCTGCACTCAAAAATGTAGTCCCTTGGCATCCCCAACTCTCAAACCTTAAACCATTAACAGAAGATATCAAAGGAATAAGAGAGGAATGAAAGAGGCAGTGGCGAACCGAGGCGGAACAGAAACCGGGCCGATGGCGGAGGGCAGCAGCAAGATGACAGCGACGCGCGACGCAGACGCCGATAGACAGGCTATAATGTCATGTTGCAAGTTGTAACTTACTTTTTATATATTTTGAAAACTGTCTTGGTGAAATGTTTTTATATCTGTTTCAAGGCCATTCCACATTTGAATTGCCACATATACAATGGAATTCTGGAAAGCTGTAGTTCTGTGTAGAGGCATAACGAAATTCTGAATATTTCTAGTTCTGTGAGTGTGATCAAATGCAGAAAATTTTTCAGATACATAGCTTGGTTTGCCGGTTTTAGTTACTCTTTGAACGAAAGTATACATATGATGTTTCCTACGATTATACATGTTTAAATTATTACTTTACTTTACTACTACTACTTTAAGTAGGGTGTTATATGGTTTCTGTAAGGGATATTATACGAGAATCTCATACAAGAGTTTTGAACCTTCCGTATCATATTCCCTGCCCCTAAAAGTCTCCATAAACAATATCTCCATAATCAAAAAGCGAGGGAATTAGGGCCTCGCATACAAAATATTTTTGTGTCGGAGGTAAAAAACGCTTTAAGTGGTAAAGTTTCTTTAAACGGAGGTACGCAGCTGTTAATTTTATTTTTAAGATAGAGTCAAAAGAGAGAGAGCTATCTAATATTACACCAAGGTTTTTTGCTTGACTGACAACCGGAATGACATTATTATTAATATGAATGTGTAGTTTCGTTCAATATATTTTCTCGCATTAATATTATTTTTACCAAAAACTAATATTTGAGATTTAGTAGCATTGAGCTTAAGGATATGGTCTTGAGCAAATTTTTCGGAGATCTCTTATAAAATGTTCTTGTGCTACATTTAAATTCTGAATACTAATTGGCATATATAGTTGAGAATCATCAGCGTACTGTTGAAGCTCAGCGAATTTAACATACTTACACATGTCAGCTACAAAGAGTGAGAATAATAATGGAGACAAAATGGAGCCCTGGGGAACTCCTCGATTAACTGGCATAAAATTAGGAGTAGAAGTATCCGTCCCGCCACAAACTAACACACGAGATTGTACAGATAACTAGACAGACGTTTTACAGCATTTTAAGATAAACAGAAATAATATAGTTTTGCAAGCAGCATTTTATGATTTAAGGCATCGAGAGCCTTATTAAAATTCAGAAGAGTCATGCATGTACTACTTCCTCTGTCTTCATTTAAGCGAATGTTATTTAATATGTTCAAGTGCTATAATTTCTTCGAAAACCAGATTGACAAACAGGAATAATCTTTTCAGTTTGTATATTTGATATTTGATTAAAAATATATTTTTCGATTATTTTTGAAACTGCTGGTAGAATGCTTAGAGGTCTAAGATCTTTAAGCTCCGTAGGATTTGAGGTCTTCGCAATAGGTTTTATGATGGCTTTTTTCCAAATTGAAGGGTATGAATTTTTGAGGATGCATGTGTTGATAATGTTAAGTAAAGGATTTATGCAAAAAGGCAAACACAGCTTTATGTCCTTCATAGAAATTAGGTCTTCTCCAATCGCATTCGATGATATTGTAAAGACAGTTTTTATTAGTGCATGTTCACTGATAAAGCAGAACTCTAGACGCTTTTCAGAGATTCTGTTGTTTTTATAGAAATTTGTTAAGTCTAAGGAAGAAGATTCTGGCAAATTATTAGTAGTCCGGAAAAAATTATAAATGTCTGTTGCGTTAATTAAACCCTCTGGCAAATCAGAAAATTCTTTTGTATGTGTTAAGTTGAGTTTATTCGCGTCTGACCAAACTTCTTTACTTTTCTTCAATGACATTTGATTAAAATAAGTTACCTTTTCTCGTATGATAGTATAATTTCTAAGTTGTCTGTAGTATTGCAAACTTTCTTCCGTTTTGAGTTTTCTATATTTGCAGTGTGCCTTATCTCTTAATTTAATTAATGATTTTATTTTACTCGTTATCCAAGGAGTGAACGGTTTTCCTTTAATTTTCATGGTTTTAAGGGGGGTATATTTATTAATATGGTTATAGATTTGTTTATTGAATATTTTCGTTTTTTCATCTACATTGTTATTATAATATACTTCATCCCACCGAATAAGTAACTATATTGTTACTCAAAATGCAAGTCTTGCTTTTAGAGCCAGCACGCCAATATTTAAGGATCTGTATACGGGTGTTTTTTAATTGACGGCTAAAAATTCAGGGCATAGTATTTCGCTGATTTTAAGGCTAAAACTTCCTATAAATATGTGCCTGCAAAGCCTTTGTTTTTGAGATACTGGATGTATTAAGTTTTTCTTTTAGGTTTTTTCATGGACATGGTACATTTCTGGAAATAAATCAATCAAGTTTGATACCCTATAAGATATGAGTAATGCCTACGGAATAGCTAAAGTACGTTTAAAGAAATCTACAAAGTGTTAGTTTCTCCATGTCACGACCCTATTTATCGCCCAAAATTTTTTGCTGCGGCGCTACTGGCGGTAACTTTTTGATCTCTTTGATTTTTTCGGTATTTTGTACCGTTTAGAAATTATTTAGCAGTGTCCATTCATGTGTACCTAAGTTCAAGGTCATATTGCATTAACATTAAAATTTTGCCATTTTTCTTGTGTTCTATACGCCATGAGGCCATGCATGAATGGACATCAAAGAATCAGAATATTACTGAATAGAATAAGAAGTTTGAATGTTGTTGTAAAAATGGTCAGTGACGTCGCAGTAAAAATTTCGGGGGGGAAAAGATTCGAAAAAGGAACACCGAGTAAATTTTTCTTAAATGCATTATTACGATTTTTTGTACATTGCTCAGAGTACACAGTGTGCTAAATTTCAATGGCATATCTCTAGAAATGTACGAGATTGATAAAAATAACTGAAAAGTATTAAAATATTAACACCCTGTATATCGAAAACGAAGGCTTTGCGGACACATGTTTATATAAACTTATAGCCCTAAAATGAGCCAAAAAAATTACGTCCTGCATTTTGAGTAAAAAACATCCTGTATACCTTAGCTGAATTCATTTATACCATCGCATTTAAAGATTTTTTTTAAATCAAATCATTAAACTAAATATTTACAAAACGTTATAAAAAAATTATGTTAGGTTGTCATATATTAGGGTGATACTGACCATTTTTACATCAAGATCCTTATTCTGTTTGGTAACTTTCCTTGATGTCCATTCATGCGGTCTCATGGCATTTGGAACACGGGAAAAATAGTACTATTAATTCAATATGACCTTGAAATTAGGTAGGCGTGAATGGACACTTTGCTAAACAATTTCTAAACGGTACAGAATGCCGATACAATCTAAGAGACTAAGAGCTTAAAAAACAGAATAACAAATTAAAGTGTATTGTAAAAATTGCCAGTGGCATCGCAGCAAAAAATTTCGACAGGTAAACGGGGTCGTGTTATAGAAAAAGTAACAACCTGTAGATTTTTCTAAACTGTACTATAGCCATTTCGTAGGCTCACAGCATATATTATATTAAACTAAAAAAAAGCTTTAACACCCGGTACCTCAGAAACAAAGTTTTTTGCGGACACATATTTATATGAAGTTTTATCCTTAAAATAAGCCAAAAAATAAATTACGCCCAGAATTTTTAGCCATTTACTCGTATACAGGTCCTTAAAAATTGGCATATTTGGCTCTAAAATCAAGACCAACATTTTGAGTAATAATAAAGTTAGAGAAAAAATGAAAAACCCCATTTGCGAAAATATTTAGTACTTCCGAAAACCTAAATAAATACTTTTACATTTAAAATGGTTTTTATGCAACAGGTTATTGAAATATACATATATGAGTTTTAGGATGACCACGTCTTTACCTAATTTTAAAATTATTTTTGGACACCCTGTATATTTTCTGCTTATAGCAGACTCTACAGATTATAAAAAATAAAACTTAAGGGCTCTGTAGCAAGAATACTTTACATCAAGCGGATCATAAAAAGTTACTGGTTATTATGAAACGAAAACAATTTTATTAAAAAAAAATTATATCTCAAAAGTTACTAAAAGTAAAAAAAAACTTTTTAAATGGTTTTTTACAATTTTATGAAGAACTAGCCGTTGTAGAAATTAGAAAATAAAAATGATTTTTGTAAATTTTCAGAACAGTTAGACTGTTCGAAATTTTCATCCATTAAAAACACATGTTTTTTCCATAACTGTTATTGTAACTATTTTGTATAATCTAAAATAATATATAAAAATTTAAGATCTTAGTAACTGCATTTAAGGCGTTGCCACGAAATAATTTTTTTATAATATTTTTTGTGTTTTAGAGGGTCCGTTTAAAAGATCGTAGTTATCTATGGATTCAATTTAGACAAACCAACAATATTTTTATCACAGTTAGTCTAAGATACCTCCTATAGGTTCCTAGTGATATTTTGTAAATTTTTCTGAACAGAGTGTTTTTTATGAATTTACCAAAATATATAATATCTCGATATTTTTAAATGGAACACCCTGTATATTTTTATTTCATTAAAGTTATTCATGGAATACCTTCATTTTTTACTAAATATGTCCTATACCTAAACCCTTTACTTTGATATTTTACTTTCTTTGTAAGCTATGCATAAAAAGCCGATTCTATTTTTTTATCAAAATTGGTTACAAAAAGTAGTTAAAATATGGATTGTTTGAAGGTAGTAGATAATGTGTTGCTATCAAAAGGCTTTTTTGGACTTTGCATTATTTTTTTATTTAATTTTAGCGACGTTTTGACCGGTGCAGTGTCTGGTCAGTATTAGGTTGGTAACGACCGGAGATACTCCACCGGTCAAAACGTCGCCGTCGCTAAAAATAAAATTTCTCTCAGTTTGTTTGTTGAGTAACTTTTACATTATTAAAGATATTTTAGAATCTAGGCAGATGTTTTATTTTTTTAATTTTATAAAATTAGGTAAGAAAATTAAATAGGTCAAATTATTTCAAAATAAAATCCCACATAGAAAATCATTATTTATTTTTAAACATATTCAATGTAATTATTTGTACTTAAGAGCTTTTTTTTATAAAATTAACAATATTTTTAACAAACTACAAATTATGTTCAATATGACCTCCTAAATTCAGTGCGCAAGCATGAATTAGTCGAAAAAATAAGTCGACTATTCCCAGCATATTTGGGGTAATTGTTTGAGAAACCTCCCGAATTTTGGTTTTCATCTTTTCACTTGTAGAAGAACTTCAAACACTTTTTTCTTTACATATCCCCATAAGAAAAAATTTAATTTGGTCAAATCAGGGAACCTTGCTGGCCAAGAGACCGGACCACCTCTACCTATCCATCGATTATTAAATGGTTCATTTAAAAAATTTCGAACTGAATTAAAATCCTAAGAAAACGATTACATATATATATATATATATATATATATATATATATATATATATATATATATATATATATATATATATATATATATATATATATATATATATATATATATATATATATATATATATATATATATATATATATATATATGTTATATTGGTTTTCCACGACCTTCGAACACCAGGAGTGTCACCGACCCAGACCGGCTATTGCAACATCCTCGGAAGCGCCGCATAAGCAAAACGTCAGCAAGGAAACAGCACGTCGAGCCATTCTCACGAGCATCAGAACCTTTTTTTGTATAAATAGTTCCAATGTAAATAATATTAGTTAGTTAGAATTTATATTTACACGTTATTATACTAATTTAGTATTTAATATTTTAATTGTCATTTTAAATAAAAACTAGTTTTTTAAAAAGTGAAAATTGAAGTTTCATAGTTAACAATTGGCGCAGTCACTGTAGGATCTGTAAACGTCGTGAGAACAGAAGTACTTCAATTCGTGGCGGCGGATCTTAATCCCTTAACAGAAAAAAGAACTGAGAAGCCCCAACTCCCAATAAGTGCAGAGGAAACAGCTAAAGCAATCCTTTGGTGACGAAGCGAGAACACGGCAACTCAAATGCAGATATTATTGTAAGTAACAAATCGTCTCGATTTTTATTCTAACTCATTTTTTTGATAACTGCTCGATCATTCAATATTTTTCTTATCTCTTGTGTTTTTAAAATACGATTTTTATTAATATTGTGTGATAGGATCAATTTAATTTTTATTTTACGTATAAATTTTGAAAATTTATTTTACGTATAAATTTTGAAAATTTATTTTACGCAACCTTTTTGAAATTATTTCTGTGCAATTAATTTTATTATTTAAAAATGAACCCAGAAACGACTAGTAGAGGAATAACATTGGAAGTAGAACCCTATAAGCTTTCTGAAATTTGTTCTATAATACCGGGGTATGAAGGTGACCAAATATTTTTGGGTAATTTTATTAATGCGTGTGATTGCGCATATGATATGGCAAGAACACAACAAAAAACTTTTCCTGTAATTCATATTAAAAATAAACTTAGAGGTAGGGCAGCACCGCTGATAAGTTCAAGAAACCCTAACTCATACCTCGAAATTAAACAGCTTTTGAATTTACATTTTGGTGATTCTAGAGATCTCACATCTTGTATTCAAGACCTCCAACGTCTTATGCAACTTCCAAATGAGTCCCCCTTGACATTCTTCAATAGATTACAGGTTTTGAATGCTAAAATGCATGCCAGCATACAAAAGTCCCCACTCCTACATTCAAAAGAACAAAAAGATGCTCAGATAATGTTAATTGAAACTATGACTCTTAATACACTTCTAGGTGTCTAGAGCCACGCCTAGGACAACTTATTCGTGCTAGTAATCCAACGTCACTTTTAGAGGCACAATCAAGAATTCAGAGAGAACTTCAGCTTTCGTATTTCGAAAATCAAAAAGTTAATAAACCAACTCTCCTGAAACCCAGTCCTCAGTTACCTAGACCAGATCAGCCACAACAATTAAAGTGTTCTAATTGTAACAGAATTGGTCATATAATATCTCAACGCAGGCAACTTTCTTCTAATTTTCCCTAAAATAATAATTTTCAAAGATCTGTAACAAATTCTAATTTTCGCAACAAAATAGACCAAATAATCTTAGCCAAAATACAAGCCAAGCGCAATTTAAGCCATCAGTAATTTAAAGAAATTCCAATTTTCAAGCAACTAGGATGCATCATGTTAATACAAGACAGGAATGCTCCTCAGAAAATTATTTGCCTGAATACGATCAATACACCCCCGAAAACTTCAGTCCCGATTTCTACGATGTTTTCCAACCACAGGAAGAATCATATCAAGATATAAATTATTCAAATGATACTAGTGAATATCAGGATTTTCTTACATCCCTTACGAATACCGATCCTCCAGACAATTCACCCAATAACCGAGATCCAATCGAGAATAGAAACACTAAATCTAGACAATATGGACCCCAATCTCAACTTCCCGGAACAAGCGTTCGTTTAGGTCCTCTTCTCACTGTAAATTCCAAGAATCTTTATTATATTCATGACGCATCAAAGCAATTCAAACTTCTCATCGATACCGATGCAGGCATTTCTATATTTAAGGAAAATGCCGTACAAAAATGTCCTACACGATTTCCCGAAAATGTCACTATTCAGGGAATTACAGATGAAAAACTCTCAATATCTCAATCTACACTTATACCTTTTACTATTGATGATCCACACAAAGTGTATATTTGCAATTTAGATATAGATTTCGACGGTATATTAGGATTGGATTTCTTGGAACATTATAAATGTATTGTAGATCTGAAATCAAAACAACTTATTACAAATTTTAAAACTATAGCCCTTCACAAAGTAACCACAACTTTAGCCATATCAGATGTACAGGAATGCATTAAAAATCGTAATAAAATTTCTATAGAGACTAGAACTGAAAAAATTTTGAAACTTAAGTTCGAACTATTTAATACGGATGCTGTACTTCACGCATATGTCAAAGATAATGTTAGATTGCCAAATGCCCTGGTTAAGGTTAATGAATGCGGTGATTTTTTTACATCTGTAATTAACTCAAAACTCAAACGCTATAGAAAGAACAATCGATTTTTCAGATTTAAATATCGAACCTTTTGATCCTGGAATTGATACTGAAACAATTTTTAACTTAAATATCTACCCTATACAAAACGGAGTTTTGGATAGGCGCTCAATTATTAAAGACCAGTGGCACACCGAACATTTGAACGACGAAGAAAACGATTTATCACTAACTTATGTCTCGAATTTTCCGATATCTTTTATTTAGAAGGCGATAATTTATCTTTTACAAACGAGATCAAACATTCTATAGATACTAATAATTCAAGGCCCGTATTTACTAAATCATATAGATATCCTAACATTCATAAAGAAGAATTAAAAAGCCAGGTAAACAAAATGTTAAAGCAAGGAATTATTCGCCAGTCCATCTCCCCATGGTCCTCCCCGGTTTGGGTTGTTCCCAAAAAATTGAATGCCTCTGGAAAACCCAAGTGGCGTGTAGTTATAGATTATCGCAAGCTGAATGAGCTTTCTATAGCTGATAAATATCCTCTTCCGAATATTTCCGACCTGCTCGATCAATTAGGGAAATGTAATTCACAACCCTCGACTTGGCTTCTGGTTTCCACCAGATTGAGATTAATCCAAAAGACATCGAAAAAACTGCCTTTTCTGTTGAAAATGGTCATTAGGAATTCGTTCGTATGCCATTCGGTTTAAAGAATGCCCCGTCCACATTCCAAAGAGTCATGGACAACATCCTTCTCGACATTCAAAATGAACGTTGCTTAGTGTATATGGATGACATCATCGTGTACTCCCCAACAATACATGAACATATTTCAAGACTAACGGAAGTCTTCAAGCGTCTCCGCAAAGCCAACTTAAAGATCCAACCTGATAAATGCGAATTTCTTCGAAAGGAAGGTGCTTATCTAGGACACCTTATTACCCAAAGTGGAGTAGAACCTAATCCAAGCAAAGTTGAATGCATTTAAAAATTTCCTATGCCAAGAAATCCTAAAGAAATAAAGTCATTCTTAGGTCTTGCTGGATATTACAGACGCTTCATCCCAAATTTTGCCAAAATATCAAAAACCCTGACCAAGCTATTATAAAAGGAAAAAACAACGGAAAAACGATTGATGATAGATACATAATACCTAATATTGCAGACATCCTAGATAAACTTGGCAGAAGCCAATATTTTACCACACTAGACTTAGCTTCAGGATTCCATCAAATTAAAGTTCACCCTGACTCTATTTGAAAAACAGCATTTAATGTAGAAAATGGCCATTATCAATTCGTTCGTATGCCATTAGGTTTAAAAAACGCCCCTGCTACATTTCAACGCGTAATGGATAATGTCCTAAGAGGTATTCAAGGTAGAAGTTGCTTAGTCTATATGGACGACATAATAATATTCTCCACCTCTCTTCAAGAGCATATTTCTAATCTTAAACAAGTTTTCAACAGATTAAAGGAACACAACTTAAAGATACAGCTAGATAAATCTGAATTTTTATGTAAATCTGTAGAATTTTTAGGTCATGTAATCACTACCGAAGGTATAATACCTAACCCTAAGGAAATAGACGCTATAAAAAAATTTCCAATCCCAAAAACACCTAAAGAAATAAAATCATTTTTAGGACTTATAGAATACTATAGGAAATTTATAAAAAAAATTTGCACAGTTAGTCAAACCTATGACCAATTGCTTAAAAATGAAAAAAAAGTTGAACACAATCAAGACTTTATTCAATGTTTTGAAACATGCAAAAGAATAACTAACGACCCTATATTGCAACACCCGGATTTTTCAAAACCGTTTAACCTTACAACGGACGTATCAAATTTTGAAATAGGCGCAATTTTGTCACAAGGACCCATAGTCAAGATCTCTCGATTGCGTATGCCTTCAGAACTCTAAACCCTGCAGAAATTAATTATAGTACTATAGAAAAAGAATTATTAGCCATTGTAAGGGCTACAAAATATTTCAGACCTTATCTTTTCGGGACTAAATTTAAAATAATTTCTGATCATACACCTCTTCAATGGTTATTCTCCATAAAAAAACCGAACTCCAAATTAGTTCGTTGGAGACTCAAATTAGAGGAATACGATTATCAAATTATTTATAAAAAAGGAAAAAAACAATACAAATGCTGACGCACTCTCTCGCGTTCAAATTCATGCCATAGAAAACGAAGATAATGAATCGATCTTCCCAAACTATGACTCAGATGAATTACCCTTTTTATCTAATAACGAGCTAGATGAAATATTAACTTAGTTAGATCCAAAACCCTCCAGTAAAATTTCCAAAATAAATATAACTTCGGACATAACTATTAGACATGCACTAAATGAACCCAGTTCGTCTAAAATAATTCACCCTGTAGACAGAAACGAAAGAAGGGACGACTTAGAAACGCAACATAAAAAGCCATTAAATAATTTTAAAAATCAAATAATATTCAGATATTCTAATAACAACCAAGTTAGAACACAAAAAGAAAATATCTTTGACAAACAAAGAACTATTATATTTTTACCAAATCAGCCATCTAAAGAAATTATTTACAATATTATAAAGGAGCATTTTATACCAAAATCAACGTATTGTATGCATTTTAAAAACAAAAATCTTGAACCTATAATACTTAGAACTTTCCAAAAATATTTCAAAAATGGAGCTTTTACACTCTATATCTCTAGTACTTTCTTAGAAGATATAACAGAGCTTGATATACAACAAGAAAAAATCAAATTTTACCATGATACTAAAACTTCTCTTAGAGGTATTACGGAAAAAATAAGTTCGCTTAAAAAAGTTTATTATTGGCCAAATCTAGAAAATAACCTAAAGGCTTATGTTAATCTCTGCGAAATATGTCAAAAATCTAAATATGAAAAACACCCTAATAAACTCGTGCTTAAGCCTACACCTATAGGTTATGAACCATTTGACCACATTTACATCGACACGTTTAAAACTCATAATACTTATTTTTTAACTATAATACATAGTTTTTCAAAGTTAGGACAAGCATACCCTATTAATACACAAATAAGTACAGAAAGTGCAGACAAACTCTTAATCTATATTAATCATTATGGAATTCCTAGAAAAATAACATCAGATAACAGAACTGCATTTAAAAATGAAACTATACAAAATCTATGTAGCTTACATAATATAGAAATGCATTATTGTACCCCCAGAAACCCTAACTCGAACAGTGCTATAGAGAGATATCACTCAACACTCCAAGATACGATTGTTACTTTAAAAAACGAAAAAGGCAATGTTAATATCGTTCTTTAATTCTCTCTTACAACAATTCGACGCACGGCGCTTGTAAATACACTCCTTTTCAAATTATTAAAGGCAAACTCGATTTTCACATTCCTTTAGAATTAACCGAAGAACAAAAACTTACTAATTATATGCAAGAACATACTGAAAATATTAAAGTTATTAATAATCAAATTCACGAAAATCTAGTTTTTCAACAAAAAAAGATCTTAGAAAAACGCAACATAAACAGAAAAGAATCTCTAACTATAGATCCACAAAAACTCTTATATGAAAAGAAGTTTTCTCAAGACATAAAAAAGAAAAATAAATATGAAAAAGTAATACCCCCAATACTAGACCACGAAAATTATATTGTTTCAAAAAAACAGAAAAATTCATAAGAAAAATCTGAAACCACAACGTTTCTTTGTTTCAGATGACAAAGCTACATCATCTTCTTATCTTAATACCTCTAGTTACGACGCTGGAGGTGAAAGAAATTAAGAATCCTATACTACCGATATCCATAGGACAAGCTTCTGTAATAAGATCCCATCACACCCTTTTGTATCATATTAATATAACTAATATAGAAAAATGTTTAGATGATTTTGAAAATCCATTGTTAAACTTAAATAAAACTTTAAATAATTACATACATCAAAATTTCATGTTTATGACTCAACAGAAGCTAAACGAAACATTTGATTTCTTAAAATTAATTAAAGAAAATACATAAACAAAATACTAGTAATAAAAGAGGCCTAATTAACGCCATAGGCAAAGTAAACAAAATTTTGTTTGGAACTTTAGCCTTTGATGACGAAGAAATGCAATTATGCAAAACCAACAAACAATACAAGATAAACTTAAAAACGATCAAACAATCTTAACTAATGTAATAAATACTTACAGTGTACAAATATCTAAATTATTAGATAACCAAAAGTTAATGACAATTAAATTACAGTCATTAGAAAATAGAACACTTGATATTTCTCATAATTTGTATATATCGCTAATCTTAGACAATGTAATGAACCAACTTAACAAGATTAGTCATTTAATCACTAAAATAGAAAATGCATCTCTTTCGCTAAATTAAATATAATGCATAACTCTATTTTAAATTCTAATAAGCTTAGTGAAATAATAATAACCATTTGGAACTTTTATGGCAAAGACAAAATAATAGACTTAGAAGAACAAATTAATTACTACCATTTTTTTTTAGTGCTCAAGTTGTAATAAAAAATAACGTTGTAGTATTTTCAATACACATACCGATTATAAACCCAATCCAATTTATGTTGTATTAAATTTATCCTATACCAATCCTCAACCAACTAATAATTTTACCTAAACCTTATATATTACTTTCGGAAAATATGCAGTGGTCAACAAATCTAACTTGTCTACAAATAGAAGATATTTATGATTGGCAACAAGACATGTTATCAAAAGAAAAATATGTAACAAAATTGTTAACAACAACAAGAAATGAATGTCCAGTCACGAGTGTCCACTACAATCAAACAAGCATCGAAAAAATACATGGAGAAGACATACTTGTAATTCCTGCTAACGAAACGTTAGTAAAAACAAGTTGCCGACGTAACAACACAATAAAAATTAACAAACCCAGTATTACACAAATACCTGACTGTCCACTGGAAATTAATGGAAAACTGTATGAAAAAGAAAGAAAGACCGAATTTCAATACGTCTTAGAAATTCCTGACATCTATGTACCAGAACAAAAAGACGAAAGTTTGCATATGGAATTGCATCAAATTAACTATGAAGAAATGCAAAAGCCCAATTTGCAATCAAGAATATGAAATTCTCAAATTTACGTGACGTACCAAATTTTCAAGTTTTTTGGACGTTTCTCATTATAACATTCATTGTGCTACTTTCCTCAATAATACTTTTCTTATTTTGGAAATTCAAAGGAAATATAATAAAAGGGAAAATTTGCCAAAGAAGAAAAGGACCCCAGACAACTCAGAAAGTTCGTGAATCTGCATTTTCTGATCTTCAGGATGGAGGAGTTGTGACTCAAGAAAGCCCTATCAACACACTAATGACATATTAATGGACTGTTTTGTTTAGAATATAATTAGTATTTAAGCTCAATTGTAAACTTCACCCTTCACTTAATAATTGATTCTCGTCTTGTACGTCATTGTCATTTTATTCTGTCAAAAAGCTCTTCACGATTGTTAAATCTTGTATTTTGTAAAATAAAAGTTTTAAAAAACAATTTTTGCGAATCAAGTTATTTAGCTCTAGCACAATTTACTGAAGAGCTCTCTGAAATTAAGATACAAGAGAGGTTTTATGAAACACGTGTTCATTAGAAGTTGAAGGGCAATAGCCTTAACCTTCTAAATACCAGGCCAAGAATTCGAATCAATAGTCGACAATTATCAGGATAAAGACATCCCATCTGCTACAATTGTGGACAATTGCTGGCTCAGCCCAGTTTGGTAGTTCTTAAGCGAAGCATCCCTTTGAGATAAGTACCATCTTTAAGAAAGCTAGGAGGTGACCAATATTGTGAATCAACTGGTATCGTTTTTTTTTGTTTTTAGTTTAGTTTATATTTAAAATTAAATAGTTATAATTACATATTTATAAAAAGGTGGCCTATTAGACGGGGTAATCATATATTAATGTATCAGGGAGCGGGAGTAATTTTGGGATTTAACAAGAATATAATTTGATTAAATACTCCTCTGAGAATGATGATTTTCCCCAACAGTACCAGATGGGTTGTTTTTATCCTAATAATATTCGAATATTGATTCGAATTCTCGGCGTACTTGTATAAGGTTAAGGTTATTGCCTTCCAACTTAAAATGAAGACTGTATCATAAAATCTATCTTCTATTTTAATTCCACAGAACTTCAGTAAATTGTGCTAATGAAAATGGAAACTGGAAACGGAATTCTGGATTCACGAGCTAAAAATATAATCTAAAATAAAAATTACAAATTTGTTTCATTTTTGTGCCTATGGACAACTTTAATTAGGAGGTTGAAATACATGATGTACTGAAATTTGGTGAATTTTGGTAGATGGCCAAAATCCCATTGATTGTGTGAGGGGTTACAATATAGCACCCGGTATATCAAAAACAAAGCATTTGTCGACCTATGTTCATATAAATCTTTTTTCTAATTTTGGGAAGTATTTTATGTTAAATATGTTTTTCTAATGTATTTTATACTGGATTTGGACAACGTTGAAAAGCTTGTATTTCGAAAACTAGTCTTAGGATTGTTTTGCGCCTATGGACAACTTTGATCAGGAGGTTGATATACTAAAGTTTGGTGAATTTTGGTAGAAGGCCAAAATCCTATTGACTGTGTACGGAGTCCTTTAGTATTGTCATTTATATCAGCAGTCAATACCGTTAGGTGAATCTTCACCTGGTTATCAGTATGTTCGTCGATAAAGTTAACTTTAAAGAAAGGATAGAAATATAACGGACTTACGGAGGAAAGTCATTTTTTTAAATAAAATGTAATATTTAATTTTTTAATATTCAGATATATTATACAAGGTTAAAAAAATAATGTAAAAAGTTTAATAAAACATCACAGTAAAACATAAACGTAAAAATGACGTCAGCAACGTGTGTAGGAATTTGTCAAAATATGTCAGTTGTGATAATTTTATGACTGTGAACTTCATAACTGATAAAATGTATAATGACGTCACATTATTGACGCGTTATTTGACGAAACCGTGGCAATATCGTCATCGCAATATTTCAAATAAAGTACGCCAGGTTTAATTTGAATGGGTCATAGCCCCGTGGGCTACCTTCTCCAGTGGACATAGGGGCGGAATATACTGTCTTTCGCTACTTACATCGGAATATGTATGTGGATTCTTTAATCTGTAAATTATTCTCTCCGAAATTTTTATTACCTCGGATTCAGCTGCTACTTGTAGATACTTATGCTATTTTCCCATGTCTTTAGAATGCCCCTTTTTAAATCAAACCATTTTATCACTTTAGCAAAGCAAATTCAAAAAGAAACGAAAAAAATCACTATCATTTCTAACATTTAGTGAGACTGATTCACACAAAGCAGCCCTCTTGAGATAGTAAAGTGAAAGGCTAATAATTATTATTAAAAAAAGCGTCGTCTAGCTAATGACGCATACCTAATATTTTCAAGGCGGGACGTTTAACTCATAGTTTTCGTGGGTATTTACTTTTTAATTTGACTTTGCAGCAGGTTTTTAGCTTTTTAATTTTTAATATAAATATTTAAAAAAAAATGCAAAAAACACCCACAAAAAAATAAACAGGTTTAGTTTACTTATATCTAATGTAATAAAAAGCCTCATATACACATAGGTAGTATTTATTGGTATTAGTGATATATTTACGCACGTCAAAGTATTACTACACTTAAATAAAAGTACATTAATTAAAAATATAAAGTCATTTTAAAAGGCAACGAAGCTGGGACGAATCCTTCTAAAAAGGATTTGAACCACGAATTCGAATCCTCGTAAAGGATTTAAATCTTCGGTTCCAATTACGAATCTTTTTGATAACACTAAAGTATCCGAATTATTTTTTCGGATTACGAATTTGAATTCTATGGCTGGTATTTTTAATTATCAAACACAGTTTTTTTCGTTCGATTTTATGTTGCTTTTAAATAAAATCGAAAAAATGTTTTGCGACTTTGCTTAAAAGTACGAGGGCCTTTCAACAAAGACTAGGAGTGAATTTTTTACGGCCCAGTGCAACGAGCTACATACCGCGAAATATCAGAAAATATCATACAAGTAGGATTCTTTCATTTTGCGAAATATCAGTTGTCATAAATTATTTATTTGATTTTGACGCTGCTCTTAAGTTCAGATATTATATATATATTGTTACCGCGCCTCTAAGAATCGTAATGGATGAATTGAAAGAACAAAGATATGCGATGCAGTTTTGTGTTTGTCTTGGAAAATCAGCAACAGAAACTTTTTTGATGATTAATACGGCTTTTGGGGAATTGTCAATGGCAAGATCTGCTTGTTTTCGATGGCATAAAGAGTTTAGCAATGGCAGGAAAGTTGTGAGTTGCAAGGCGGTCCAGGTGCTCCTATTGTCGCACTAACTGAGAAAACCATCAATACCGGAGCAGTAATTATTCGCACAGATTCAGGTCTGACTATCCCACAACTTCAAATATTCTTAAAATATCTGTTTCAAGTGTTTTTACGCTTTTACACAAGCATTTAAACATGTCTAGAGTTTGTGCTCGCTGGATTCCGCGTATACTGACACCAGATCAAAAACCGAATAGGGTAGCGGTTTGTGAATACTGGAAACAATGCTTTGAAGAAGAAGGCGAAGAATGGTGGAAGACAATTATTACTGCGGATGAAACTTGGGTGTATTGTTATGATTCGGAGATGAAGCAACAAAGTACGCAGTGAGTAGAAAAAGGAGGAGCACCTCCAAAAAAAGCACGTGCGCAAAAATCTGCCGCTAAAACTATGGACTGTATGGTCATAACATCTTTTGATCACAAAGGCACGGTGTATACGCACATGGTTCTACAAGGTAGTAAAGTAACTGCCAGTTATTATAAACAAGTTCTGTTCCAGTTGATAAAGGTTTACATCCAAAAAAACGACCTGAGCTGATTGGAAAGTGGAAACTTTATCATGATAACGCTCGCCCTCACGCATGTAGCGAATATAGTGACAGGGTTTTTGAACACTAAAAATACCAGATCTGTACCGCATCCTCCCTATAGTCCTGACAGTCCTGACATAGCCCCATGAGACTTCTATCTGTTTCCTCAAGCAAAAAAAGACCTTAGAGGCGGTTTTGAAGAAGCTCTCAAAGAATGGCTTCCGTCATGTCTTTGAACAATGACAGCACCGTTGGGATAAGGTTATTGCATTACAGGTGGACTATATAGAGCGTAATAAGAGTATTGTTGTTTAAGATTAATAAATAAAGTTTTGGTAGTACTATTCCAGTCTTACTATATTGTTAAAATTATTTCAAATTTTCCTTCGTTGTTAAATTAATGTTGAAACAAATTTACTTTTTATAAATCCCGGGATTTATATAGTCGATTAAAATAAACAAACCTGTTATTGTTTAACGGTTTTCATATTTGTTTATCCATCTTAATACAAGTAATACTTATATAAATAAAAATTAACTTATTTAAAAATATACCCATATAAAAACAAAATATCTAAAAACTCTATTTTGTTTTTTTTTCAACCGGATGTTATCGAAATTCAACCGGTGTTTTCAGATCTTGACGTTTGGTTTCACGGCACTATTATTATTGCACAACGTGTAATACATAAAAATATTGTATAAGAGGACATTTAGGTTTATTTTATTTTATTCCACAATAAAATCCAACCGTTATATTTTCATTTTAATTTTTTTCAATACAAAGTATGATAAAACCTTAAATAATAATTTAGGACCTAAATAAAATGAAATATGGATATGGAAAATAAATATTAATTTATTTATTATTAAAATTTTAATTTAGGTTTATTAACAAAGTTAGGCTAAGGTTATGCCGGAAATTTCTATTGAGCATTTATAGGTTTTTTGCTTGTTAGGTACTTTTATTTTACATATAATATATGTAATATAAAGTACCCATTATAAGGTAACACAAGGGTCTTCAAACTTTTTTAGTGCAAGGGCCAAATATAGATTTCACATCGTCCGAAGGGCCACAATGGTCCCCGTTACTTTACCACCATATCAATAAAATAAAAAACATATAATATAATTTCAAAGTATAATAATCTTTATTGGTTAAAAAGTTCAATCAATCAATGCCATTTTTGACATGGTTTATTTTTGTGTGGATATTTGGTTTTATTTTTCTAGTTGCAACCCTCAAACTTCCTTCCAGATATGCGTCTGTAAATGTCGACCTTGTTTGAGACTTCATTCTGCTTCTTTTCTTCATACCAGAAAACAGCTGCTCGCACACATGTGCTCCTAAACAAGGACACCATTTTCTAGGCATGTTTTCAGATCTCAGAAAACGAGTTTTGATCGATATGCTTTCAGTTCCGAATTACACTGCAAACCGATAAGCTCTATCTGACAATTTTCTAGCATGTCTTCAACAGATACACTAAATGATCGGGCAAAGAGATTGATGTAATTTTTATTATATCTGAAGTCAGAAAACCTTGATTAGAACTCTTTTTTGAGTAAATCTAGTGCTGCGACATATTTATCCACATTTGTACATTTACAACTCTTCAGTTTAGAAAAGTGCGTAAACTCTTTTTTCAACAACTGATTTTTCCATAAATCCAGTTTAAATTCAAATGCCTTCACAGTGTCGAGTAAATTGTTGATGAGATTTTCTTTTCCTTGTAGTTTGGTGTTTAAGTCATTGAGGTGCAGTGTGATGTGTGATGTGGTGTCTAAGTCATTGAGGTGCAGTGTGATTCCACTAATTTGATGAACTTATTTCTCTTTGGTTTCTATGAAGGAGGCGATTTCCTTCTTGATTTCACCATACTCTGCATTAATTTCGTGTATAAAATTTTGGAATTCTCCGTCGTTGAGGCCGCGTGATTTAATGAAATTCACAGTTTTTACGACCATTTTCACTACCTCATCAATATTTGTGGATTTTGCACAAAGATTTTGTTGATGAACGATACAATAGTCTTGCATCAAAAGAAGATCTTTCTGCTGTTTTTTCATCAAACCCACGAGCCTTTCATTTTTTCCTACCATGGATGGTGCACCGTCTGTTACAACTGCAGAAAGGTTTATCAATTCTAAATTGTATCGTACTGTCATCAAACACTTATAAATATCACATCCTTTTGTAGTTCCTTTAATAATGGGAAAAAGGGCAGCCATCTCTTGAGTGATTTCAAAATTATTATCAATGCCCCGAATAAATATAGCTAATTGAGCGGTATCGATTAAATCTGGCTTTCGTCAAGCGCAACAGAATAGTATACGAACTTCGATGCACGTTCTTTTAGTGAATTTTCAATGTCTGCCACTAACTCTTCGATTCTTCTGGCAACAGTAACACCAGACAAACTAACTTTCTAAAAAGTTATTTTTGAGACGGGCACAATACTTCAGCGGCAACCTTCCTACATTCCTTGATAAATTCACCATCAGTAAAAGGTTTTGATTTTGAAGTTATTTTTTCGGATATAATGTAGCTATATTTCACGCTTGCTTCATTTTCAATGTTCTGCTTTTAAAAGCTATCTTGCTGTCGTTTAAGCTGACTTTTTAGAGCTCTCACTTTATATTGCCGTAATTGTCCTCTGAATGTCTGAAACTTTGTGGCATGCTTTGTATCGTAATGTATTTATAAGTTGTATTCTTTCAAGGCTGAAAGGCATTCTTGACACACCAAACAGACGGGTTTTTGATTAACACAACTCAGTCCACTTCTCTTGAAATATGCGCTTTTCTTCACTAATTTTTCGTTTTTTACCCGAAGTAGAAGCCATATTTAATAGTAAGGTAGAAGAAATGAGTTTAATTCTCCGATAAAAATGTCCACGGCAAAAATAAACTTGCGCGACTGCACGTCACAATACAGTATCCGTCTTACACGCGCCAAAACACACTATATACAGCTCACTATAATCACTTAACGTACGTCAACTCTGAATCTCTTGAAATTTCGAGCAGCTACGAGACTGGACCCTCTAGTAGTGATAATTTCTAGAATCATTAGAAATATTTAATTATAGTGACAGGACAGTGGCGACAATAGTGGTTAACGTTTTGATTGGCTGGAGCCAATATCCGCCATTAATGGGCAAAAATTTTATTGTTTACCATTGATCTTATGGGAATTTCGTCTAGTTTATTTCAGTTTATTTGCAAATTTATAATATATCGTTACTTGATATTTGCTTTAATCGAAAGTTTGTTATTTTGACTTTGTATTCTAATAATATTTATGTGGCTTGGAATCAACTGTTTACGAAAATGTGATGATTTATTAAGGACTGTTTTTTAACAGATAGTGTAAGGTATTACACACATTATTATATTAAGCTTGATAAAAAGTGTAAATTTTAAACATTATAATCAATCCAAAATACAAAAAAAATAATATTGATTATATCCATTAGGATTCTTTGGTTTTTAAACATCATTTAAAATTAATTTTTATTTGTTTTTAGGGCTTTTATATATTTATAGGCTAAAATAAAAAACTTAAAACTCTATCTCTCACCACTGTGTTTAGTGTCTGTACTTCGAATTTTAATTTTTCTTTGTTTTTAGATTAATGGATTACATTTTAAGGTAAATTTGGCTCTTTAGCTCATGCCTAGGCAAATGAATATGTTTGATGTTCAACTAGACCTCACAAACAAGGGCTCTTCCACCATACCGTACCGAGTTTATACAGATCAGTTTATACCAAATTATTTTGAAATAGAACATGAACTATTAAGTAAGTAGTTAATTAAAGTACATATACCTATATGCTTTAATACTTACACTTACGTGTGTACTTTTTGTTCTGGCTCATACACTTTGCACAAAAGTATGTAAATATATAACAATTACGCGATTTGTAAAATCAAAATTGTTAGTCATTGTTGTTAAATAAATTGAAAAGTTGCAAGCAATGTCGAAGTAAGTTTTCTTCAATTTTTACCTGGGTATATTTAAAATCTGGAACATTATGCTGTTATAAACTCCCTATTAAATTATGATTCTTTGTGGTAAAATTGCTTAACAGAACATTCTGATTATGTTATGTTGCAATACATTGTTAGTTTCGTTTTTAATTAAATATGATATATCATAGGCTTACAAGCAAAAAGCACTAATTCAACTGTGTTCACATTTAACTTAGTGCTCTTTGCTTGTAAGCCCATGAACAGTGTATGAAAATATGTCTTGCAATACCTGATTCTTTCATACAATATTTGATCAATAAATGTGAGTCATTGCATGCACAATAAACAAGCCATTTTTGTATAGCTCGTGTTTCATGTCTTTTCCAGGCATTGACTTTTTCGTAAAGCATATTACAATTTGAATATATTTTTTAGTTGGATGGTTCATTTTATACTGCCAATTTAGCAACGGAAATATCTGGATACCGCAATCAGAACACAGGAAAACTAGTTATAATAGCTT
The DNA here is from genome assembly GCA_030620095.1 of Kuschelorhynchus macadamiae. Lineage (NCBI taxonomy): Eukaryota > Metazoa > Arthropoda > Insecta > Coleoptera > Curculionidae > Kuschelorhynchus > Kuschelorhynchus macadamiae. The sequence goes on from JAUTXW010005283.1 coordinate 684,459, forward strand.
TTTAATTATATCACAGAGGCCTCTGCTTTTGGGATGTTTCTTCCTTATTCGAACCACATTTGGAAACAAATGAATAATTTAAAGTAATTATGAATTGGTGTCAACTTTACGTATTTGCCAATATCATTAATATTAATAAAATGAAAACTTTCGAAAGTATATAAGTAAATTGTTTTTAAATATTACATTGTTAATTTTATTTCCTCAGTTCCCAAACAAATAACATTTCCTAAATGTTTTTTTATAGGTCATGTTTGTTTTGAAGGTACGTAGCTTACACTTTCTTAACAATAGAATGATGCTACTTGTCATATCTTTTAATTAATTAATTAATTAATTAGATATACGTAATACCTACAATTTTTTTAACAATGCTTTGCACTAATAAGGCTACTAATAGAAATTTTGTTATATCTTTTTATTTAAATATACTTAATAGTTACCTAAATCGTTAAAATTTTTGAACCTAATACTTAAAGTTAGTTGCGTTTCAGCGAGCTATCTGGAAAATGTTTCTTTTATTAAAAACATTTATCCTTATACTACCTAGTTAACCCCTAACTTAGTTACATTTAAACAGTATGGCAGGGGAAATTCTGAACTTTGTAAATTTTTTTTCTAAATAATTACTTTGGGTGGTATTACATTTATACAGGCTGAAAGAATATGTCTTATGTGGAAATGTTTTAATCTTAAAAGTGTACTTGAAAAAAAACAAATTGAAGAAAAATAGTTTTTTTATTATCGAGAATACAAAATATAAAAATAAATGTGAATTGTTGGCAAAAAAACCCACTAAACTAAACTCTTGAGTTCATAAATAACTGCACTGCGCTGCACACAAAAAGCTTTCTCAGTATCACAATTGTCTATGTCTTTTAATTTTTCTTTCACTTAATTTTAACTTATTTTTATAACGATTTGCACTAGCTGACTTTCTACAAGCCAGACTCCTATATATGTCAATTTTTTCCTTTGACAGGGGATCTGAGTTTGTCGAACTTTCAGCAGTAGCATTGACTTTGTACACGAGAAAATAAAAACATTGAGGGTACTGCAATTGTCTTAAGTTTTCTGGTATCATCTTTCCTTGCATTTTCCCACATATTTGGCACAAAATGAATCTACAAAAAAAAAGAATTTAAAAAAATACATTCCGCAAAAAGCTATGGTTTTGATAAAATTAAGTTAAATCCATTTATCCCTTTTCATTTCTTATAACCCATTCCTTTCTACTACAGGGATTCTTAGAAAACACCTTCATATGGAAGCCTTTTTTGGCAGAATTTGAACATTCTACTGCAGCACAGCCCGGCATATTGCAATTTTACAATGATCTAAAAAAAATATACTTATGAAAAAATAGTAGGTAATATTGTGAAACTTAACCATTTGCTTGAAATCCTCGAAAACATAATGATTTATAAGGCTCGGAGTGGACCGGAAAGCACTGCAAGGACATTCCCGTTCATGAAAAAAATAAATTAATTCCTTCCTGACTTATCAATTTTTATGTTCTTGACTATATTGCTACTATAATAGAACGTATTTAATACAGTAGATTATTAAAAAATTTTTAATGAAGCCATGTAGGATTGTTTACGAAAGATCCAATAATAAAAAATGCTTTATTTGCAAAGAATAAACATTAATTTATCTAGATAATTATCCTAAAATTTCAAGCTACATAACATAACCCGAGCTTTTCCTGAAGAATTTCAAAGAATATTTATATAATATTTGCAGTTTACATAACTATATTTTATAAATCAATTTAAGTCTATTGTATATAGGGTTACCAGATGCCCTATGGTCACCGGACATGTATTAGCAATCTAACCGAATTGGCCCTTTTTTGTATTTACCAATTATAATTTTAAAAATCATATATTTCTACATCACAGATAACAGTTTATTAGGGATATTCACTATATATAAGATAATACTTTTTTAATAATCGTTGCTGTTGAGGTGATAGTTGTTGTTAACAAAAGGAGCTTTTTTTTTATTTGTTAGGCTAGATAAACAATTCATTCCCCTTTTTTCCGAGGGAAATCTCTGGTGACTATAATTTTATAATTTACTTATAAATAAGTATTTTCAAAAGGAAAGCTTCCACAAACAGCTCTTATAAAAACAGTAATTTTTTAAAAACTTGCTTACCTAAATGTACAATAACTAACTGAGACTCAAACTTCATACATAAATACACAACACTGATATTTTAAAACTGAAAATATTTAGGCACAAACTATTTAAAAACGCAAAACAAATATGCTAAATCGCCGTATACGCACATATAAACAACAAAAATGTAGCCCATTAATGGCGGATGGGCGGATCTTATGCTCTATTGTCGCCACTGTTCTTGTAAAAAGTCACTGTATATTCAATAGACCTGCAACGCCATCTAAAAGCCTTGTGGGTAGTCATGATCGCGAGTTCACAGAGTGGATCTCTTCAAACTAGGTGGCGCTAGCGTCCTCGGAGTGTCATTCGTGGGCGCGAGGTACAATATTTTCTTTAGCCACCAGCCGCAAGAAATTAGAAGCGGGCGCCCGAGGGCCGCGGGTTAGACCCTTGGCTAATCCAATAGAATATTATGTGATGGGGTGCGAAATATACAGTATTATTCGGTCATAATATCGTCCTAATTATTTTTTGTACATTTTTGCTTATATCTTATAAAATAATACGAAAAGCATAATCATAAAAATTGTATGATGTTAAATAATCTAATATTGGATCAATAACGGTTTTCGAGTAATTTTCGTTTTAAGCTAGCAATTTTTGTAAAGTTATACGATTCCACATATTTCTTTTTATTAAGTTGTTATACAGACAGTCAGAGCTTCATTTTCAATAGATTCCTTAGCTGTAAGGGTCCTACTTACAAAAGGTGTTTAATAATTTTTTATGCATTCAAATGTGTAATAACAGTATGCATATTTAAGTATAAAAACGAAACAACCAAAAGTTGCTTAAATTAAAAAAAATGTATAGGTTACGACTTACGACGTAGTTCGATATGATTATTAAAATTAGATAAAAATAATCCGAAAATACATCTTTTAGTTGTCGAGATAACTATATGTTAAAATTTTTATTTCCCTTCTAGATCCACGTTGAACTTGTTCAGGAGAAAAATGCCATTTACATACAACACAGTTCTGATGCTATATTTCAAACGGAAGGGACATAAGTTTAGGAATATTAAAATATATAAAATCATAAAAATATCATAAAGTACTGGGATAACACTGAAAACCAAAAAAGATCAACAATAATGCATTTGAAAATACTCGCGTCATTTTATGAATTTCTAATATACTTGTTGTATGTTGACATTTAAAAGCTTGAAGCGCCTCTATCGATTGACCGCATAAGTTTTAAGGCCGTCATTTCATACTTCATTTAAGTATATTTTCTAAAGGGAGCTGTTTTATGACTGACTATTGCCAACATACCAGCATACGACATTCAGTTTTCTAGTAACTTTTTGTTAAACAGACTCAAACAAAGAGAGTATTTCAAGAAATATAGAGACAGTCGTTTTATTTTTATCGGTACGAAGTTCAATTGTACTAATGGCTATAATTCTAAATATTCGATATTGCTAACTTTTTATGTAGGACATACATATATGTATATACCGGGTGATACTTTAAAACCTTACAATGGCTATATGTGAGGAACCAAAAACCGCTGAAAACAATTTCTATAATAAGTAGGAGGGAACCAAAATGATGTAATAACTAACCTGTTTTCCCTTACCCTCTCACACCTAGCCATCTAAAGTAAATAATCTTAAATGGCAACCCCCTACTTGCGAAACCTTACCTTAATGCTCTTAAAAAAATGCTTTTCAGTAGTAACCTACAAGCTAACATTTGATGTAATAATTGGCAGCTTTTCAAAAAAAAAAACATCTTGAGACTTTTAAATATTTTAGGCCTGTGTTATTTCTACTTTATTCGTTGCTGTGGAATTTTTACCTGAAATAATTAAAATTGATAATTCTAAAAAAAAGTGGTGTTTTAAATATTTGGTTTTGAGAGGTTTTTATTGCTACTTTTACTTTAAGAACCGAAACCATATTGTTATTAGAATTTGACATTTGACTTTCAATACGTTCTAACGAAAAACAGCATTTTTTATCAGTAATAATGGTGTACAGCTCAGCTGAACGTGCGGAAATGAATTTTATATATAGTTCCCAAAATCAATGTATGTTAAGAACAGCTCAAATATTTAACCAGACCCATCCAGAGGAAAATGAAAGTCACGTGTACATTCGCCAACCAGTGGCAAAATTTCAAGAAACTGCTTGTCGTAAACAAAAAAAGGGATCAACCAAGATTACTGGACGAAGCAACACAAATTGAAGTTCTCGGACAGTTTGCAATAAATCCTAATTTTTTGACTCGATAGGAAGCTGCAGCAACAGGTTATTCCGAGAATTAATAAGGAGAGTACTCAAATTAAATAATTTTCATCAATAAAATGCAAATCTTTCAAGAACTTGGTGACGATGGCCCGAACAGAAGAATTGACTTTTGTGAAATTTTGACAGCTAGAATTACTGCAGAAACTCGGCTCGTTAAAAATATTTGTTTTAGTGATGAGTGCACTTTTTATTTAAATGGGCACGTTAATAAATTAAACTGCCGTTACTGGAATGGCGAGAACCCACGAGTATTTAGAGAAGGACATACCCCCAGAAAAATATTGTTTGGGTTGGTATATTGGGACATGCAATTATTGGTTCATAATTTATACAAGTAAATTTAAATGGCGAAATGTACGCTGACTTGCTAGAGAGGTGTATAACGTAACGGTAATATATCTTTGGAACAAAATGTATTACATTTTTTGTTAACAGAATGGAGTTTAACAGTTAGGCATTGGTTAGATAATGATAATCATCCTAATCAATGGATTGGAAGAAGAGGTTCTGTTGAATGGCCTCCTAGATCCCTGGATATAACGCCTCTTGATTTTTTCCTATGGGGTTACCTAAAATATGTTGTTTTTAAAACGCAACCGACTCAATAGAGCAACTCTAGGAAACAATAATTCAAGAATACCGAGTTTTTCCAGAGAAACATTTGCAAGTGTACATCAAGAGTTTGAAGATAAACTCTATTATCCTCTTAAAAGCTATTGAAATAAAAAAAATTCAACATGTATTAAATCAAAAATGAAAAATACAATTTTAATTTAATTAAATAATATTTTCTTTAATAAAGCAAAAACTATTACATCGAATGTAGTTAGTACCACTGAAAAGCATTTTTAAAACCTTTAAGATAACAAGTACGGGGTTTTTAAATATGTTCAGATTATTTGTTGCATTTAAACTGACAAACAAGATTTTCACAACTGGATAAAAATCTCTAACTTTAAATTGATTGAAGCAAATATTTAATATAATTGCATATCTCAACATGCAGACTAGCCTGTCTACGGAATGTTTCTATGCATAATATAAACAATATTATTTAAGCAAGCATAAGATTTGTCATTTTATTAAACATTTGCTTCAATCTATTTAAAATTAGATATTTTTATTCAGTTGCGAAAAAGCCAAAAAAGATTTTTGTTTGTCAAGTAGAGGAGTGCCATTTAAGATTGTTTAGTTGGGGTGGCTAGGGGTGAGGGGGTAAGTGAAAATAGGTTAGTTATTACATCATTTTGGTTCCCCCTTCCTATTGTAGAAAAATTTTTCAGCGATTTTTTATTTCTTTTTGGTTGCACAGATATTGCCATTGGAAATTTGGAAGTGTCACCCAATAAGTGTATGTACATAAAATGTTAATGGGAATGATTTTAAAAAGAAAAATAAGTTTATAAAGGGAAATGATTGTAAAAGGGTTGTTTCCTCACATTGCGCAACGTAGAGCAAGTTATCTAATTCTGCTTTATATACAGCTACATATAATTTAGAATGGCCTAACAAAATCACTATGGAAATTGAATCAGGTGGTGCAGTCCCTTTTCTTGATGCTAGTACAAATGAAAGAGAATGGCACCCTGGATCATTCGGTTTACAGGAAACTGACACATCCGAGTAGATACCTATCCAATCATTACAGTGAGTTACACGTCGTTCGGTGGATACTTTCCTTTTAACTACTGGAGTCAATTAAAATCATGGTTCCTACGTTGAAATCAGGTCAAAATGCAATTACTTCATTTAGTTTTTTAACCTTGTACAGTGAAGATCCCTTAAGATGTCCCGTGCAATTACAAACAGAACTCGGAAAGTAATAACAATTTAACACTATCCAAACCTAAAAAAAAAATAGATATCTTAAATGTCTTCAACGGTGCAAGCTTTCATATACGTGCATGTGTATTTTGAATATTTAATACGTTGGATATTGGAAAAATGAGCGATGTAATAATTTACTTCATACTCTATGTAGCCTTAGAAATGGAAAACACTACTATTGTAAGTAATAGATTTATACAGATTTTCATATTTATTGCTCTGAGTTTTGTTAAATTACTTTTCTTTGATAACATTTTATTTAGGTACCGTCACCAACAACGTTAATTATTTTTAGATCCAAACGTTTAAAAGTCTTATTGTCCACTGAGCGCTCTGCTGGCTTTAATATTCATCGACTACACCCTAACTCGCATTGATATTCATCAGAAGTTTATCGTTGTTGCTCGTTTCGTCTGAAGTCAATATACGTGTTGGAAATAAATATTACAGTCTGGGACTGACTTAAGACAGAAATGAATATCGTCTTTCAAATGAATTTGTCATAAAATTGCAAAAAAAATATTATTCTGCATGTGTATGGAACTTTAGTTACACCTAAATAACATAATAAAAAATAGCATTTACTTCATATTGAACATAAAAGTAGCAAATTAGTTTTAAAATTTGGATTAAATATATCGCTATGTCTTTTTTTTATATGTCTTACAAACACTAGCTAGTTAGAATGGCATAAGTACGGTGACCATAAGTACTTATTTTAGTTGGGATTACTTTTAAATTGTGCTTTACTGTCCTCAGAAACTTTCCGAAGTACACCTAAATGTACTTATAACATAAGGAAATCAAAACGAACAAAATCTGAAGTAAACACAAATAAAGGCAATACAATTTATCCTTTGATAATAATTATCTCACGGTTTTAATAAAACTTTTATGGCGGAAATTTGAATGCGGTCTATATAGAAGTCTAACAGAAATGTCTATAGTTACTGACAGTATTAAAGCTTATGGAATATGGTATTCTAATTCAATTTTCTTAAACGACAAGACAACCGCAGCAGAGAGTCAACACTTGGGCAGCAATCAAAATATATATTGTAGCAAAACCGTTTTTCTTGTTCGTCGATTTTATATGCCGATGACCCTAGTGTCTCGCAGCTGTACTTCGAAAAATAATATTTATCCACGTCCTTGTTCATACTTGATCTTCATATTTGTATACTTTTTTCCTTCAAATAGATTATTGCCACCGTCGGCATGAGTATTGATAAAAAAATGGCATTATGTTATGAAATAACTCATAATACCGTATTTATCTCTTTTCATATTACCATCTCTACTAAGAATATTGCAGAAATATATTTCAGTACCAAGTAGAAAACAAATAGATAGCATGCCTACCTGTATCCCTATATCTTCAACGAACATTCGAATCGGACTAAGTGATGCATGTTTTATATAAATATATGGAATATCAGTGGTAACACAGGCACCTCCGAGGACATTGGCCAATGAGCCCTGCCAGGAGCAGGACAAAATTTGGTCGCATGACGATGGCATATCTAATCCATTTTAGAAACTTAGACAAGGAAATAATTTACCATATTTCTCTCTATCTATATAACTTTACCTTTACGTCTGTTACAAAGATGTGTTTTTGAAATTTGGATTTTTGAATATATTGCACCGATGTGTCTCGTGTTTCTTTAGTAGGTCTCAACTGGAGAGATCTAATACATTATGCTGGCTGCCTGTCTATTTTCTCAGTTCCGGCAATCATTTGAATCAGAGAAAACGATAAGATGTTTGGTTATATTACCTGGAATAACCAATAATAACACATATACCACCAGGAAACTACGTGACGAGTCTTACTAAGGCAAAGGCTAGATTCCAGATAACGCCTAGAAACTACAACCAACGCACCGAGATGATTTACAAACTTATACGGTTTCATATATTGACGATTTCAACATTTATGCTAAAGCTCGCCGCAAAATCCACTTTAAACCCTTCTTCCCATTTCCTCCTTCTATCAAGACTTTACCATACAAACGATCCCAAAAAAAGATTATTTTTCAACTTTTATAGTTCTTGCCACGTTCCTTTTTCCTACTTTTGATTTAGCTATTCTTGGATCATCTGTTTTGCCACAGAGTATCAAGTCCAGCGAAGATTTCGGATGTTCTCTTGATTACCATAAATGTCGGTTGTTCGGTCCTGTTGATGACTCTGGCTTGGTTTTGTATGCTAAGCTTGGTTATACTCGTCTCTCAACTTGTACTGATGGAGACTTTCACTCATAAATACGTGTCTACCGTGGGCCAAGTTTCATTGCGCTTTAGCCGTGATCCTAAGTTTTCTCACTTTTGATACCTTGATTGGTTAGAGTGATATTATACAAACATATAATGCAGAATCTAAATATTGTACAAAATGTATACCTTTGAAAAAACAGTTTATTTGGCAAAAGGCAGTTGTTCTCGCAACATCTTTGATAACCAGAAGTCTATTGAATTTTTGGTTTGAAAAAAATACTGTGATTAAAAAATATCAAGTAAACTATACGATTCTGAAGATAAAGTTTGTTTTATGAAAAATTACAATAAATATATCACAAGTTTTACCAAATCCTTCTGTTTTTGTTAAATATTAAAGTCAAAATTTTGAAACTTGAGTATTAACATTCAATTCTTAAGTTCACAGAAATATTAGTGGTTTTCCAAATCAGACGTTTTGCTCAAGTTTATGCGATATTACACAACAAGTTTTATTTATATGTAACTATCTAACTAAAATATTAATGTTAACTCTACATTATAGCTCGATTTAATTAACATAAACACGAAAGATAAACAAGTATCTAATCTAATATTCGTTTGGTTTTAAATATGTACTGTAAATACGTGCATATACAAGCGTATTTACAGTACCTAAAAAGTGTATACACAAAGAAAATATATTTACATTTTACTACAAAAATGTGCTTTATATTAAAAAGAAACTATTAAAAAAATGGGTCAAATGTGTTTTCATTCCGGGTGTGCATCCGTTCTCTACTGTCGTTCTGAAAAGAACAGTTTTGCTGCCCAAATATATATATATATATATATATATATATATATATATATATAGACTAGTATTCTAGTCTAGAATACTGTCTTTTCAAACGTTTTTACCGTGCGCCATTTTGTTTCACCATATTGGATTCGTAGCAATATTTTACCAGTTTGCCACCTCTGCCACACTTCAATTTTTGAACTCAATTTAAGTTGATTGAGTAAGTTGTCTTTTACACAAATTTTTTTAAAGCCACCATTTTGTTCTGTCAAATAAATCACATTTAATTTTGTGCAACATTTGGAGTCAATGAAAAAGAATTTTTTTTATGTTTATTTTTTAAACATTTTAATTGGCTGCCATTTGTTCCGCCATTTTCAATTCGTATCACAATTTTACTAGTATATCTCTATATCATACTTAATACTTCCACACAATTTAAAATTAATCTAATAAATAGTTTTTTTAGACTCATTTTTTAAATATTTTGTTAGGCAGCAATCTTCGATTCGTACCAAAATATTACCAGTTCTATGTAACACTAACACTTGATGTTTATGCGTGGGGTAAATTGGATATTTAGTTTTTTAGTAATGATTTTTTTTCCATTTCACCAGCCCGCCATTTTATTCCGCCGTATTGGATATGTACCAAAATCTTACCGGATTAAATATTGTAATAAGCCACCATTTTGTTAACCATTTTGGCTTTGTACCCAAATTTTTGCAGATGATTTTTACATAATACTTAATTTTTGTACAAAATTTCAGGTAAAAAGGATAAGTAGTTTTTTAGCAATAGTTTTGTTTGGTTAAATTTGATTTTTACCGAAATGTTTTCCAAGTCATCCCTATGTGAACCTTAATTTGTGACCAAAATTTGAAGTCAATTGGGTAAGTTTTTGTATTATTTGTATTGGGAAACGAGATTTAACTCAGCAGTAAAATCTCACATTTAAGAAGACAGTACTCTTTCTAACGCGAATTTGGAATTAATATTATCAATATGCACTTAAGTGTAGAATATTTTATTAAATTCTTCTATAGAAATAGTTTTTCATTTATGACTATGAAGGGAAGTTTTAAAAAATGCGCTGATGTCAGATCTATCTAAATTAAACAGTCACTTTTAAAACCGAATATTTTAGGCTATATTAACTTCTCAAGATTTTACAATTTAATAGCGTATCCTATACCTACTTTCGTTGCTTTGAATTACTTCAAAAAAGTCATTTTTATGTATTTATTTACTTTTTCAGAAGCTTTTTTGGCGATAACTTTGAAATGGTTTGAGGTATTACCTCAAAATATAGTCTAAGAATGGCAATTAACAAAAAAAATGATTGGGGGAATTGGGGAACTTTTTGTCAAATGTTGACAATCTTAAACGATTTTATTCTGAGCACAATTATTTTTGTGTCATTAAATTAGGTTTGGAAATTAAGATACACTTTAAACAACTCCCAAGTTCAATAAACATGTGTGTTGGTTACCTAATATTATTACCTGGAGACGTTTTCGCAAAAAAAGTTATTATTTCGTTGATACCTTTAGGGAATTATAAATAAAATTTTTGATAATGTTAAGTATTGTAGCTACTATATTGCAATATTTCTACGTTATTAGAGCTAACAGGACGCTTATTGATATTTCAGATATAACTCAGCATAAAATAATATTTTTTAATAATATTTTTAAAATTTGGTCACACCCGTAATCTATAGCTTTTGTATTTATCAATATATTCTATACCTTACAACAAGGAAACTGTTAGTTTTCACGGTACTAATGGACCACTCTCTGCATACAAAAACAAATTTTTAGGTGAATATATTAAGTTTATTGCGTTGATTTTAATATACATTTTAAGAAAAGAACCATAATAAAAGAGTTTTCATTTTAAAATAAAACCAAGAATAAAACATATAAACATCATAAATTGACGCTTTTTTCTTGTATGCAAAAATGAAAAGTTGAACCAATAAAATGAGACCTAGTTTCTCAAACCACTCTGTATTTAAAAGAGATCCAATTTAAATGTTATATTTTCCTTAGCTCCTAAAATAGTACAATATAATAACTGTCAGAAAATCTGTCGACAGTTAGGATACTACGGTGTGCGTAGTGCCTGTTAGAAACCTCATCACGAATAACTGGATTAGACAGTGTGAACTATCATTCCGTTAAGATTAGGCGATAATACAAATATCCAACAAAAATCAATGCTGTATTTTTAAAGCGACTGGAGTTTAATTTCGGGTTAATGAAAAAATACAATTTCAGAAAACACTATACCACAAACAATACAAAACTTTAACAGCACACATCACTTAAGCAGTGTCGCTAAAATAGTTCAAAATTTACTTACTCCGTTGGCCCGCAGATATTTCCCAGGTATCAAGTTTTTAACTGGTTTTCGTTAACGAACCTCTTGTTGTTAGAGTGGTGTATTATTTGGGGTTAGGATTCAGTAAAAAAACAAAGGCACTTTTTTAAATTGTCAACGTTTCGCAGTTTTATTGTTGCATCTACAGGTCACATAGATTTTACATCCTGCCTGAAATCCATATTATCAGTCTTTACCTACTCCCTTGGTTGCAGATATTTTCTAACCCCAAATAATACACCACTCTAACAACAAGAAGATCGTTTACGAAAACCATTTAGAAACTTAATATCTGAAAAATATTTGTGGACCAACTAGTCATAGTTTTTAAGCTATACCGCGAACTGAAAGACAAACATCTTGAATTAGTACCACTATTTTATTTGTTGATAACTATACCATAATTAGTTATGGCACACAATTTGAAATCAAACCATTAACCAGTTTTTTCAGGCTGAATTATATTAAGCCGCTATTTTGTTCCGTCGTCTTTGATTGATTCGTACCAAAATGTTACAAGTTAATTCCAACATAATACTTGATATTTTTGCCAAATTTGATCTAAATTGGATGAGTAGTTTTTTAATAATAATTTTTAATATTTTACATTTCACTAAGCCGCCATATTGAACTTTTATCAAAATTTTGCCAGGTCGTCGCCGTATGACCCTTAATTTTGACCAAAATTTGAAGTCAATCGGGTACGTAGTTTTTTAGCTATGCCGCCAACAGTCAGACAGACGGAATTGAGAAAACATGTTTTTCGTCATCTAGGGAACCTGAAACGAGAAGATCTGAAAAATTCTGGGACAGTGATTTTTTAACGATTACAACACTTTCCTTTTCCGAGGAAAGTAAAAATACAAGTCAACATAAGAATTCCATTAGAAATAAATAATGGTCGACAAAAATCCCTCACTTTATTTAGCCTTACACATGTATCGAGCCGCTCTTTTCTGAAGAATAAAAATTGAGTTGAAGAGTTGCTTTGAACAGGCTCCCCAAAAACAAATTCCGTACCTAAAGTGGGACTCGATTAAAGCAAAGTAGGAGTTTTTAGGTATGGCGTTATCCAGTTCGTTACTAATAACTCTCAATGCATAACAGTTGGAAGACAAATGGCGATGTGCCTCTCAAACTTTAATCTTTTGTCAATATAAACACCCAAAAATGTATTCTCTGTCAGACAAGTTATCACGCGATACTTCATTTTAATCACATTTAAAAGACATTACACAAGTTTTGTTTGTATTTAATGTAAGATGGTTCACGCCACACCACCTCTTTATTGTAAGCAAGTCTCTGTTTAACAAAGCATTCAAAAAGTCGCACTATTACTATGTGATAGGACAGTGGCGTAATCAGCAAGGAGTGTAAGCCTACCCGCTATTTTTACCGATGATAAATCATTGATATATAACAGAAAAAGTATGGGACCCAAAATCGAGCCCTCAGGTACCCCATACTCAACTCTAAGACCATCCGATGTCTGGTTACTAAAACAAAACCCTTTGTGTACTTCCAGTTAGATACGATCTAAACCAGTCCAACGACAACCCTCTGGAATCATAGATATCTAGTTTTTCTAATAGAATACAGTGATTAACACAATTATTTACCCAAATAAAATTGATCAGTGTCGTCCCATCCCATTTCACAGCTTAGCTGATTATTAAGTTTTAACGAAAGTTATAGCCACTAGATGCAAATCTTTTATAGCGAGAATTATAGAGACGGTACAAACTTGTACAAAATATTTCACAATAAATAACTTAAGTCTCAATAGAGACATCATTATTTTATCCGGAAAAGAAACAAATAATAGGGTAATACTTAACATAGACTTCATGCAAGCTTTTTATAGGGTAGCGCCTAATTACTTATGGAGGATTCCGGAAAAACCAAGCTTTCCCCAAAAAAAATTAACGGGTTTCTATCCGATAGACTTGATATGAAATGTTCCGTAAAACAGGGCTGTCTCCTGTATAGGACCCTATTTGCATTATCTTTAGAATCATTCTTGAGTCTATGCAGGTTTTAAATCAGTGACTTTACCATAAACAGAAAAAAATGGAAAATATCGGCATATGCAGATGATGTAACAATCTACACTGAATTAGAACAAGACCTAAAAACCATAAAAACTGGTTTAGACGTTTACCAGAGAGGCTTTGCAGCTAAGACTGTTATAAAAAACAAGTATTTTCAGTATTGATCAACTGGATTCAGATGCAAATCTCTGGTTTCTCTCTTAAAACACATATTAAAACATTAGAAATGAGGCTTAATATAACAAAAAATAATGAAATGGCAATAATCACAGATAACATGAGAAAACTAAATTTAATTACGAAGATATGGTACATTCATACATACGGTTATCCAGTGTCCAAAAATATTTGATTCTACTTTTTAACTCGTCGTCTTTCACAAAGAGTACTACATAACTACAAAAAATTCAGAAAATGAGTTAGGCCGTCTCCCAGCTTATTTCGTCGTGCCGCTCGTCCTCACAAAGTGTCGTAACTGTATTCCCGAAAACTCCAAAGTTATAACAGACAATACAAGTGGCGTATCTAACAGAATTTCATTTTTGAATCACACTAAACGACGTAACTTAACGACGTTTTTACGTAAGTGAAGAGTTAACATGTGGTTTTATTTTTGTGAACATAAACATAACCTATAAAACAGTGTGTCGTGCGAGTAGTAGTTCTTATTATAAAAGTTAATAATTTAGGTGTGAAATATAGATATAAAAGGTAAGAGTTATTGGCAATTATTGTAAGAATTGCTTTTAAAAAATCGGGACGTTAAAGAAAACCGCATGACATTTTTCATATCAGTATTATTAAGAAGTATTAAATTATAAACATTTTACATAGATACCGAACAAAAGAAGACTGTCTAAAAAACTGTAGAATTTACCGAAAAAAGTATAATACAAATGTTTATTGTCGCAATATGAGAAATTGTTTTTCTATTATTTTTTTTTGTATTCGGGGTGATTTGTCTTGCTCGGACCACTATCAGAGTCGATATTTTAAATTTCACGCCCTATATATTTTTACATTATTAAATCCTACAATATATTCTATAAACAAATTCATGTGTTTTCGTGATATTTGTATTTGAAGTTTTAATTTAATAATTAATTATTAAATACCTTTAAAATCAGGAAATTTCTGTTAAACCGGAAGCTCAACACTTTCAAGGTTAAAAGTAAATTGCTCTAGACTTACTAAAGATATCTGCGCCTAGTTGAAAAATAAACAAACTGATAGAACGTTCGACAATTTTTAATTTCTTTTAGTTATTTTTGCATAATGTTGAATAAATTCTAGAAATTTACTCTAAATTTACCGAAAATATTAATCAATCAAGTGCATATTTATTCTCGAGGTTTTAAACAATCTTTGGTATAATTTACAATATTTTCGGCTTCAAAATAGCAGAAAAATTTGTTAACAAACTGCTTTAGGATTCGTTTCTAATCTTTTCAGATCTAAATCAAGCATAATGGATGCTCTTGTTGTATGGAAAGACGGGACAAAAAATGTTGTTCGAAGAAATGAACTGCATCTAATGGAAAGTGATAAAATTATAGTAGGATCGAGAGTAAAAATGCGTTACAAAGGAAAATGGTATTTTGGAAAAGAGACTGATGTCGAAAATGAGAGTTTATTGTGTAACTCTGACGAAGAAGGACAACCGAACGTCATTCTCTCAGCATGGAAAGCTCTTCTGATGAAGATCTTCCTCTTAGCGTACTTTAAGAACGCAATTTAATTCCCCAAAAGTAATCTTAACTCGATGGAACCAAGTGAAGAAGTTAACGAAGACAGAAACACCATCGTAAATGAGGATATCTTGTCTTCTCCACCTTCCCCATTGTATGACTCGGACGCAGACCCACCTTTCCGACAATGTGAAGTGCGTAAATATAAAGATGAAGTTTTTAGTTCTTGTGAAATTTGTGAAAAACCTGTATGCTGGACTCATTTCATGTCAGATATGAAACATTGTTGTCGTAAACGAAATTGGAAACACGTAACTGCCGAAGATACAGGTGCTAACGATAATGAATTATTGGATCACGTAATAATCGCATCTAAACTGAAAAAACCTGAACACTACATAATTGATGGTGGTGAGAAAGAAAATGTCGAAGCAGAAAAGGGAAAACGCCTTAATCAAAAACATGAAGCGAAGAAATTGCTTAGGAAAGGAATATAAAAGCCCTGTGAATAAAAAAACTGTCACAGCAAAAAGGCCTTAAAATCGCTGCAATGCAAAAAAGTGGGCAAACTTTGTAGTGAAGTTAGAAATGAGCAGCGAGAAATAATATTTACACAGTATTATGCTTTAGGCGATATAACAAGGCAACGAGTGTTCCTAGTCCGCCACATTGAGAAAATGAAAACTGCCAGGAAAACTAGTACGAAGGAGCGGTCTCGAAGAAGTTTCAGTTTACGTTATTATCTAACAATTGAAGGAAAAAGGAAGTTAGTTTGCAAGCATCTGTTTTAAAGTACGTTAGATATATCAGACGGTATGTGTAGAACTGCATTAGGTAAGCTTACTGAATTGAGAATCGTTGAAAAAAATAAAAGAGAAAATTTCAGAGCACATTGATAGGTTTCCTAAGGTTGAGTCGCATTATTGCAGATCTTCGAGTTCTAGAATGTACCTTCATCCTGATTTGACTCTTCCAAAAATGTATGCTATGTTCCTACATGAATTGGGACAGACAACATTAAAATCAACGACTAGTTTTTCTTCATACCGTAGGGTCTTTTTAACAAAAAATATTTTGTTCTTTCGCCCAAAAAAGGATTTGTGTTCTTTGAGTGTAACGTATAAGCAAGGAGACGATGAAGTAAAGAAAAAATTGAAAGACAGATATGAAAAACACACTCTAGAGAAAGTCAAAGTAAGAGTAATGAAAGAAGAATCCAAAGTTCAATCATGTAAAGATAAATCTATTTTGTGTGCGGAGTCGGGAAACCGCAATTTTGTATAAAAGTCGCCTGTCTAATTTTAATTTTACTTTTTATAATATAGCAAGGAAAGAATGTCTATTTTCCGTGGAACGAATCAATAAGTAAGAGGGGTGCCTCAGATATATCTACTTGCGTGTTTAAAAGCCTTGAGTATTATTCACCACAGGGTATAAAATCTGTAGTTTTATATTCGGACGGATGTTTTGGTCAGACTAAGAACTCGATTATGGCTGCAATGATGTTATATTCAATTCAGAAATTTAAGGAAATTGAAACTATATCTCTACGTTTTTTCGAGACCAACCATGGACAGAACGAAGGGGACTGAGCGTATACCGCAATAAGTACAGCTCTCCCAGAAGTTGCTGATATTCTTAGTCCTAGCCAGCTTTACCCTATATTCGAACTAGCCACACGCAAAAATCCCTACAAAATCATGCCAATGAATTGGAGAGATTTTTTGGATTCTAAAAGTGTCTCAAAATTATTGCGAATTCTGACAGTTATCAAGATAAAAAATTAAATTGGACGGATATTATGGAACTTAAGGTAGACAAAAATCAATCTACTAAAATATTTTTCAAATACAGCCACTATGAGTCTAGGTATGATTTTATCGAATTAAATCGCTAATAGCTAATAATATTATGGTTGGTAATTTGAACAGTTCGCCGCCTAAAATAACAAAAAAGAAATTCGATGATCTTACTTTGTTATGCAAAGGGAATACTCCTGTCATAATTTAAAAACTTTTACTATAACTTGCCTCACGAAAATTAGTTTGTATTTTTTGTAGAACACGAGTTTTGGTATTCTTTACTTAGTATGTAAGTTTTCTTGTTTATACTCATGCTATTTAGTTGGAATATACTAATTTATTAATTCAAACTGTTTTAATCCCAACTGTCCTAGCTGTAGAAAATCGAAATAAAAAATCACACAAACTGACGTAAGTGTTAAATTTCCTAAAAACCTGGAAAAATAAAAACTCTTTCAACAACTTTCATTCAAAATTAGTTTACTTGAAAAACATACTTTTCCGTGTAGTAAAATCAATATTTCACTTTAAACGGTTTTTAAGTATTTTTGGAGAATATTAGACTTATTTGCTCTACTGTAAAATTTATAAAATGTTACTTACGACACTCTGTGTGGAATGCGACGAAATAGTTCAACTTATTATAACTTAGAACGTAAAAAAAATTATTTAACATATAATAGATTATATAAAATTAAATAATAAAAATGGGTATAACTTTAGTCAAAAAATATATTTCATTTCAAAGTGTGTTAGAACGTAAACATTTCTATACAATATTTTGTAAAACGATTTAAAATTTTAACATTGTTTACTAGAAATGAATTAGCCAAACTGTAGAAAATTATATTCAAAGTGAATCATTTCACTTTTTATTGTTCGTCACGTACTATGTAAATACGTGAACATTAAAATTGTATTTAGGTTAACATAATAGTTACATAATGACTTTTTTAGGTTGCCAGTTCTGATCATAGTAATGTGAAAATCCGAATTAAACCTTGCAATTTACCTTTAAACTTCTTTAAAGCGACAGCAGAGCTAACATATTATAAATAATATTTTAATACACTTTGTAACACTACTAGATTTTTTTAGCTACTGTTAAGTAGTTATCAAAGGAAAATGATCTCTTATAGTTGGTTTATATCTCACTAGGTTGAAGAGATTTTAGACAGAGTGTAACTGAAACCAAAACTTATAACTATTGATGCGTTAAAATAACGTTGGGAGTTTTCTAGGAGAAAGAACTGAACAGATAGAGTAAGCACAACATAGGAAAAGGACATGATCGGCTAGATTCATTGAGGCCCAAGCGGCGTGGCTTAGCAGGCAAAGTCAAATTTGTTAGGACGAGGATATTGTGGGTGAAGGTCATATTCTGAGAAGCTACCCAGTTTTTAACTAGTTTTCATATTTTTTCAATTGGATTTAATTCTGGGTGATATGGAGGTAATCTCAAAACTCTTTGCCCATATGCTTCTAATAGTTGGTCTAGATTGTATACTGGTGGGAAACGAAATTGGTTATTTTGGATGATATTGTACAATTTCTCCTTCTTGTACAACATAATATATGCTTTATATAGCAAACATTTCGCTACTCCAACAGTATATAATAATGTATCCAATTCGAAGCAAACACGTCCAACACACGATTTTCGTCATTCTCCATATATTCGGAACACAGCTAATTTTATCTATCTAAAAATAAATTACAAAATTGAGGAAAATATTGTACTTCGGGTTGTGGCTCCTCCTCCCTCCCTAAAAACATTCAAATTTTAGTCTGCCGATCTCAAAAACACCTAAAGAATCGTTTTTGATTAATTTATGACCGCGGCTTTACCTTAGATTAAATACACGTATTTAATTAAATACATGTATTTAATCTAGGGGCTTTACTCAAGCTTTACTCTAGTTTTGTCAAGGCAACTCGATGTTTTTACGAGTTTTTAAGAAAGTTCAATTTTTAATTTTAAATGGCTCGTCCTGTATAAATCAAACCATAATTCTCTCTATGTAAGTCTTTAACTCTTTCGTACTTTTAGTCTCAGTATCAATAAACTTTTCTTCCGCAGAAACATTTGAAAAAATAAAACAGTTAAGAATTCCATAAACGTATAGATAAAAAAAAAATTTTCAGTTTCTCTGAATTTTGACGGCTTTTCTGCCATTTCAGGAAAGGTAATCATTTTTAAATTTCCTATCGAAACCTGATCTAAATAGATCGCGTTTCAGCCCCGCAAAATACAACCGCAATTTTTTTAGCTTTTTTATTTTTTTTGACATGTCATGTTCCGATATTGCTGGTTTATGAATTCTTCGAGATTTTTAGATGGGAAATCTGTAAAAATGTCCGATCTTAGAAAAATATCTAAATGGTGTTTCAACGTTTTCGAAAAATGTGACTATTTCGGACGCCAGAACGTTCTATGAGTATTTTTTATCTTATCTAAGCTTTTTCTGAATTGTTTTTGTTTTTGTAGAAAACTACAGCTGTTTTGCCATAGGCTTCATGAGACCGTAAAAAGGAACGTTTCCCAAAAAATTTCAAAACGGTATTTTAATTTTTCGACAGTTATCGTGTACTTTTTATTAATAGGCGAAAAACCAAAAACGATACGAATATCCTTGTGTGCTCTAAGAATGTGTCGATTTTTTTTTTTATTTTGAATATAGTTTTATCTGAATGCTTTTACAAGATATAGCGATCGAAAAATTGATTCGTAAAATTTAGAAAAATAAAAGATTCACTACAGCGAAGTTATAGGCGACAAAAAGTTATAAATAAAAATATGGAACAAAATATTGAAGGTAATTAGAAAACGAAATATTTATGATTTTTATGGAATTATTCGTCCTTTAAATTTAATAATTTAATAATAATAATAAAAATAAATGAAACTTAAAGTTTTCAATATCGGTTTTTTTGTTCATTATGATTTTTTCTTTATGTATTTCGTTCATTTCAAAAAAATGTCTTTTGCTAGTGTTATGTTCGGTGTATAACATTTTTGATGAATGGTTCTACATGGAGAGAAGAGAAAAGGGGGAGGTTAAGTTGCCTAAAATCGGACGAGCAGTGACTCTAATGACAGGCATGTACCCAGACGCAAGTTCATGTGCTCTGGACCCCCCCCCCCCACCCGGAAAGTGTAAAAATATAATTTGATTACAAAAGTAGAACTCCAATAACGGGTGATAAACAGTTCCGTAGTTGTTATGGTTATGAAACTCATGAAAACTAAAAAGCAGGAATTTTTTTTCAAAATTGTAGCTCTTTGACGTCCGTTTTAAACTAGCTAAAATTGCAAAAAAAATGCAAACAAGTTGCCAAAATCTGTTTTCTGTCCATATCTGCCAAAAATATTTCAGAATGAAGCAAATATGTAAATGTGAAAATGAAGGTGGGGATTTCCTAAACAAAACTGGTCCTAATGATTTGTTTCTTAAATACGGGAGTTTGTGAGGTAAATAGATAGAAAACTATTTTTTTTCCACTAAGATTTCCTGCCAAGAAAAAATCTGAAAATTATGAATGCGTCCTGGGACCAAATTTATAATAATCCCAAGAAATTATTGATATTTTTTAATATCTAAATTTGAATTTGAAAGGGAAAATTTAAGGCTACAACATGTGAAAATTGGTTTTTAATCTGCAAATTCATTATACATATACGGCAGCTTTCAAGTAAAACAGCGGTAGCTACTTTATAATAATCTCAACAAATTATTGATGTTTTTTATTATCTAAATTTGAATTTGAAATGGGAACTGTCCAGCTACAACATGTGAAAATTGGTTTTTACATGCAAATTCATTATATATATACGGCAGCTTTCAAGTAAAACAGCGGTAGCTGCACAAGCTTTCTCCGCGTGATTCATTTTCGCTTAATTTAGAAGTTCTTCTCTTCACATAATATACAAAACAAGATTATTAATATGACGAATATGGAGATCGTGAATTAACCTTTGAAAAAATTTCCTCAGGAAAAAGTTCAATTTTGAGATTTAGAAAGTCCATTTTTTTATTTAAAATTCTCAAAAAGAATGGAATCTTTTAGGAAAAAAATGAAATGAATGACACGTAAAAATCACACAAAACTCCTCAAAATGGAAGGTAAAATACATACAGTTTAAATAAAACTGATTTGAAAAATGTACGAATTCTAGAAACATTTTATTTGGGCCGCTACGTTATTATTTTGATAGAGGCATGGCATGCAATGTTTTAAAAAATAGACATTTCAAGATTTTCAGTGATACTAAATATCGAGATAAATATATTACAGAGAAAGTACTAAAAATTAAGATGAATACATTTATGAATATTTGCCGCATAAAAAAGCAAGGTTTTCAGTGTAAGAATATGACCCTCTCAATGAAAGATAACACCTTACAGAAAAAGTTACTAAACACTTATAAAAATACGATTAAATGTAAAACCGTACAAATATTAAGAAATTCAATCTTTATTCCATATTTTGGAAAGTTTGCAGGTAAAAACTAATTAATTAATAAATAAAACTATTACATGTAGCCACTGATATATCTTTTCAAATTATTAATTTATTATAAATATAAAAAAATATAAATTTCCTTGGAATTATTATAAATTTGATCCGGATGCGTCCACAGTGTTCGCATTTTTCCCTTGACGGAGATATGAGTGGGAGAAAATAATCCATTGTATTTAGGAAAAAAAATATCAGCGTCATTTTTGCTCAGGATATCCTTACATTAACCTTTCTTATTTTTATAATTGTTCTACCTGTAGTCTTTTAGCAAATATTAGCGAAAAACTAATTTTGTTGCAACTGTTTTGCAATATTTTGTTGCACTTGCACAACTGCTCCGAATATGGGTTTGAATCACCAATACTTTTTTTAGTGGCTGAATTTTTTCCGATTTTAATTTGATAGTTGTTGAATTGATTTCCTAGGTAAATACATTAATTTTTTATCGACTCTTTTTTTACTTCGTTTTGTTGTTATATTTTTTATTACATTTTTTTAAATGGTACTTTCTAGCGATGAAAAAATATTTCGTGCAAGTGCCCTTAGGCAAGTCGTTATTGATCAGTTAAAATTAATTGAAAAGTTAATTGAATTGTGGTTGCGCTTGCCGGAAATAATGATAAATTAAATCTGGAAGCCAAGTGTTTGGAAAATTTTAGTTGTCGTTATTTAGAGATTGAAATTATATACAATGAACTTATTACTGAAAAAGAGTAATTACAGACTACAGGGATATTCTATGTTGAAAAGTTTAAATATTTGCTTTCCAAAATGTCTAGACCTCCTCTTGCTTTGGTAAAAAAATATGCCTTTGCTTTCTAATAACTATCTAATTGCTTTCAATGATCTTAATAACCCTGGTATTCACTAAAAAGGTTTAAGAATTAGTCCAGGTCTACTTGTCATGACACTTAAAAAACTCTTAGTTCGCCAGTTATGTTCCGCTTATGTCACCGTCATTTTGTAATTATGACATTTAGAAAAATTATTAGTTCAATTATTTAAAATATCATCTTAAACCTATAACTGTCAAGTTAGACCTGGTCTAAATTTAAACCTTTTTAGTGAATACGGGTGTTAAAGACTTAGAGCAGTCAATTATTAGAAGGCAATTGAAAATTGCCTACCAGTTATGTGAAATTTATCAGTCACTAAGAAATTTGCTTGGTGCTTTCACTGTGAATTTAAAGGCTCTTAAAATGATGTCATAATATTGATAGCTAGGATGTTATAATTACGAATATGCTGCTACAGCGCTTAGATCCGAGTTCAAGAAGGACTTTCGAACAACAAAATGCCTCTAATAATATGCTGACTTATAAAACTGTATAAGAATTTTTAAAAATTAACATTGCAATGCCTTAGAGACAATTGCTCTTTGTATAAGACCCAAGGAGTAGAGTATTCTCCTAAAGGTAATCCTTTTAAACCATCATTTAGAACTGATAATCAAGATCGAAATAAATTTTTAAACAATCCTCGTAATTCGAATGTTCTTCTTATACAATCTGAAAGCCATGCAGAAAATCGGAAACAGATTTATTTTGCAAAGGTACTCAATAATTTACATCTGTCCTCCATTTTAAAGCAAGAGCTCTTCCGAACGATTTCATGTTTTAAAAAATAAAAAAGCTTAAATAAATTGTTTAACTGATCAGCATACTACGTCTAAGTGCACTTTTCAAAAAAGTTGTCGCATAAAAAACGTCATACTTTACTAGATTTTTTGCTTAATAATGGTGAAACTAATTTAGAGATTGTCAAAATTCTGCTAGCTCTGACGTTAGAAGCCGAGTGGTTAATGTTGGTTGGTGTGCTAACCAAGGATAACCATGAGGCATCGTTTATGAACAGCACTGGTATAACATTATTATTTACTGAACACTAAAATTTCCTCTATAATAATAATATCGAATCTAGAAAAACCAGCATTCCCTAGGCTAGGCCTAGCGTTAGCTTTCCCGAAGAGTTTCCAGAAAGGAAAGCCCACGTAAAAACCCAGAAAATGATTACATTTAATAAAATTAATTAATACAGAGGCTTTGTAGAGACGTAAACGTGTGGGCATGTTTTTTCGTAAAGTTCAAAGCCTTTTCTGGATTGAACGTCGAAATATTTTTAAAAGATTGTCATTTACACACACACGTTGCTATGCAACGTTATTTCATGTGTGTAAAGTGTGACAATTAAAAACCCGATGTCTAATAAGTTTTTGTTTTGTACAAAATGAATATTTCTGAAAAAAATGTCGCTAGTTTAGTAATCAAGTTGAAGACCGTTTCACAAAAAAATGCAGCGGAGAGGGTTGGCGAGGCTTACCCAACAGCTGGAAGTGGTCGATGTAATAGAAGTCCTGGTTCTGGTCGACACACATATAGGTTATTATCTAATATCGGTAATAATCGATTTGTAGGCATAGAAACCTTAAGAATTTAATGCCAAACTGCTGAGAGGACTACCAGTTAGTACTTAACGTAAGTGATGTTAACGTTTCTACAAAAACGGTGTTTCGAATGCTGACGGAAGAAATAAAACCAAGAGCATGAAGACCTGCACCGAGTATTACTTCCACCCCAGGGAATGGCTTAAAAAGAATTTTCAGGATGTGTCTGGATTGGTTATAATGGATTAATCAAAGTTTTGTTTGAGAGCTCCAGCTGAAAGAGAAAAGGCGTTATTATTATTATTCACTTATTAAAAAGTCGCAAACTACCCGCACAAATTTAAGTTTAAAATGAGTAAAAGTTCAAAGGCAAAATGAGTCACTTCAATTTTTAAACATTTTTTGTAAGTAAGACGGTTAGATACCATACAAACTCGCCACGTTCTCACAAGAACGCGTTGTTAAGTGACTTATATAGTAATATATATATATATATATATATATATATATATATATATATATATATATATATATATATATTTATATATATATATATATATATATATATATATTATATATACTATATATATATATATATATATATATATATATATATATATATATATATATATATATATATATATATATATATATTTTCTATATATATATATATATATATATATATATATATATATATATATATATATAGTTTAAATAACTGTTTCTTGGACTTTATTCATATATTGTTCGGTTTTTGTTTTCGACCCTGAAAATTACTGTCTAAAATTCATCTGTCATGCATCGGGCCTTTTTCAAAACTATAAAAGAACAATACCAGTCAAAATTAGTATTTATATATAATAACTAAAAGCATAACTTACTTAGTTAGTCGGAAATGTAGGACATAACAACACATTTATATACATAAAACGGTAAAAGACGTTATATACTTAATATTTTATTTATTTATAATTATCAGAGAGTAAAATTGATTTAATGGAATTTTGGTTAGCTTTTAAGGGATTTTCTTGAATTAAAGAGCCTTTATTATCTAAAAACACTTAGTCGGCTGTATGTTACTAAGGCTTAATTGTCGTTTTCCGAAATATTTTCATAAGATGTGCTAGGCAGTGCATCCTGAGGTACAGTTTTTTTATGTTGGCCTAAAATTTCATGTTGGGAATTATTAGTAAAAATTGGATTTTGCACATCCGGTGGTAAATTATTATCATTGCGTGAATGTTGTGAATTTATAGTTCTTATCTGTCGCGAAGGCGGAAATGTATTTTGGGAATTTGGAAATCTTTGTGAATATTGTGGTTGTGTTTGTAGTCTAAAAGATGTATTATTGCGTGTATTGTGATTTGGCCGATATGTGTTATTTTATTGTAATTGGATTGACTATAATTACCATTATTAACAGGAAAATTTGAAAAATTGTTTTGATTATTTGAAAAATTATTATTAAAATTTGAATAAGGTGAAAAATTTCGATAATTTGTGGTATTATTTATTTGCCTTTGTTCATGGCTTCTAAGAAGTCTAAATTGCGACGTTAAGTGGTTATTTTTTCTACAATATAAACATGAATTTTCATTATTAAACTGCCTATCATTAAAATTTCTATTCCCCTGATTACTTATTAATAATCCTATATTATTTCTAAAATTTTGCCCTGGTTTAAATCTATCTATCTTTAACGCGTTGTTAAGTGACTTATAGTAACTATATAGTATTATATAGTATATATATATATATATATATATATATATATATATATATATATATATATATAGTATATATATATATATATATATATATATATATATATATATATATATATATATATATATATATATATATATATATATATATATATATATATATATATATATAGTTTAAATAACTGTTTCTTGGGCTTTATTCATATATTGTTCGGTTTTTTTTCTCGACCCTGAAAATTGCTGTCTAAAATTCATCTGTAATGCATCAAGCCTTTTTCAAAACTATAAAAGAACAATACCAATCAAAATTAGTATTTATATATAATAACTAAAAGCATAACTTACGTAGTTAGTCGGAAATGTAAGATATAACAACACATTTATATACATAAAACGGTAAAAGACGTTATATACTTAATATTTTAAAAGACTTAAAAACGAACATTTAGTCAAAAACAACGAAGGTGGGTCATTTACATTTGAATAATAATTGATGTATTTAAATATTGTAGCAATATGAAGGATTACACAGTTTTTTTCCTATTTATTATTTTTACAGTTATGTTTATTTGGTATTAATGGGTATTTTACCAGATTTGGATCGATAATGTTGAAATGTACAGGTGCAGGGTTATTTTAAAAGATCGTGGTTTATTTCGCATAGTTCTTTCGTACATGTTTTTTGGTTTACGGCGTTAGGACTCTTCTGAATTGAGAACATTTCACACCCCTTTCTTTTTATTCGTTTCAATAATAAGGATTTTTGTGTGTTCGTAATTAAAGGTGTGGTGGTTTTCGTTCATATGATTCTTTTTGTAGTTTTGAAAAAGTATTGTGATCCCATTAATTTTATTACCTTAATACTTAATTAGCATTGCATATATATTTTTAATTAAACTAAATGTATTATAATTGCTCACACATTTCCATACAAGACGCCAGTCGATATTTTTAAGTACAATAAAACTAAGGAAGTTTGTTTAGACCTTGTCCACCCAAGATGTTAGACAGATTTTATTCTGAGTATCATAAAATTTAGTATACTTTTAGATCTTTTATAAACAGTGAAATAGAATTATTTAAAAATACCATAATTCACACATAATAAAACCTTGGTTTCAAGAAATGTTTTGGCAATCATAAATAAATAAACTAGGCTATTAGACCCTTTGGGAATTATGTTGTTTTGTCGAAATTACAGAGTAACGGAGCCGACAAAGGGCCCCTCTTAGATTTAACCATTATACCTAAGTTAGTTTATGAATTGCAAAGAAGTGGACGAACAAAATTCTACGGGTTTCTGCCCAGTACAGACACTTCTTTGCTCTTCCCCTATTTACTTAGTTTTTGTTATATTGTTGTATTTAAGTTTTCAATATAAGTGTTATTCTTTTTTTAAATTAAAGTCGTGTTTTAACAACAAAGAATCCCAGTGTCTTAACAGTACTATTACCCTCAGCCGTTACAATTGGCGGCAATCGGCGAGATTAGAAATATTAAACCATTACAATTGGTGGCAGCGGAAAAAAAAACTGAATGTTACCTAAAGGAGCGTGTTGACGCAGCAGGAAGATTGTGCAAGTGTTAGGAGGTGTTTTAGGAAATCGGCAAAGTCTGTTTGAAGGAGCGCGGAGACGCAGCAATCCACCAGGAAGAAAACTGCGATAAGGCTCATCGTACTTGTACCTGAGATCTAAAGGGCAACTGCGGAAATCAGTGATGAAACTGTAAGTGGTTTTTCTTTAGTTTTCTGTGTTACGCTGCATTTCCTTTAACGTTAGGTTAGATTTAAGTATTTAGTTAGTATTTAGGAAGATAATTGATTATTAAATATTGCATTAGGGGGGAAACTGCAAATAACAGAAAATACATTTAAATAATAACAATAATTATATTTAAGACAAGTAACAATATATAAAAAAATTGAAATATAAATTAAAATAAAAATATTTATGCTTATATTTAAAAAAAAATATTAATAATAAAATATTAGATACTTCTTGTACTACTGATTTTTCGAGAAATTTTTTGAAACGAAATCAAAATAAAAAATAATTATTTCGTATTAAGCATATATTTTTAAAATTAAGAAGTAAATTGTAAATTTAATTTTTTTTAAAAATGTCTGAGGGTAAAAACGCTATCGAGGTTTTAAATCAAATTGATTCGTTTGATGTTTGTGGAATTATGAAAATAGTCAAAATAGCATAAAAACAAAACTTAGCTGAATTAATTTTTGCAACCAAATTAAAAGGAAAGGCACAGGAAGTTACTCAATATAAGGAATTTGGAAATTGGGATGAAATAAAAGACTTTTTATTAGAATAATTTGTAGATAAGAACCACCATCTCGTTTTTTAACATTAATAATGAATATTAGGCAAAATGGCAATGAAAGTGTAAAAGAATATGGGAATAGATTAAGAAAATTATTAAATTACGGGGTCGACGAAGCAAGAATTTTAATAAATAATTTAGACTCAGTTTTAGTTAGCAATTTTAGAAAAGGTTTAATAAATGAAAAAATACAAATTCGTGTTATAACAGAAAGTAGCAATGATTTAGGCAGAGCTATTTCAACAGCGGTAGAAATGGAATTAGAACATAACGATAGATTTAAACCAGGGCAAAATTTTAGAAATAATATAGGATTATTAATAAGTAATCAGGGGAATAGAAATTTTAATGATAGGCAGTTTAATAATGAAAATTCATGTTTATATTGTAGAAAAAATAACCATTTAACGTCGCAATTTAGACTTCTTAGAAGTCATGAACAAAGGCAAATAAATAATACCACAAATTATCGAAATTTTTCAACTTATTCAAATTTTAATAATAATTTTTCAAATAATCAAAACAATTTTTCAAATTTTCCTGTTAATAATAGTAATTATAGTCAATCCAATTACATTAACAATAATTTTAATCAAAATAATAATCGCTTTCGAAATTTTAATAAACAAAATGTTAATAACACATATCGGCCAAATCACAATACACGCAATAATACATCTTTTAGACTACAAACACAACCACAATATTCACAAAGATTTCCAAATTCCCAAAATACATTTCCGCCTTCGCGACAGATAAGAACTATAAATTCACAACATTCACGCAATGATAATAATTTACCACCGGATGTGCAAAATCCAATTTTTACTAATAATTCCCAACCTGAAATTTTAGGCCAACATAAAAAAACTGTACCTCAGGATGCACTGCCTAGCACATCTTATGAAAATATTTCGGAAAACGACAATTAAGCCTTAGTAGCATACAGCCGACTAAGTGCTTTTTAGATAATAAAGGCTGTTTAATTGAAGAAAATTCCTTAAAAGCTAACCAAAATTCCGTTAAATCAATTTTACTCTCTGATAATTATAAACAATTAGATATTTTAACTTTTCAGTCGCCAAATGTAAAAACTGGACAAACAAAACTTTTGTTAGATACTGGAGCGGATCTGAGCTTATTAAAACAATCTATTTTACAAAGTAATGTCGATATAAAACAAAATTGTATAGTAGAATTAAAAGGCATAGGTAAAGAGCCTGTTTATACCTTAGGTATTTGTTCAATTTCGATTAATTTAAAAAATAACAAAACTTTACTTCATCCTTTTCATATTGTTCCACTGTTTATACTATCAGTATTCCTATAAAAAATGATGGTATTTTAGGGCGAGACTTTTTACAAAAATATAAGGCGCAAAAATAAATTACGATGAGGAAACCGTTTACTTTGAAGAAAATTATTTTAAAATTTTGCCATCTGAAACAGTAACAACAATTCCTCCTAGATGTGAAATCATACTTCCTGCTAGTGCTAAGATTTCAGATACAGAAGGAATTATAAACTCAAAAAAACTTTCTGAAAACCTTTTTCTAGGTTCTACCTTAACGAAAGTTCAAAATTACAAACGTTTAATTAGTATTTTAAATATTTCAAATGAAGCCATAACAATTCCAATTCCTAGAGTTACCATTGAACCTATTTGTTTAAATGAATCCAAGCTAGTAGAAATAAATAATATTTCACAAATTAATAGATTCAAAAAAAATAAAAACGAAATAAATTTGGAAGGCTTAAATACTGAGGAAATTAGTTCATTATTGGATATTTGTCAAGATTTTAGTGATATATTTTATTTAAAAGACGATAAGTTGACCTTTACTAATACTCTCAAACATACTATATTAACAGATCCAACTAAAGAGCCCATTAATATAAAACCCTATAGGTTACCTTTCATAGAGAAACATAGAGAAATAATTAATGAACAAACGGGTCAAATGTTAAAAGACGGAGTAATATCTGCTTCAAATAGTCCGTGGAATAGTCCCTTACTCGTAGTTCCAAAGAAAAGCGATACTTCGTCGCCTAAATTTAGAATTGTAGTAGACTTTAGAAAATTAAACGATATAAGCGTAGGAAATGCCTTTCCACTTCCTAACATAACTGATATTTTAGACCAGTTAGGAAATTCTCATTATTTCACTACTTTAGATTTAGCCAGCGGGTTCCATCAAGTTAAAATGGATGAAAATGACGAACTTAAAACAGCTTTTAGTACACCTACGGGACACTATGTTTATAACAGGATGCCATTTGGATTAAAGGGAGCCCCCGCTACATTTCAAAGATTAATGAACACGGTTTTAAGCGGACTTAATGGCATTACATGTTTTATCTACTTAGATGATGTAGTAATATATGCAAATAATTTAAAAGAACATAATGCGAGATTAATAGAAATATTTCAAAGACTTAGGGAAAATAATTTAAAACTTCAACCTTCAAAATGTCAATTTTTACGTAAGGAATGTTTATATTTAGGGCATATTATTACCGAACACGGTATTAAACCAGACCCAACAAAAATTGAATGTGTATCTAAATTTCCGCAACCAAAAAACGCAAAGGACATAAAATCATTTCTAGGCCTAGTTGGGTACTACAGGAAATTTATTGAGAATTTTGCAAAAATCGCTAAGCCTTTGACAAAATTATTAAAAAAAGACGCAACTTTTAATTGGGATAATGCATGCGAAAACTCATTTCAAACTCTTAAAGAAAATATCATTTCTCCACCCGTTCTTCAATACCCAGATTTTTCCAAAGAATTCATAATAACTACCGATGCCAGTAATTATGCAGTAGGAGCGATTCTTTCACAAGGTAAAGTTAATAGCGATCGACCAATTGCGTACGCCAGTAGAACTTTAAACAGGGCTGAGCAAAATTATTCAACTACTTAAAAGGAACTAACAGCAATAGTATGGGCTGTAAGACATTTTCGACCGTACATTTTTGGCACTAAATTTAAAATTGTAACCGATCATAAACCATTACTCTAGGTATTTAATATTAAAGATCCGGGTTCACAATTAACAAGATTTAGGCTTAAATTAGAAGAATATGATTTTGAAATCATTTATAAAGCAGGCAAAATAAACACAAATACCGATGCACTTAGTAGAATAATTAGCACCGTTAATGGCAACTTAATTACGAATTATTAAGAATTTCAAAAATACCTACAAACCCATATTATTATTAATCCAAAATGATAGAAAAAAATACAAGTCTCTTTAAAATATCAAATTCTAACCACATCGCAATATTTCTGCCAAAAAATTTAGACATTGAGCATTTAAGAGTTTTAAAAAATAACAAACAACTTAAGTATTTTTCAGAATCTTTTAATAATACTAGTCAACTAAATATAGCCTCAGTTTTTCATTATCATGACATTAATTGCAAACTGCTTTTACTCGTAGACAATGTAAATATGTTTGATAATTTTAGTTACGAAAATATTTGGTCCGCATTAATAAGTCTACGAAGTCTGATCTTTAATGATAAATTATCCCTTATTAAATACCACTATAATCCTTCAATAAAATGGGAAATCATAATGCCAATGATAAGGTATATTTTTAAAGATCTAGATGTTGAAATAACAGTATATAATAATAGCTTAATAACTCCTTCAGATCCCGACAAAGAAACTTTATTACATGAATTTCACAACTGTCCCTTGGGGGGGACATCAAGGGGTATCTCGGACGTATAAAAAAATGTCACAGTTATATACTTGGAAGGGCTTAAAAAAAGATATCAAAAGATTTATTAAAAAATGCGAACTTTGTCAAAAAAATAAATTATCTCGTAAAACAAAAATGCCAATGACAATAACAACTACAGCTTCTAAACCTTTTGAAAAATGTTTTTTGGACATAGTTGCTTCATTACCTGAAATCGAAAACGAACACAAATGTATTTTAACCTTTCAGGACGACCTTACTAAATATATTATTAATGTTCATATGAAAAATCAAGAAGCTTCAACGGTTGCTCATCATTTTGTAAAAAACATAATTTGTCTTTTTAGAATTCCTGAAGCATTAGTAACCGACCAAGGTTCAAATTTTCTTAGCGAACTTTTTAAAGATACATGTAAACTCTTAAAAATAAAAAAGTTCCAAACGAGTAGTTACCATCCAGACTCGAACGGAGCATTAGAGCGATTTCATAGGGTTTTAGAAGAATATTTGAGAAATTTTATAACAACATCCCAAAAAGACTGGGATACCTGGATACCTTTTGCAACTTTCACATATAACACTACGCCGCATACTGCAACACAATACTCTCCTTTTGAGCTTTTATTCGGTGTTGTTCCCAACTTACCTACATCAATTAATCAGCCTCCAAAAACACAATATACTTATGATGATTTTTAAACAAAAAACAAAAATTACAATAGTCTCGCAACAATCAACTCGCCAGAGAAACTTAATTAAAAGAAAAAATAAATCGAAAGAAAATTTTGATAAACATTAATTTTTAAGAAAATTTGAAGTAGGCGATAAGGTACTATTATATGATGAATCCGTTCGAAGAGGTAGAAGTAAAAAGCTTTCTTCATTATGGGTTGTACCATATAAAATAATAAAAAAGAATTCTGATGTAAATTATACCATTCAAAAAGGAAAAAATAAACAAACTATTCATGCAAACAGGCTAAAATTCTTTTACGATTAACAAATAAAAAATATATATATTATAGAATGTTCATACGTAATTTAATAAAATAATAACAATTAAAAAAATGTGTATATTTGTGTAAATAGGATTATTATTTTAGGTTCAGTATTTTAACGATAATAGCAACCATAGCTTTGACCTACTCCGAGTATAACGTCACATACTACGATTAAAATCCTGGAATACATTTTGAAAATTTAGGAGAACTTCGGCTGTTTAATACTAAATGGAAATTAGTTACTTATGTAGATTTAGACAATGTTAGCAATAAGTTGTTATCACTAAAAAACCATTACAAAAATACGGAAGAATTGTGTAATCATAATAACGCTCAGTATCACTTTTTCATATGCGAAGCTTTTTTAAAATCATCAAAGTATACTTTTGAAAAAATAGAAAAAGAATTGCAAGTTTTGCATGAACTTGTGGGTCATAATAGTTTAAGTAGAAATAAAAGAGGATGGTTCAATATAATAGGAAAAGCAACAAAAGTTTTATTTGGAACTCTAGACGAAGATGACGCAAATTATTATAATGAGAAAATTTCAGAAATCACTAAAGACGATCGTTCAGTTTTAAATCTCTTAAAACAACAAACAAATATTGTACAATCTACTTTAATAAATTTTAATAATACACTAGGCACTTTAATGAAGATATTTTAAAAAATAACGTTAGACGACTTAATAATGAATTAAATAAGGAACAAAAAGATGTCCAGTTTTTATCATTTAAGGCTAAATTACAAGAACACATAACCTTACTAAATATGATGCTAAATCAGTTAGAATTAGAAGTTATACGAATTACAAATGCAATTTTAGTGGCAAAGAAAGGTGTAATACATCCTTCAATTTTAACACCCGTTAGGCTCGTTAATGAATTAAAAAAAGTTTTTGAATCCTAACCTCATGGAGTAGAATTTCCAATACCACTAGATCCTAGCAATGCAAATCTTCTTCTCAATGTAATAGAATTACAAGTAAATTTTGAAGGTAAACATTTAATATACATAATAAATATTCCCTTAGTAGAATCAAATCTTTTTTATATTTATAAAATATCGCCATTTCCTAAACTATTAACTGCAAATTTTAATTAAACCATCTTCAAAATACGTGGCAATAGACGAAACCAAACAACACTTTATGACTTTTTCAGAAATCGAATATAATGCTTGTTTAAAAATTTTAAAAAATAAGATAATTTGTAAACAACAAAAACCAGTATTTTTGGCACACTTGGAAAACAGTTGTGAAATCAAACTACTTCAGGTTACAAATAAAATACCAGACAACTGTGATAAACGGATTATACATTCAGATAGGGCAATTTTTATCCAGTTACAAACCAGTAACACGTGGTTATTTGCAGTACCTCATCCAGAGAGCCTCACAATATCTTAGTAATAATAAAAATAAACCTGAAAACATAATATTAAGAACTTGCGGCAGCGTAACACTAGGGAAACAATGTAAGGGTTATAGTGCATCATCTATGCTTGTGCCTCATGATAATACTTTTTCATCAAAAGTGTTTAGTGAATTTATTCCACCATTTAATATTACAGACAATTGTTGCGAAGAAACAAGAAAGTATAATTTAAATTTAAGTGAGGTTTTGCTAGACGAACATTATAAAATATTGTCTAAACATATACCAGAATTTAACGTTGCCAGTCATAAGTTGGAAGACATAGGCAAAATGGCCCAGGAACTTGAAAAAAACAAAGTAACACGTAATTATACATTTTCGGCTTCTATTATAGCCTATATTTTAGCCTTGTGTATAATTATTTTCACGATTTATAAACTATATAAAAGGTGTTTCAAAAAAACTGCTTGTTGTGGTATGGTGCCAAATTTTTGTAGTTTTTGAGTTAGTTAGACAACTGAACCATCCCCACAAAACAGAGGTAGACATATCGCTAGATATACTTCAGAGGAAGTGAACAGTGATCACTCTGAAGAAAATGTTAGAGTAGAACTTTCTAGGCGCGGAGCCATTGGTTATGTACCTGCTAGACGATCAGTTAAAACAAATTAAGATGTACTATATTATAATTTTTATTCTAAGATAAGGTTTATTGTAAGAGTATTAGTATAAGTAGTAGTAAGTAACAAGTAGCTATTTCGAGTTAACATATTTTAAGAGATTTTCTTCCTTAGGACTCTATAAAATCTCTCACTAAGAAGGGAGGTGTTGTGATCCCATTAATTTTATTACCTTAATACTTAATTAGCATTGCATATATATTTTTAATTAAACTAAATGTATTATAATTGCTCACACATTTCCGTACAAGACGCCAGTCGATATTTTTAAGTACAATAAAACTAAGGAAGTTTGTTTAGACCTTGTCCACCCAAGATGTTAGACAGATTTTATTCTGAGTATCATAAAATTTAGTATATTTTTAGATCTTGTATAAACAGTGAAATAGAATTATTTAAAAATACCATAATTCACACATAATAAAACCTTGGTTTCAAGAAATGTTTTGGCAATCATAAATAAATAAACTAGGCTATTAGACTCTTTGGGAATTATGTTGTTTTGTCGAAATTACAGAGTAACGGAGCCGACAAAGGGCCTCTCTTAGATTTAACCATTATACCTAAGTTAGTTTATGAATTGCAAAGAAGTGGACGAACAGAATTCTACGGGTTTCTGCCCAGTACAGACACTTCTTTGCTCTTCCCCTATTTACTTAGTTTTTGTTATATTGTTGTATTTAAGTTTTCAATATAAGTGTTATTCTTTTTTTAAATTAAAGTCGTGTTTAAATAACAAAGAATCCCAGTGTCTTAACAGTACTACAACCCTCAGCCATTACAATTGGCGGCAATCGGCAAGATTAGAAATATTAAACCATTACAAAAGGCCTGTCGTCGAACACATTCTAAGACCTACATATAAATATATATATGTATATATATATATATATATATATATATATATATATATATATATAAAGCTTAATTACTAACGGGATATTCGTAGAGATCGATATTAATTCTCTCGAATGGTGTTTTTGGAGTTTCGGTAATAACTAGGGTGTACTAAGGTTTTTCGACAAAATTTAACCTTTTGTTTGTTGACGTAGCCATTCAACAAAAAATAAGCGTCGTCGTCGAAAAAAATATTTGTGGTGAAAATTAGGAGTAAGAGCAATCTCGTTTTCGACCCATTCACCAAACATACGACACATATAATGGTGAAGTGGCTTTAATTGTTGCATGAGCTGGATTTTGTGAACATGTAAACCAAGTTCTTTTCGCAGAATCTTCCACAAAGTGGATGGACACCGCTCCAGTTTCTCGATTCGACCTATTTGGGTGCTCCTCAATACTACGCTCTGCAGCAACAACACCATGTTCAGTGCGTACTGTACGACGTCTCTGTGGATGCGTATTATCAAGAAGAGTAAGCGTGGTGTGAGAACGATCCATGGTTATTTAAATTTGCTGTTTCGGGAACCTAACCACGGCCTGCGTTGTTCTGGCGTAAGTCTATTCTTGATGAAATGGCAAACCAAGCTGAACACAAATCAGCTCTCCGTTGGAAAATTGACAGCTGAATCAGTGTTGCCAATCTGAAAAACAGGATCTTTAAAAAAACTACCCTTTATATAACACAGGGGCGTCACAAACACGGGACAACACAAAGATAGAATTTTTGTACTTACGTAGTGTGTTGAAAATCCTAAACATTTTTTATATACGTTTATTGTTTTATATATTCCGCGTAACAAGCCCGCATCTTTGCTACTACATTTTCTAAATAATGAAAATATCTTTGATTTAGCATGATAATGTTATGCGGTATAAGATTATTTATTTCTTAAACATTTTCTAGCATGTGTTTACTTATTCTTGTATATGTGGGAATACAAAGTTGTTATTGGATGTAAGAATAGGGCTATTTGTTAGCTAAAGTATACCCCTTCATAATATTCGTCGAATAAGTTTTTTACTTGAGCATGAATTAGAGTTCGGTCTAACGGTAAATTTTCCTAAGCACTACTTCGTTTGTCAAAATTTCAGACCTATTTTCTATGGTTTCCTAGAATCCCACCCAGGTTTTGGCGTGTTGTCGGTTAGGGTATATATATATATATATATATATATATATATATATATATATATATAGAAATATATATTTAAATCTCTATTATTTAATCTTATTAACAAAAATTTAGTTCTTGGTTATTTTCGGCCTGTGAGTCTGAACTTTTCGATATTTACAAATTCTTAATTTATTTTGTTTTAAAAATGTATGTCCGAATGTCTTGATCCATGGGTTCCTTTTAGGTCCTATGACGCAACTCTTACTGACTTATTTGCATTTTCGCCATTTTGAAATTCGAATTATTTCTTTTCAAGATTGTAAGTTCTTCCAAACCATAAAAAGATGTTTGTAAGGGTACGTCTTGTAGGTATGACACCATAGGAGGACGAGCAACATACAAATGTATGAATACTTAGAATAAATACACCATTTTTCCATATAAGAAATTTAAACGAGAATGGCTTACTATAAAAAATGTATCGCCTTTCATTTCAGATGAAATTTACTGGGGTCCATATACAAGCAAAAATTCAGTATTTTGATATCTAATAACTAACACAGTATACTATATATTAAAAATGTGTAGAATTAACAATACATTATAAAACTCGAACCAAATATAAGACACTCTATT
Organism: Kuschelorhynchus macadamiae; assembly: GCA_030620095.1. Taxonomy (NCBI): domain Eukaryota; kingdom Metazoa; phylum Arthropoda; class Insecta; order Coleoptera; family Curculionidae; genus Kuschelorhynchus; species Kuschelorhynchus macadamiae. The sequence continues at coordinate 722,069 of JAUTXW010005283.1, forward strand.
TAAAAAAATGTTTTGGTCTACCAAGTGTTTAGGATACAACCTGTATAATATATAAAGATATAACGCTTTATTTAACATCTCCAAGTTAACTTCTACCAATTTTGTATATATTTTTTTTTGGGCAGCTAGATAAAAAAGTTAAAAAGGGTGTTACTTTTGGAATCGTCACCCGGTACATAAGAAATTGACTAACTTAAAAATCACAAACATTTCCTCTTGTTTCATAATGCACGATCAAAGCTTAAAACAATAATAAACGATGAATATTCCCGACTCGAACAAGGTGATAAACGCCTAGTTTATTGTATTTCCTTAGCCTTTCACTTTTGTTAGGCAAATTATTTAAATATACGGTTCATGGCAGGTTACCAACAATGACAATACTTAAAATTGCCGTGTTCGATTAATCATAGTTTTTATCAAGTCTATGATAATTTTTTAAGCCACTATTTAATGACAAACAATAGATGACGGTAGTTATTATAGAATCATTTTCGCCTTCTTAAGAATATATCTAACATTCACAAGGAGGAACTACGAATGTTGTTAACTCAGTGACGTTCCAGACAATGCAGATGTTGTGTTGTTTGTTTTATATATATATATATATATATATATATATATATATATATATATATATATATATATATATAGAGTGAATCCTAGTCGTGACTGACTAATTAAGCAGAAAAATACTAAATTAGTGGGGATGCAGTTAAAGAAAACCAAAGGCCTAGTTCAAAAGATGAACCCTTTATTGTATAGTCAAGCTTTCGGGATTATTTACCCCTTCTTCAGGACATTTCTACAAAAAATTTTAGAAAAAGAAAACCACGTTAGTAACTAATTCTAGAATTTTGGTTTTTTATATAACTCACCAATGTGGGTTTAAAATAAAAGCAAGATTGCATTCCATCAAACAAGAATTTATGTAATGTCTATTCTAAAACAAACCATCACACTTTGGAACATTTAAATTACGAAAATATTGTTATTTAACTGTTATTACATGATTAAAAATTAAAAAAAAAAAATTGAGGGATTATTGAAAACGAACGTTCATGAGGAACGCCATTATGTTACTTAAAACAGGTTGTGTTGTCGTATAAAACGATTTAATTTTTAAGATGATGAAATTACAAGGAAAACAAGGTGTGTAATAAGGATAGAGAATTGTTTTGTTAGATGTAAGCGACAAAGAAAGGAGAGAACTATACGACTGAACGTCGGTTACTCTGAACACGCGAAAGGTGATGGAGTGTTGCCTACATTAAGTGAAGGGCTATATACTGCCCAACGCAGTTTTAATCTCTACTAAATTTAAATAAATATATTTGAACATGAGAAGAACAAAAAATTAGTTAATGCTTTTTTTGTGCCTAATTATCTGTTATGGAAACATAATTTTATTATTAAATGATGGAAGGGAGATTTAAGGAGTTATATTAAGTTCTATTTTTTTATCATTATAAAAATTTTGAAACAAAGTAGAGGGACGGAAAACAGAGAGAAACTCTTTCACTCGTCAGGGGCGGGAGCGTCCAAGCACTGGTATTTGTTTTTGTGTAATTTTAGGATGTAGCTGTAAATGGTACTCAGACCTTGAGTATCACTTTTTTTATTCATCACTGGATCCTGTGAAATTATGTGAATCATCTCTAAGAACGTGCGTTTGTAATATGATGAGGCTCTGTCAAGAATCTCAACATTATTCCAGTTAAGAGAATGGTTGTTATTAATAAAGTGTTCACTCAGTGCACAGGACGGTACCCCTCTCCGACAGTCACTTTTATGAGATGTGATTCTGCCCTTAAGGCTCCTAGACGTTTGCCCTATGTATACTAATTCACATTCGTTACAAGGAATTCTGTATACTACATTGTGGTTTTCAAGAGAGGACAAAGGTGTTTTAGTTTTTGTGAAGAGAAGAGATAAAGTCTTTTGTTGTTTTCTCGCTATTTTCACATCTGTATCTTTAAAAATATTGATCAATTTATTAGTGAGATTATCTATGTATGGAAGAGAGAAAAAACGTTGTGATGTATGAGGAGAAATATCATCCTGAGTCGACAATTGTATATTTATGTTACTAGGTGTGTTAACAGAAGAATGAGAAAGTAGTGGACTTGGATGAAAGTTAGGATCTCTAAAATTATCAGTTATGTTGTGTTCAGTTTGGAACAAAATTTTTAGCACTAGCTTTGGGGGGTATGAATTTTCTAAAAAAATGGTTTTTAACTGTTGTAACACTTGATGTCTTTTAGTAGGATGAGAAAGTTTAACGGCTCTAGTTTTCATGCCTATAATTAGATTGGTTTTTGTTCTAGCAGGGTGGTAGGAATAGTAGCTGATGAATCTGTTAGAACAGTATGGTTTTCTATACCATTGTGTTAGTAAAACATTGTCATCTGACCTGATGACTAACATGTCGAGGAAAGGAATGCTGTTGTTTACTTCCTTTTCACATGTAAATTGTATGTGTTCATTAAATGAATTAAACAGATCAAGAGCAAAATCTATTCTATCCCTGGGGAGCGCGAGTAAAAGATCATCTACGTAGCGTTTGACGAACGGTACGTGGAAAGGCATAAGATCTAGGCAATACTCAATTAAGTCATCCAAGACATAGTTGACTAGAATAGGAGAAATAGTTGACCCCATAGGTATACCAAAAATCTGTTTATAATAACTGTCATTAAAAATTAGGATATTAGAGTCAAAAATAAACTTCATTAATGTTTCAAATAGTTCATAATCCATGCCACAAAATTGGGATATGTGTTGCCACTTTTCTTTTAGACTATTTATTATGACATTCAATGGCAGATTAGTGAAGAGCGAAACAACATCAAAACTGACTATTACATAATCATTAGGTAGTTGATAATAATTAACAAAACTACTAAAGGCAAAAGAGTCTTTGACATAATAATCATTTTCTGTATCATATGCACGAGTAAGGAAATCAGAAATATATGAAGCCAATGCACCGTTGGGACAATTAATAGCGGAAACTATAGGTCTCACAGATAGTGTGGGCTTATGTATTTTAGGAAGAGTGTAGAATCTAGGGGCTACCGTGTTATAGGTAGTCATTTTAGTTGCCATTACTCCATCTATGATCCCTTTGTCCTTAAGTTGTTTAGCTAGTTTATTAGCTTTAAGCTGCAAGGTATAAGTAGGGTTGTTATTAAGTTTTTTGTAATATTGTGTATCATCTAATAATTGTTGACTTTTAATCATATAATCTTCCTTATACATTGCAACCGTAGCATTTCCTTTATCACTACGTACAATAAATAAATCTGGATGGTCCTTAAGAAAGCGTTTAGTTCTATTAAAAATATTATTAAAATGTGGATTGATATTGTGATTCTTATGTATGAAGTTAGTTATGACATTGGTGAATTGAGCTCGGTAGCAGTCTTTCTGTTCTTGTGGAAAACTATGTATAATGCATTCTAGATCTGAGAGGATGTGAGGAATGTTAATATCTAAACTCGAAGGAGGAATGCTAAATTTAGGTCCTAACGAGAGGAATTGTGTGACTTCTGAAGGAATGTTGATATTAGTTAAGTTTTTAAACCATTTATTTTGTGTTTTAATTAGATTTATATTGTTATCTTTCAATTGTTGGATTTTGTGAATATTATTAGTTTTGATATTGTTAAAAAGTTTATTAGATTTAATTGTCAATCTTCGATTGTATTCATTTAAAATGTAAGGAGGAAGAATTTTCAATAGTTGTTCAGTAATATTTATAACATTGCTATTTACTTTCTTAAGTTCACAGAAAGTTACTTGTATCTCGAGATTTAATATTTTTCTACTTAACCTTTTATTAAAATTCTGTATCCTGTTTCCGAGAGATCCTTGTGTGTGATGTAAAAGACAGTTCACGTTCTTTGTTCCATTAGTGATATGGTTAGGCGACAGGTCGTGTTGTCTGCATTTAAGTAAAAATATTCTTCTATTCTTCAGGGATGCTTGCTTGTTGGATATATTGGCCAAAGATTTTAATAACACCACGGTGGGAGTACCATATTGTTGTTGTATGTCGGAAAAAAACCCCATTTCTGTAAAAAGAGTGAATCCTAGTCGTGACTGACTAATTAAGCAGCCCCTAGATTCTACACTCTTCCTAAAATACATAAGCCCACACTATCTGTGAGACCTATAGTTTCCGCTATTAATTGTCCCAACGGTGCATTGGCTTCATATATTTCTGATTTCCTTACTCGTGCATATGATACAGAAAATGATTATTATGTCAAAGACTCTTTTGCCTTTAGTAGTTTTGTTAATTATTATCAACTACCTAATGATTATGTAATAGTCAGTTTTGATGTTGTTTCGCTCTTCACTAATCTGCCATTGAATGTCATAATAAATAGTCTAAAAGAAAAGTGGCATCACATATCCCAATTTTGTGGCATGGATTATGAACTATTTGAAACATTAATGAAGTTTATTTTTGACTCTAATATCCTAATTTTTAATGACAGTTATTATAAACAGATTTTTGGTACACCTATGGGGTCAACTATTTCTCCTATTCTAGTCAACGATGTCTTGGATGACTTAATTGAGTATTGCCTAGATCTTATGCCTTTCCACGTACCGTTCGTCAAACGCTACGTAGATGATCTTTTACTTGCGCTCCCCAGGGATAGAATAGATTTTGCTCTTGATCTGTTTAATTCATTTAATGAACACATACAATTTACATGTGAAAAGGAAGTAAACAACAGCATTCCTTTCCTCGACATGTTAGTCATCAGGTCAGATGACAATGTTTTACTAACACAATGGTATAGAAAACCATACTGTTCTAACAGATTCATCAGCTACTATTCCTACCACCCTGCTAGAACAAAAACCAATCTAATTATAGGCATGAAAACTAGAGCCGTTAAACTTTCTCATCCTACTAAAAGACATCAAGTGTTACAACAGTTAAAAACCATTTTTTTAGAAAATTCATACCCCCCAAAGCTAGTGCTAAAAATTTTGTTCCAAACTGAACACAACATAACTGATAATTTTAGAGATCCTAACTTTCATCCAAGTCCACTACTTTCTCATTCTTCTGTTAACACACCTAGTAACATAAATATACAATTGTCGACTCAGGATGATATTTCTCCTCATACATCACAACGTTTTTTCTCTCTTCCATACATAGATAATCTCACTAATAAATTGATCAATATTTTTAAAGATACAGATGTGAAAATAGCGAGAAAACAACAAAAGACTTTATCTCTTCTCTTCACAAAAACTAAAACACCTTTGTCCTCTCTTGAAAACCACAATGTAGTATACAGAATTCCTTGTAACGAATGTGAATTAGTATACATAGGGCAAACGTCTAGGAGCCTTAAGGGCAGAATCACATCTCATAAAAGTGACTGTCGGAGAGGGGTACCGTCCTGTGCACTGAGTGAACACTTTATTAATAACAACCATTCTCTTAACTGGAATAATGTTGAGATTCTTGACAGAGCCTCATCATATTACAAACGCACGTTCTTAGAGATGATTCACATAATTTCACAGGATCCAGTGATGAATAAAAAAAGTGATACTCAAGGTCTGAGTACCATTTACAGCTACATCCTAAAATTACATAAAAACAAATACCAGTGCTTGGACGCTCCCGCCCCTGACGAGTGAAAGAGTTTCTCTCTGTTTTCCGTCCCTCTACTTTGTTTCAAAATTTTTATAATGATAAAAAAATAGAACTTAATATAACTCCTTAAATCTCCCTTCCATCATTTAATAATAAAATTATGTTTCCATAACAGATAATTAGGCACAAAAAAAGCATTAACTAATTTTTTGTTCTTCTCATGTTCAAATATATTTATTTAAATTTAGTAGAGATTAAAACTGCGTTGGGCAGTATATAGCCCTTCACTTAATGTAGGCAACACTCCATCACCTTTCGCGTGTTCAGAGTAACCGACGTTCAGTCGTATAGTTCTCTCCTTTCTTTGTCGCTTACATCTAACAAAACAATTCTCTATCCTTATTACACACCTTGTTTTCCTTGTAATTTCATCATCTTAAAAATTAAATCGTTTTATACGACAACACAACCTGTTTTAAGTAACATAATGGCGTTCCTCATGAACGTTCGTTTTCAATAATCCCTCAATTTTTTTTTTTAATTTTTAATCATGTAATAACAGTTAAATAACAATATTTTCGTAATTTAAATGTTCCAAAGTGTGATGGTTTGTTTTAGAATAGACATTACATAAATTCTTGTTTGATGGAATGCAATGTTGCTTTTATTTTAAACCCACATTGGTGAGTTATATAAAAAAACCAAAATTCTAGAATTAGTTACTAACGTGGTTTTCTTTTTCTAAAATTTTTTGTAGAAATGTCCTGAAGAAGGGGTAAATAATCCCGAAAGCTTGACTATACAATAAAGGGTTCATCTTTTGAACTAGGCCTTTGGTTTTCTTTGACTGCATCCCCACTAATTTAGTATTTTTCTATATATATATATATATATATATATATATATATATATATATATATATATATATATATATATACATATATATATATATATATATATATATATATATATATATATATATATATATATATATATATATATATATATATATATATATATATATATATATATATATATATATATATATATATATATATATATATATATATATATATATATATATATATATATATATATATATATATATATATATTATATATATATATATATATATATATATATATATATACATATATAATGTGTTTTCATTCCGGGTGTACATCCGTTCACTACTGTCGTTCTGAAAAGAACAGTTTTGCTGACGTTTCGCCAAAATCACATTTGGCATTTTCGAAGCTTTCTTTCTCGCGTCCGAATGGAGACTGAATATATATGACTGAATATATATATATATATATATATATATATATATACGAGAGAAAACATCAGAAATTTTCGTCGGCCTTGGTAACTACAAATGTTAGTTTTGATACTGTTGATGACTCTGGTGTGGTTTTGTTGTATTAATTTTTGCCGCTAAAAAATCCTTTTTACTTACTATTGTAATTGTGAAAAAATCACTCTTCGAGATTTTTTCAGATCTTCACGTTTCAGGGTCCCTAGATGACGGAATTGAGAATTCGGTCCGTTTGTCTGTCTGTCTGTTTGCGGCGTAGTTAAAAAACTACTTACCCGATTTCAAATTTTGGTCAAAAGTTAAGGGTCTTATGGGGATGACCTAGCAACATTTTGGTAAAAATCCAATATGGCGAAGCAAAATGGCGGCCTAGTGAAATGTTATACAAATTATTGTTGAAAAAGTACTTATCCAATTTATCTCAAATTTTGCAAAAATATCAGTATTATGTTGGAATCAATTGGAATTCTCGTACCAATTCAAGATGGCGGTTTAATAAGATATTTAAAAATTCAGCGTGAAAAAACTGCTTAATGGTTTGATTTCAAATTGTGTGCGATAACTAATTGTGGTATAGGGATCAACTAATAAAATAGTGGTACTAATTCAAGATAGGCGAACAAAATGGCAGCCAAATAAAATGTTTGTGATCGTGAAAAAATCACGCTCTCAGGTTTTACACATCTTTACGTTTTAGTGTCCCTGGATGCTAAAAAATATGTTTTATCAATTCCCTTGGTCCATCTGACGGTTTCTCTGTCTGTCAGTTCGCAGCATAATTCAAAGACTACTTACCCGATATGGGGATGACCTGGTAACATTTTGGTAAAAATCCAATATGGCGAAAACAAAATGGCAGCCTAGTGAAATGTTAAAGAAAATATTATTACAAAACTACTCATCCAATGTTTCTCAAATTTTGCAAAAAAAATCAAGTTTTATATTGGAATCAACTGGTAATATTTTGGTACGAATTCAAAATGGCGGAACAAAATGGCGGTTTAATAAAATAAATTGTTTCCAATTGTGAGAAAATCACAGTTTCAGGTTTTACACATCTTTACGTTTTAGCGTCCCTAGATGCCATAAAATATGTTTTATCAACTCCGTCGGTCCGTCTGTCGGTCTGTCTGTTTGTCTGTAGCGGCATAGCTTAAAGACTACTTACCCGATTAACTTAACCCTTAAAATTAAGGGTGATATGGGGATGACCTGGTAATATTTTGGTAAAAATCAAATATAGCGGAATAATGTTAAAAAAATCGTTACAATAGTGTTGGAGTTAGGATCCAGTAAAGAAAACAAGTCTTTTTTTAAATTGTCGACGTTTCGCAACTTAATTGTTGCATTCTCAGGACACATATATAGATCCTATATCCTGCATGAAACCCATATTATCAGTCTCTACCTACTCCCTTGGTCCGCATATATTTCCCAGATATTAAGTTTCTAAATTGTTTTTGTTAACGATCCTCTTGTTGTTATGTTGAAGTGGTGTATTATTTGGGATAAGGATCCAGTATAAAAAGACTTTTGTTAAATTATCGACGTTTCGCACATTTATTATTGCATCCTTAGGACACATATAGATTCTTTATCCTAAATGAAACCCATAGTATCATTGTTGATGTATATACACACACACACACACATATATATATATATATATATATATATATATATATATATATATATATATATATATATATATATATATATATATATATATATATATATATATATATATATATAATTATATTATATTATAATTATTATTTTAACAATATATTATTAAAAATATATTCTTTTGTATAACATTATATGCCTATTTAACTGATTTGTTTTAAACCATTTATAATATATTCGTTGAACAAATATGCTATTGAGGTTCTTTCTTTTTCAGAATAACTAAATTTTCATCAGATATTTTAAGATTACAGTACTAAAATCAGTTTTCGTCATGTTCGGTTTAAAGGGTTTGTTAAAATTATTATTATAGTGGTGTTTGGTTGTTTAAGAGGAAAGCTGTTAAAATATGTTATATTTTGGTTTGGTTTCAATCCACAAGCATTTTAACTATTAAAATAAATTTAAGTAATTAGTTTTATTATCTTCTAATGCGAAGCAACTTTTCATCAGGAACACACTGTGCATAAACAAAGATATATATGGTTCTATTGGCCTAGCAATCAAACACCAGACCTTTAGCGAAATAAACGGATGTAATGCTCTATGCTCATACATTTAATTAATTAAATTTTCTGCCATTGTATTTCTGACCATATTCTATTACTAGTGCAGGTCCATCTCAATATACCCTTTCAAATGAATTCCTTTTGTATGCTAATTTAGTTAAATTACAAAAACCTTTTTTATGCCGCATACTTTATTCATACATATCAATAAAGTTTTTTTGTTGCAAGAAAGAGTTGCTTTGGATTGTCAATGTTGGCTGGACACAATGTTAATTTAATATACAACGTAGGTTTCGGGCCGCACCTGACTGATTTTCAAGGCACGAATATAAAAAAAAAGTTTATAAGTATATTGGAAATCAAATATTGCAATTTTTAATCACTGATTGTATTTTTATTAATTTTTAATAGACTTAATTTAAAGAATACACCTTTCTGACTTAATTTTTAAATATACATGGTGTCTCTAAAAGATTTGTACAAAATGCTACCTTATATTCCTGAGGCCAAAATATTGCGATTTAAGGTAACTAACTCTACTAACTAATTGAAAAAAAATCTAGTATGGTGGGTGTTGTATATACTGATTGTATTTTTATTAATTATTAATAGACTTTATTTAAAGAATACACCTTTCTGACTTCATTTTTAAATATACATGGTGTCTGTAAAAGATTTGTACAAAATGCTACCTTATATTCCTGAGGCCAAAATATTGCGATTTAAGGTAACTAACTCTACCCACTAATTGAAAAAAAAAAATCTAGTATGGTGGGTGTTATATCAATATTATTATTGGTGAACAACTTTTAAATTTAATGTGCGGGTAAGTAAAGTACGACGAACGAACTTAGGACTGCAACGCCTGAAAGGACCGGGCGGTAAAACGCATTCACCAGTTTTTTCAAATCCGAACCGTTGATTGAAGGGTATTAATTCAATCAAAGATATTATGTTATTTTGTGGATGCTAATAAATAAATTAATTCATTTTTATGTAAAGTTATCATACTTAAATAGTTTCATAGAATTAAATAAAAGATTAGGTAGAGTAAATTAAATCATAGATTCTGATACCTAATCATCTTGGATTCGTTGCAAGTCAAAAGCTATATTTTTCGCTAAAACTAAAACATCTACTCAAACAAACAGCAAGATCTGTAAAATAAAAAAACTGTGAAATATTAGAAAAACACTCCACTGTAACCCTATATCTAATGTAAAGTAATTTTTACAAGTGGCATTGAATGAAAAATGAGCTTAATGACTGTTTCGATTAATGGGCCATAAGAAATAGCATAGCATGTTTACAGGATGGTGGTATATTATTATTCCCTCTGTAGGGCTGACTCATCATGAGCGTACAATAAGTCTATATTTTGTTAGTTGAGGATATTTTAGGCAATCCGTTATAATATCATATTACTTTAAAGTGAACGCATAAAAATAATTTTCTCTTTAGAAATTAGGAATAAATTGTGCTTCTGTAAAACTTCAACATAATATTAAATATCGAAGAAAATTATATAATGGGCATTATGCATTATGGTAAATATGTTCTTTCAGAACAGTTTAAACTTTCTTTAATTGGACAATTTTTCAGTACCTCAGAAACTATCAATACGAAAAAAATCCCTAAATCTATCTATAAAATGTACCAAAAGCTTTATATATTATTTACTTTAAGGTTTATTTGAAAGGATATTTTTTTATCTCTAGATAAACCATGAGAAATATATATATATATATATATATATATATATATATATATATATATATATAGTACTATTGAGACTATTGAAAACGTAGTTGTTTAAAAGAAAGAAATTTGCCCATTTTAGTATTTGTGCAGTTATTATACATACTTTAAGAAGTCAAATTTAAATAAGCAAAATAATCTGTAAACATGTACTTCTAATCTTCCGATTAGAATTTTATACATACCCGAAAAAGTAACTTGTGCTCAAGTCGTAATAGAAAATTTACAAAATATTACAAAGAAGCATGTTATTAAAACATTTATTAGCAAAAAAAGGTATTTTTCCCCATAGAGCCATTAGAAAGAAATAAGAAGAAAATTATCAGGCAGCCGAAAACGAGCTCTTGTTGAACATTTGTTTTCAGTGTACCGCTACTTCAATTTCTTAGCAGTAGCAATCACTATAGATGTGTTCCTAAGAAATAAGTTTCGTCTTTTTTTATCTTTTTTGGTAATATGTGATTGACCTGCAAGTGGTAATAAAATGTATAAGCACTTAATTGGTCGGGCTTTACTCCATTTACTTTCAAGTGTTTGAGTGCTTTGTATATACGAATAGTTTTTATTGAAATCACAACTAATGAGGGTTTTTTTAAAGGTCAATCCAATAATAATCGTCCCTTTACTACAAATATTCAGTTCTTAATAATAAGTTTTCGAGCTATTATTATTATTCTAGTTATAGTAAACACAAAAGCACATGAGATAAGTATACATACATATATTTTAGAAGAAACGAAAAAAAATACATTTAGAGACTTTTTTACCAATGTGTTTAACTGTCCATACCAAAACAACCTTTGATTTTATGTTAGCAATATTCTATTATAACATGCATTATCGAATAATTACATTGAAATCATCTTCACACACATGAAGACCTTAAGTATTTGTTCCGCGATTACGATCGTCTGGTAACCTAATCAATATGTTGTATTTTCACTTAGCGGTGTTAGACAGCATTTGCAGTATCTAGGTTTATTGTTTTATATAATAAACAACAAAAATTTAACCCATACTTTGTCAAAAAAAAAATGTTACGCTTACTAATAAATAATACAAACTAAATGACGTTATCCGGTTTACCGCGTCTTTTAAAATTTTTGGAAGCACTTGTAATTTTGAACAATTATTATAAAGATATATTTTCGAGGCTTCAAATTTTGGGAATCTTATTTTTAGACGTTACTAAACACTCTTATGCAATAAAAATGTACGCAAGTTTTCTATTGTTTCACATAAAACTGTGTATTTTTATTAATTGTTAAGTTTGGAATCAACAAGACAACGTAGGGCCCTGGTGCCAAATCGTAAACCCGATCCTCCTCCCCTCTCTATAATAAGAAAATATAAATAATAAAAAAATTAGGAGATTTCATAAATCGCAAAAAAAAATAGAAATCTTGTTTTAACATTCAGCTCCGGCAAGTCAGATAGGTATCACAGAAAAATGAAATTAGGTTATATATCAACCATACTACATTATATATAAACTATTATAAATAAACTTAATAAAAAAAGAAACAAATATACAAAACAACATTCTAAAGTATAATAATGATTCTAATTACATCGACTTACGATTAGACGACTGACTGCTGTTACTTTTGTCTACAACTTGAAAAAAATTATCTATTTTTACATGCTTTTTTACGGCCCTGTCCACAGCAACTATCAAATAACTTAAAATAAACTATCAGTTCAGTAATTATTTTCCATCTTTGCTCCCTATTACCACAGTTTAAGAAAGCAGACTCTGCTATTACCCTTATTTCCCGTGTTCGATTGATCTTTACCGAGGTAAAGCGCTTCACCGCGACAGAAATGAACCTGACTAAACTAGAAATAAGACACAAAGTCTCGGTCTCAGTCAAAAAGAGTATAATGCGGTTACACGTGTTTCGCCTTTTCAGGCATCATCAGACCTACAATTAATATAACAATCAAAAACTATCACTATAAATATACCAAATTCAAACAAACCTTCGACATTAACTAAAATCACAAGAACAAATCAAACAACTATAACGTCACATGTTGAAATACACACTGAGATGAGGTTAAGAAACTAAGGTATTGACACGCGCAGATAAAAGTTGAATCAAATAAAAGACAAAAAAATATATAAATAAAAAATATAATATACCCCGGAATTGAACCCGAGCCTCCGGCGTGTCACACCGAGATACTGACCACCACTCTACCAGCAGATCCAATGAAAAGTTTATACATTATCTTCCTGCTGATTAATATTAGTACCAAGATTGTTAAAAATTAGTTGAGGTTCGAAATTGAAGACATCATTAACACAATGTAAAACTGAGCTTCTCTTAGCCCTTGTAATTTCGATCTTCTCTAACACATCCAGCTTTTTACTCTTTGGACACTCGTGTAGTATCTTAAGATCTTTGGTATAGAAAAATGGTGTCCAGTTGTTAGCAAGTGGATAGCAAAAGCCGACTTTGTCTCAGTGATATCAGTGTTTTTATATTTATCGAAAAACCCTAGTGGAAATCCTTCTCCCTGATTGTCCGATATATACAGCAGAACAATCTCCACAGCCTAATGTGTACACCCCTGATTTTGAGAGATGTTCAGTCTTATCTTTGGTCATTACTAGATGTCTCTTAAGTGAGTTCACTGTTTTAAAAGCAATTAAGACATCTTAATGTTTGAAAAACTTCGCCACCTGCATTGAAATATTACCAAAAAATGTTAAACCTTTGAAGCATTTTTTAAGTGTTGAAGTGAATAATATTAAAGGAAAGTTTGTATTTTTTGAAAAACTTAAAATAAAGTCTATTGATGGAGTGGATAGGAAAACCGTTGTTGAAAGCAATTTGTTTTATAATCTGCAATTCCTGATTGAAAGCTTCCCTGGAAAGAGGTATTTTGAACAACCGGTAGAAAAATTAGTTGAAGGCTGCAAACTCGTGTGAGTGAGGAGAAATGGAACTAAATTGAATAACGTTATCTGTAGACGATTGTTTTCTGTATATTTCAAATTCTATTTTGGTATTGTTCCTGATTAACATTAAATCTAAGAACGGTAATCTACCCTCATTCTCCATCTCTAGAGTAAAATTTATTTTGTTATGAAGGGAGTTAACAAAATTGAAAAAAATCGGTCAACTCCTGATTGTTTCCTTTCCACACGATACATATATCATCTGCGTACCTCTTGTAAGCTAATAGATGGTTGGCAAAACGGCTTCTCATAATCCTTGCCTCCAAATCACTCATACAAATCTCATTGCGATCATCGATTGCGATTATTAGAAAAGGGGAAAGGCAGGAACCCATCGCTAGACCCGTTAACTGTCTAAAAAATAAGCCATTAAATTTGAAAAAATTTTGGTTCAGTACGGTGGAGAGCAGAGAAACGAGATTCTCCTTTACTAGTGCTGGTAGGGCAGTTTTGTCTAATAAACTCATTACCAATTTAATGCATTCGTCGGGGGGTATGCCGGGGAACAAATTTTTTACATCTAAGGAAATTAATATTGCATCATGCGGAATGTCAACATTTTTGAGGTACTGCGCCAAATCTACCGAATTTTTTGTGGAGTAAGTATTCTGAAAACCCGTAACCTCTCTCAGAACTTTATTTAGCCACGAAGACAAACGGTAACAGGGTGAGTCAACAAAAGACACCACGGGTCTGATAGGGTTTCCCTCCTTGTGTACCTTAGGTAAACCGTAGAGCAAAGGCGTTCTAGGATTCATAGGATACAAATTATATTTCGAGGTTTTAAAATATTCCAAAGTTACCAACGTTTGATCAAGAACACCTTTAGCCTTCACAAAGAATGAATTTGTGGGGTCCCTATTGATACTCTGGAACTCACCAGAGTCCAGGAAGTCTACAACCTTCTGCACGTAATCAGCTCTTTTCATAACCACCAAACAAGAGCCTTTATATGCTTTGGTGACGATCAGGTCGTGGAATTTTATTTTATTTTTCAATGAATCAAGATCAGTTTTTCTAAAATTACACTGTTTTTTGTTAGAGAAGCCGGAATTTATATTTATTAATTTTTTAAATTTTAATATTAGCTTACAAGAGGTACATAGATGATATATGTATCGTGTGGAAAGGAAACAATCAGGAGTTGACCGATTTTTTTCAATTTTGTTAACTCCCTTCATAACAAAATAGATTTTACTCTAGAGATGGAGAATGAGGGTAGATTACCTTTCTTAGATTTAATGTTAATCAGGAACAATACCAAAATAGAATTTGAAATATACAGAAAACAATCGTCTACAGATAACGTTATTCAATTTAGTTCCATTTCTCCTCACTCACACGAGTTTGCAGCCTTCAACTCATTTTTCTACCGGTTGTTCAAAATACCTCTTTCCAGGGAAGCTTTCAATCAGGAATTGCAGATTATAAAACAAATTGCTTTCAACAACGGTTTTCCTATCCACTCCATCAATAGACTTTATTTTAAGTTTTTCAATAAATACAAACTTTCCTTTAATATTATTCACTCTAAACCAACACTTAAAAAATGCTTCAAAGGTTTAACATTTTTTGGTAATATTTCAATGCAGGTGGCGAAGTTTTTCAAACATTAAGATGTCTCAATTGCTTTTAAAACAGTGAACTCACTTAAGAGACATCTAGTAATGACCAAAGATAAGACTGAACATCTCTCATAATCAGGGGTGTACACATTAGGCTGTGGAGATTGTTCTGCTGTATATATCGGACAATCAGGGTGAAGGATTTCCACTAGGGTCCGGGAACATTTTAGCCTTTTCGATAAATATAAAAACACTGATATCACTGAGACAAAGTCTGGACACCATTTTTCTATACCAAACAATCTTAAGATATTACACGAGTGTCCAAACAGTAAAAAGCTGGATTTGTTAGAGAAGATGGAAATTACAAGGGCTAAGAGAAGCCCAGTTTTACATTGTGTTAATGATGTCTTCAATTTCGAACCTCAACTAATTTTTAATAATCTTGGTACTAATATTAATCAACAGGAAGATAATGTATAAACTTTTCATTGGATCTGCTGGTAGAGTGGTGGTCAGTATCTCAGTGTGTCACGCCGGAGGCTCGGGTTCAATTTCTGGGTATATCAATAACCTTTTTTTATATTTTTTATTTATATATTTTTTTGTCTTTTATTTAATTCAACTTTTATCTGCGCGTGTCAATACCTTAGTTTCTTAACCTCATCTCAGTGTGTATTTCAACATGTGACGTTATAGTTGTTTGATTTGTTCTTGTGATTTTAGTTAATGTCGAAGGTTTGTTTGAATTTGGTATATTTATCGTGATAGTTTTTGATTGTTATATTAATTGTAGGTCTGATGACGCCTGAAAAGGCGAAACACGTGTAACCGCATTATACTCTTTTTGACTGAGACCGAGACTTTGTGTCTTATTTCTAGTTTAGTCATTTGAAACTTGGTTTCTTAGAGAATATGGACGCTTTCTTACAGAAATGAACCTGCTGGCGAAGGCGAAGTAAAAATAAAAGGCTGTTTGCCTGTTTGGTGCTCGTTAAGGTCTGTACACACGGTGAACGGTTTTTGTCGCCTATCGATAAAAGTCGCGTTGTTTTGTAAATGTAATTTCCTTAAATAAATGTGCGCTTTAGTTTTATCGATAGTTCTAACATGATAGTTTTTTCTGTAGACTTTAACCAGCCAGGCCCCCAAAGGCCACACCACTCGCACCATTGTAGTTACGCCACTGCTTAGAAACTAATTTTTCGCAGTGCATCATAAGTGAACTCTTACTCCATAAATACGATAATGTTAGCCTGAATCAATCAAATCTAAAGATATTTTTTTTTAATAAGCACAAAACATTTTTATATCGGCAAGTAGTCCGGTTAGTAACGTAATAATTTTTATTTTCTGATGGCCTGTCGTATTGACATCATTTTGATCGTCATTTTCAGTGTCAAAATGACACAATTTTTCGGAATGAGTACTCCTTACTTCAATGAATTAATTAAGGTCCTAGGACCGTAATGAATGCGTTATAGTTCGGAAACAATGAACTTAGCAAGGAGAAAACGACTAATAACAATCTGCTATTTTTATTAATTACATATAATTATTGCGGATTTTTCTTTTTAATCTCTATATTTAAATCTTATACGTGGAATATAAATTAAAGTTTAACCTTTTAATTTAAAAATAAGAGCAAATTGATAAGAAACCCGCCTATGCCAAAGGGAGGATGTCTGCCTCTTTAGTCAACAGTTAACTCCCTTATCGTCCCATATACTTTATCACACCCTATAGCTATTAAAGTCAACTCAAGCAAAACGAGACATGAGGGTATGAAATATCCTATTTATTGTGGGAATGTTGGAGGTAATTGGCTAGGAATTGATAGGAATACGCTTTCTTGTCACTATGCTTTTAAATCAAAAAATGCTTCCATTGTTACAAAGATTTTGATTTATGAATTTGAACATCACAAAATCTATAGTATCATATATTTGGGATTGAAATAACATAACAAGTTACATATTTCGCCCGGTTAGGGCATCATAAGACCTATGAAATAAAAAATCACATACCAAAAATACGGTTTACGACAATAGATGCAAAATATTTTACCAAAGACAGCAAAACAAGGGACACTAACACTATACAAAAAGAATATCACTCTCTGAGATATTTTCTAATATTTATTTGTCGGTCTGTTCCTTCGCGGTATAGCTAAAAACTATTTACCCGATTGACTTCCAAAAATTTAGGGACATATGGAAATGATATTTAATTTTGATGAAAATGCCATGTCAGAACAAAATGGCGGCCTAATAAAATGATAAAAAAAAAGATAACTTCAAAGCTACTTCCCAAAATTACCTAAAATTTTGCAGAAAAAATGTTTGTGACATGGGGATAAACTGATAAAATTTTAATGCAAATCCAAAATGGCGGACTAATAAAATTTTAAAGAATTATCACTAAAAAACTGCTAATCAAATTAACCCAAATTTTGCATAAGCGTCAAGGGCGATATAGGGATAAACTGGTAACATTTTGGTGAGGAGTCATTATGGTGAAACAAAATGGCGACCTAATTAAATGTTTAAAAAGTTAAGAGAATTTAAAGAATGGCAGGTATGCACTTATGTATATTGGTATGTATATATGTTGTGTATGTATGTATGTATTTCGCGTCAATAATTTAGCCTGTCATCAAAATCTCATCTTATCGCGATTGTAATATATGAAGCTCTCTTGGTACTTGACGAATAATATATATATATATATATATATATATATATATATATATATATATATATATATATCGCATAAGCGTCAAGTGCGATATAGGGATAAACTGGTAAAATTTTGGTGAGGAGTCATTATGGATGGTGAAACACAATGGCGGCCTAATTAAATGTTTAAAAAGTTAAGAGAATTTAAAGGATGGCAGGTATGCACTTATGTATTTCGCGTCAATCATTTAGCCACAATCATCAAAATCTCATCTTATCGCTATTGTAATATATGAAGCTCTGTTGGCACTTGACGTATAATATATATATATATATATATATATATATATATATATATATATATATATATATATATATATATATATATATATATATATATATATATATATATATATATATACATATATGTATATATATGTATATATATATATATATATATATATATATATATATATATATATATATATATATATATATATATATATATATATATATATATATATATATATATATATATATATATATATATATATATATATAATAAAGTTATATATTAAATTTTGCCATAAAAAAATCAGTTTCCGTCGATAACTTGTATGTATGTAGGTAACCGTGCGAATTACGAGAAAACTCATACCACTAAATGTCGAGGGGTGCATAATGGATATTTAAAGATTGAGGATACAGTGATCTATTTGGCAATTATAGAACAAAAACTAATGTTCAGTTTTTGGCCTATATCTGCAAAACGGAAAATGTGAGATCGAATTCTTTTTTCTCGGAAAGTAGTAATGACGTACAAAAAAGTGAGGTAAGAAAATATACACATAACCTAAGAAAAATGTTCCAAAAATTTAAAATTGGTTAGAAAAATTCTTGACGTTAAAATCAAAACAAATTTAAAAAATCGATAAACATTGTTTTTTGAAATTTAAGCCGAGATTATCTTGCCTGTATGTATGTATGTATTTCGCGTCAATAATTTAGCCTGTCATCAAAATCTCATCTTATCGCGATTGTAATATATGAAGCTCTCTTGGTACTTGACGAATATATATATATATATATATATATATATATATATATATATATATATATATATATCGCATAAGCGTCAAGTGCGATATAGGGATAAACTGGTAAAATTTTGGTGAGGAGTCATTATGGATGGTGAAACAAAATGGCGGCCTAATTAAATGTTTAAAAAGTTAAGAGAATTTAAAGGATGGCAGGTATGCACTTATGTATTTCGCGTCAATCATTTAGCCACAATCATCAAAATCTCATCTTATCGCTATTGTAATATATGAAGCTCTGTTGGCACTTGACGTATAATATATATATATATATATATATATATATATATATATATATATATATATATATATATATATATATATATATATATATATATATATACATATATGTATATATATGTATATATATATATATGTATATATATATATATATATATATATATATATATATATATATATATATATATATATATATATATATATATATATATCTATGAATAATAAAGTTATATATTAAATTTTGCCATAAAAAAATCAGTTTCCGTCGATAACTTGTATGTATGTAGGTAACCGTGCGAATTACGAGAAAACT
Source organism: Kuschelorhynchus macadamiae (assembly GCA_030620095.1). NCBI lineage: Eukaryota > Metazoa > Arthropoda > Insecta > Coleoptera > Curculionidae > Kuschelorhynchus > Kuschelorhynchus macadamiae. The sequence continues at coordinate 741,833 of JAUTXW010005283.1, forward strand.
CATACCACTAAATGTCGAGGGGTGCATAATGGATATTTAAAGATTGAGGATACAGTGATCTATTTGGCAATTATAGAACAAAAACTAATGTTCAGTTTTTGGCCTATATCTGCAAAACGGAAAATGTGAGATCGAATTCTTTTTTCTCGGAAAGTAGTAATGACGTACAAAAAAGTGAGGTAAGAAAATATACACATAACCTAAGAAAAATGTTCCAAAAATTTAAAATTGGTTAGAAAAATTCTTGACGTTAAAATCAAAACAAATTTAAAAAATCGATAAACATTGTTTTTTGAAATTTAAGCCGAGATTATCTTGCCTTTGTAGGATACTTTGTAAAATAGGTTTGTTAAAGATGCTACATTAAGAACGTTGGATAATATTGAGAGTTTATAATCAAATCATAGCTGTGTTGATATGGCCTACAAAAAAACATAAAAAGATAGACAAAGCGTCACAGACTGCTAAATAGCTTCTTTTGTTCTAACGCCGTCATGACCAACTCGCGTTAACTGAACGTATAAGGCACAGGGTATATTACAATAAATTCGGAAACTAAAAATATCGGGATCGACAACCTTCAACACAGTTCCTTAATTTTTAATGCTATATAAGACAAAGTTATAAAAATGGATTGTTTCCATTAAAAAAAAATTTGTATTCTTATTTTTTGAATATACTGTGTTAATGATAATCAAAATTGCACACAATTTCTACTACATAAGTCTTCGTCTACAAAGAAACTTACCCAAGTCAAAAATAAAAGCTTCCGTATAAGAAAAATTGGCAGATATTTTTCTATCTGCAAACGTCATTTTTGAAATAAAATATAAAAAATGTCAAAAAGGTGAGACTTAGGTATAGAACTTTATACACGAAATATGTTTAGAATTTTTGCAACCGTTTTGCAAACGTTGGAAAAATTCTTATTCATTCAATTGCAGCAACTATTTAAGACGACGAGATAGACTGATCCAAGTTTTTCAGCAGGATGGAGTGTCCCTGCTTTTTTATTTACAGGTCAGAGAGTATCTTTCTTCTTTGAGGTTATTTAAAAAAGTCTGTGTCTCTTAAAAAACCCAATAAAACGTTAGATGAGAATTTGAAAGTAGACTTTATTATTGTCAAAAGTTCGCGGTCATTTTTAGCATCTTATACAATAAAATTAAAAATAACAATTATAATTGAGACTGAAATTCTTATTTCAATACATTACATTCGAAAACGGATTAAGATACACACCTCCAGTTGGCACAAAAATGTTTGTCTCTAGAGGTCTCCAAAATCCGGTAAAATCAGATATAGGGTTGCATTTAAAATTCACATGTTGATCTCCCTCTCTCCGCCTCAAGAATGGCTGGAAAAAAATTAAAGAGCCTATCTGATTTATTAAGACTTTTCGGACAAAGCATAATTTATCATAACCTCACTCGTGCTGTCTCATGATTACAATACGGAAACAGACAGTTTTTTGGACAGCTGTCAAAATATTTTTTTTATAAATTGCGCCATTAAAAGTTACCTACGCCACTAAAAGTTACATGGAACAATGAAATGCGTATTTAAAAGTTGTAAGTAGTTTAGAAGTTACCGGCAAAACAGTTTTTTTTCAGTTCAAAAGTCACGGTGAAAAACATTTGGGAACTGTCATATATTTTTTATAAATTACGCCTCTAAAAGTTACACTAATAATCCTATCTTTACAGAAAACTCTAAATCGATACTTTGAATCCGGTAGTTAAAGTAAAAAAAAAATTGAAAATTGTATGCGCGAAAACAACATTTGGCTCTTTTATTACCCAAATCTCCTAAATCGATGTGTTATACCAAAATGTTTCACTAGAAAAAAAATTACAGCTCTTAAAACAACATTTCTAAAGAAACAAATGTCCTACTTCCCCTGTATAACATAATATATGCTTTACCCATATACTGTAAACCTGCGAAATTGGTAAAATAATTCATCAAATAGTAAAACCTCTTTAAAAACAGGGTAAGTCAAAACTGTGGGTTCAATTTGGAGACCTCTATTAATGTTCTTTTAGTTTTGTAAAACCTGCCTTAATCCGGTATTTACTAAGATATTCGTCATTTTATAAGCAATAATACCAATATTTAAGCATGAAGTTCAAATAAAAGTTGCCATGGGAACAAATAATTTCGTACCAAAAATAATAACATTTACTGTTTACACTACAGACTAAAATTTGACGAACTTCTTGGCTTAGGTAGATAATATATTGGACCACCATGAATGTAGAGCGACCGCATAATTTTTGTTCCACTTAACGAGATATGCCCGTTGCTGAAATGAAACTAATTACGCTAGGAATACAGTGAATAAATAGAGTTGAAATAAACTGAAACTTTTGATGAAGCAAGCATTTTAACCAAATTTAATTTTTTTTTATCAACCCTCGTTAATTTACTACTAATGAACCTAGTCAAAAATGCAAAACCTAATAAAATAATCTACAGAAATCAAACCCAAAACTTTAAAAATTATAATTGGCTTTTTTGTGGCAGACCATTAACACAAGATGTTGGGGCTGGGTTGTCGGATATCGATATTAACTTAAATTCGGTAATCTTGCACTCACCCTGTATATTATGTTTAAGCAGCTGGCTAATGAAAGAGTAAAAATATATCTGTTTGGAATTAATAATCTTTAAAAAACTCTGCCAGTCAAATTTTTTTTTTGTTTTTTGGGCAAGTCGAAGATAGGTAACTGAATATATTAAAACATTTTCAAAAAATAATTACATTTTTGAAAATAACTAAGATATCAAGAAACAGTTAAAAGTCTTCGAATGAATAATCTTAAATCTTCAAAAACCCTACCAGTCGAATGTTTTTGGTTAAGTCGGAGATAGGTAACTAAAAAAAATAACCTTTCAAAAAATAATTATATTTTCGAAAATAACTGGGATATCAAAAACCCATCAAAACCATTTTTTCTTAGAAGTCCCCTGATCATTTTAGTACAACCAAGGATATCTTAAAATTACTATTTTTGATTTTCGGAAGCCATACATTTTTGCGGAATTGTAAAGGTGCTATTGAGAGCCCTGTTGGTTCTCTTAAAAAAACAGAAAAGTGAACGGAATTTAAAGAAAATTTCCTAATAACTCCCGAAAACCGCATATTGGTATTGCTTTCGACCTCCGAATTAACGATATGAAAAGTTACTCATTTATTTCAATGTTTTTTTCAAACTTGTTACAATTTTGCAGCTAATAGGTATAGGTCGTCATTAATAAATTTAAATGTACATTTCTTCATGTTATACATGGTGATAATAAGTGTCAACAAAAACTGAACATATTGTCAAGTCGCAAAAGGTGGCAATTAATTGTGAGCCACAGTATATGTGGTTATTGTTAATAATAATATGTTAATTTTATAATAAATATTTTTTTATTTTAAAAGTTGCTACAAAAAAAAATATATGAGAATTCCATAGAGTGTGAAGAAATGACTCAAAAACAACATAAATAATTGTCTTTTTAGACCTATTTAGCAGTAGGTATATTAAGTGTGGAATTTGTTAAGTATATTTGTAAATCTGTTATTTTGCTATGAAAATTAAAAAAAACGTTATAACATAAAAGAAAGAAAATATTTAATTTGATTTTTGGTAAATTTTAAAAAGGTATTACTTGGCAATTGATTGAAAATATTTTTAAGTTTTGCTAAGGTAAACAATAAATTTTAAAATTCTACAAAAACTCCCAGAACTAGCTATAACCTTTCTTACCTCATTGGAAAGCTGAGTTAAATTACTATTACTTTGTTTCCAAACCTATTACCGATTTTTTGGCGAAAACCACACATAGATATGTGTATTTGTTTTTAAGCAATTTCCAAATAAATTAATTAATAGGTATTTTTCGGACGAAATGGTTTCTAGCGTGGATATCGAAGTGAAATAAAAACTCCACGGGATCTCTAGACCCTGGATGTTAGGGAGAATGGGGCACAAGGGAACTAACTAACAAAAAAAAACATGCTTTTTATATTACAGTAATTTCGGTTTGGATGCCGGTTCGGCTTGTTGGTAATTGTGTCTCGTAAGTTGCCAACCTAACCACAATTTAGCCAACTGCCTAAAATATTCGAGGGAGCACAGCCCCACTGACCCACCCCCTTTGTAACGGCCTTGAAAATCTTGATTCCCCTGCTGCGCACAAATCACATGATATCTGAGGTGTGACAGATCGTTGTGGGCCTCTAAGAGATGCCCAATTAGTCGTGCAAATGAGCTTGTTCAGCCAAATACAAGACAATGCGGTTGACATTAAAAAAACGTCGAATTTTCAAGATCTTTTTTTTCGAAAAAAACCAAGTAAAAATAATTTCATTAAGATTTTCGGAAAGTCTACAATCGTTCACCAAACAAAATCAATCTTTTTTGATACAGAACAAAATATTTTCCGATAGTCTTAATTAAAAAAAACTTACCCAGAACATTTTTTCTTCGTCGAAAAATAAGTCCTTGAAAAGTCGATGCATTTTAGAGTTACTTCAATATCCAATATGAAAAACTAGGGAGTATTATTCTATCCGAATCCTAAAAATGTAAATTTATCGTAAGTCAACAGCTCCCCCAACTAACTAAAAACTTAAGTTTAGAACCAAAGTTATATGAAATTAACTTAGTTTTCCAATGAGGTAATAAAAGTTATATCTAGTTCTGGGAGTTTTTGTAGAATTTTTTATATCTATTGATCACCCTAGCAACTGCGCTTTCTTGCTATCTATTTAGAAACTTTAAAATATTTTTTTTCAAGACGCTAAAATGAAGGAATACGTTAAACTCGACTTTAAGATTATATATAAATTTATTAGTATTTAAGTTAAAGGAGTGATTTTGTTAGATGTTCTATTAATTATTTAAATAAAACATTTATTTTTCATCAGATTCGTATTATTATCTAGATAATGAAATTTTAAGCGTTAAATAAAATCGATTTTTATACTTCGGAATATTTGTTGCTGAATTTGAACAGAGCGGGTCCTATCAGTATTACCGTTATGAATTCACTAGGTGGATCCCAGTGACGCGGCATGTACTTATCTATAAGAAATATTTAAGATTTTTTTGTTGTATAATTGTAACTAGAAAAATATTTTAAATTCTATCAATTTTACATGAAAAGTTGAAACGATCTATCATGATATAAAATGATATCTCACAGAGTAACGTAAACAAATTGTATTAATTTTAAAACCAAATTATATTTTATTGTCGAAAGTTCTTTATAACCATGTTTATACTTCCAAGGATAAATAGTCAAACATCAAACTTTATGAGAAAATATTAGTCAGAATTAATTACTTTATCTGAGAATATTAAGAATTGAGAAAATAAAATCGATTTCTTTTATGTAATGGGATTATATTGTATCTGTGAAATACCTGAGCAAAAAGTAACTAAAAACTTATGCGCAACTCAAACGTCAGTAGTAAATGGAAAAATAACATTTTAAATCTGTGATTTTTGATTTTCTGCAACGTTTAATTTACGTTCCCTAAAAACCATAACGAACGTTTCCCGAAATTTAAAAAATTAAGTATTTTATAATGACAGAACCGTGTTTTCTGTATCTTAAATGCTGGCACATCCGTTACTAACAACGTGTAACGCTGTGACATTTTGAAGTTGATTGTACGTAATACAGCAACCCATTTTTAAATAGCTATTAGATAATTTAAAACGCCTTTCGAACGTATACGTGTTTACTTGGTTTAGGAGTAAATAAATCAGTCCAGGATTTAGTGTGGAGTCATGAGGACTCTCCCTAGCACAGAGTTGGCTCGACGTTTTGAGAGGATTAACAATTAAATTGCCTCAGGGCCCACATGAGGTGGAAGTGCCGCTGGGAATGGACAAGAAGGGGAATAGCAGCTTATCAGCAAAATACAAGACGTAGGACCTTTTTTTGTCGTTAGTTAGTTTTAAAGGGCGGCGTCGCAAAACCTCGCCCGGCTGAGTGACCCCTAAATCCTTAAAAAGTTTTTTGTTTAATTTCATGTCCAAGTTTCTAAAAGCAAAACCCCTGTATTGAAATAAAAAAAATCTTCAAAACATTATTGAGATAGACGCACAACAAACGTTGGGAAAGGTCAAAAAGGAATCGTTAGAGAACCTGGGCATACAGGATTTTTTTTGATGTAGGAAACTTGTTCCCTAAAGTTTGACGACACATTTCAAATTGATTTTTGAACTTGAAAACTTTTAAAAGCGGGTGCTTTTAGAAGGTTAAATTGTGAGTAGTCCTTTTACGTAAAAGTAGCAGAATATATAAAAAATAAAGATGAAACTACCCAAATTTAATTTTAATTCTCGAAAAATTCGTTTTACACGAGGACATATCTTAAAACCTATGCGTTTAAGAGTTTTATGTTTATATACATTGTTCTATTTTTTACATAAGATATTTCTTTAAGGTTAAAAATTAACAAATCTTAGAATGCAAGCAAGAAAATGGTTTCCTTTATAATATTTTTATTGTGACATTTTGAAGTTGATTGTACGTAATACAGCAACCCATTTTTAAATAGCTATTAGATAATTTAAAACGCCTTTCGAACGTATACGTGTTTACTTGGTTTAGGAGTAAATAAATCAGTCCAGGATTTAGTGTGGAGTCATGAGGACTCTCCCTAGCACAGAGTTGGCTCGACGTTTTGAGAGGATTAACAATTAAATTGCCTCAGGGCCCACATGAGGTGGAAGTGCCGCTGGGAATGGACAAGAAGGGGAATAGCAGCTTATCAGCAAAATACAAGACGTAGGACCTTTTTTTGTCGTTAGTTAGTTTTAAAGGGCGGCGTCGCAAAACCTCGCCCGGCTGAGTGACCCCTAAATCCTTAAAAAGTTTTTTGTTTAATTTCATGTCCAAGTTTCTAAAAGCAAAACCCCTGTATTGAAATAAAAAAAATCTTCAAAACATTATTGAGATAGACGCACAACAAACGTTGGGAAAGGTCAAAAAGGAATCGTTAGAGAACCTGGGCATAAAGGATTTTTTTTGATGTAGGAAACTTGTTCCCTAAAGTTTGACGACACATTTCAAATTGATTTTTGAACTTGAAAACTTTTAAAAGCGGGTGCTTTTAGAAGGTTAAATTGTGAGTAGTCCTTTTACGTAAAAGTAGCAGAATATATAAAAAATAAAGATGAAACTACCCAAATTTAATTTTAATTCTCGAAAAATTCGTTTTACACGAGGACATATCTTAAAACCTATGCGTTTAAGAGTTTTATGTTTATATACATTGTTCTATTTTTTACAAAAGATATTTCTTTAAGGTTAAAAATTAACAAATCTTAGAATGCAAGCAAGAAAATGGTTTCCTTTATAATATTTTTATTTCATCTACTATTAATTTATTACATTTATTCAAATTATTAATTAAAAAAAAAGTTTACGTCAAAGGCTAATTACTGCTGATTTTCACTCTCAGCTGATAAATTCAATTCAGTCATAAGTCGCGGATGGCCTAACACTGCCGTATAAAAATAATTAATAAATATATTTTCTGCAGTGTATACGTTTCTAAAAAGGTTCAGGTAGGTATTTAGTATTACTGTTCGAATATATTATGGTGTGGAACATTTGTAACTGTTAGCAAATATGTATTGGTATGGTTGGTCTTTAATCAGAAATTATTAACGGTAATAAATATTCCTTAAACGTCATATTATGTAACCGATATAATTTATTCTATATCACATATCGCAAACAATTACCCTTTTCTCATACACTAGGCCGCACCCTACAATCCCCAAGCGACTTTCCACAACGACAAAAAATTCAAGAATCATTTTAAACTAATAAAAAAAACATAAGTGTTACCATAGATTTTAGGGGCCCCTATGGACAACATAACGAATAGATCCCATTAAAACCCAACGCGCGGCAGGGAATATAATCACGTTAGCCATGCACGCGACTGGGTGATGTGAAAATCCCATGGTTGGATGTAGCACTAGAGTTTTGGACGGAACAGGTCAGTAATGGCAATTATATTATTTTATTTACTTGCTCTAATATAATAAAGGGGGGTTGGAGAGGATATCGGGTATTTTTAGTGTACATCGCCTACTTAAACTGATTTTGAATTTTTATTTAGATTGTCTGAACTATGTTTTCACCGAAGAAAAAAATATCTTCTAAACTTTCTGTCAAAGTGGAGACAAATATTCTTCTAAATACCGAACTAAATTTTGCATCGGAAATGCAACGTCTTAGTGTAACCCTCGAGGTTAAGATAATTTGAAATCTTCATGTAGAAGGCAGACTAAAGAGAACATGAAAGTTCCATAAAAGTAGCCATGTCAGTTTACACCGCTGTCGTTACCCATCTTTGCCCATGGAGCTTTTGTTTCGTGGTCAAAGATTCAAGCTCAAAATATTACAAAGGGTTGTCTGCTCGATCACAACAAAGATAATGCACACTATACCAACGAAACATTAAAGGCATCTATGATTGCCCGCACTGCTAGAAGAAGTGGCCCTTGTAACCATAAAATAATATAAATCAGTGTTGGGTTGAGGAACAATTCATGGCTGGTTATGACATATGGATATTTGAAAAGTATCTCTTTCGCAAGTTCCTTCAGCACTGTTTTTAAGTTTGTTTTTGGCATATCCTAATATCCCGGGATAGAACACCTAGAACGAGTAAAAACCCAAAACCAGTTTTCGGCTTTTGCAAGTCGTAGTGAAAGACGTCTTTAAAAAAACCGAAAATGACGCAAAAACACATCGGACCGAATGACCATTAGGGAGGAGGATAGACACAGCCAGAAAAAAGAAGACATTGGAATGAAGTCAGACATCTTAAGGTGAAATCTGAAGGTGAAAGATCCTAAAGCAATCTATTGTTTCTTTTTTAGGTTTACACAACTTAGTTTTAGGCTTTTGTAGTGACTGATTTATTATTATGAATTACCTTTAATATTGCAGACCAAAAATTGCAAAAGTTTATCTTTAAATTTTCGTGCTTTGCCTGCAAGTGGAACAAAAATTTTTATTGAGATAAAACTGATTCGATTGAATTCACAAAAAAAACAACTCATGTCACCTCGTTATTTTTCTAAAAATTCACCAAATAACCTATATATATATATATATATATATATATATATATATATTCAGGAGAGAACATGTTTTAAATGTTTGTTTACGCGTTACTTGTCGGTAGATGAAAGAAAATAAGTTTAGTTGTAAAAATAGATTCTCCATCTATTTTCTTTTTTATTGCGTCTTTTGTCTCACAGAATTTTTTAGTCTTTAAAACAAAAATAAATATATAAGCAGTAGCAGTTCATATACAAACTAAATAACTTTATATGCTTTGTGATATCATTGTTGAACTAAATAATACGTCTATAATATTTATTTTCATCAAATCAATCCCTGGATACCTCCAGTATTCGAAAATGTGAAACCATTTGCTTGTAGAAATACGGGTCACGCGCTTCAAAAACCCTCGGTTTATTTGCCTTTATGCGGGTAAATGCCGACCCGCTAGCTGAAACCACCCGGAGTAAGTTTACTTTTAACCAACCCTACGATTACTAAATAAATAGATTAGGGATCCGATGTCAAGTTTTTGTTATTTTATCTGCTAATGAATATTCAAATATAAGCCTTAGAGATAACATTCAAATATATCCAAGTTTATAATATTAAAAATGTATTGCATTCAAAAATTATTCATTTTAGATGTAATTCTTAAAACCAGAATCAACCAAAATTATCTTATTAGTCTTTTGAAGTCCACAAATATTTTTTAATAGAACTGTATAGTCAGTGGCGTAGTAACAAATTGAACTGAGCTTCTGTATATACGACATATTAAATTTCATGGATCTATTTTGAATTTAATTTTAATTAGTTTCAAAAATACTCACATTTTTATTTTTAGATAAACCAGATGCCAACAATGCTGTACCGTGGTTTCTACAGAAAATAAAATATGACTTATTTGTTCTTAAAGCAAATTAAAAATTAACTTTTTAAAATCTGACTGACGTAAACTTCATTTATTTAATCCTAATAATCTAGTTTCAACCTGATGGGTTTTATATTGGATAAAAAAATCAAAATGAATTTAAGAATGGAGCTGAGGTATATTCAAGTTGTATTTTATTCTTTTATAGGCGTATTTACATTTTCGTGGGATAAGTCTTTAATTGCCGAAGTTCCCTAAAATATTCTATTGAAAGCATTCTAAAAATATACAGAAACTAAACAAGAAGTACAAGTGGAACGATGCTAACGAAATTTTATTTTTATTTATATATAAAATTGAAAATATTTTCAATTGTCACATTGTTCAAAATTTTAACAAAATTGTTTTTATTATTAAACATTAATTTAAGGCATTGTTTACAGATACAAATACATATATCGAATGTTCACGACGTTTGCAACAAATTGTGGTTCGTTTAAAATTAAAGTAGAAATTCTTTAAATATCAGTTAATACTTACGGAATCACAACCTTCAAATTTTGGTTTCTCGTCAAATTTACAAAACTATAGAAGCATATTGTGTGAAATTTATGTATTTCCATTTAAAAGTGTAAATAGTGTACCATACATGACACAATATTTCAGTTAGTATTTAAAAACCGAGGGCTTGTACAAAAGTTCGTGTATATATAAATTAAATTAAACTAAATAAAAGTATACATAAGTCTAACAAATATTCTTTTCTATGCTTTCACAGGTTTACCCTTCATTTCTGTATATCTTTTCTTCTAGATCAGCGTCCAATTATTACCTCTCTTGAGATGGTAGTGTAGAAATGAAAAATCACTTTTATGCGCCGGTTGGTGGGTGTCTCGTGCCTGAGAACAATATTTTGATGATAAATTTTATGGAACGTGCCTCATAACTTACACAAAGGTTAAACATTAGGGAATTTCTGATTATTTTTTTCACATACTGACACCATTGCCCAGATATATGCAACATTTTTACTTCATTTCCCTTAAAACCTTTCCTAGTGGTCGGTTTTCTTTTCCAAACAATATCTTAGAAATCTCCTCCAAATATTGTCAAAAAAGGTGTTTCCAAAAAATGTGAAATGCGTCTTACATTTCACATTTTTTTGAAACATCTAGAAAATGACTTTTGCATAAATATTTTCGAAAAGCTTTGACGAAAGAACCGTAGTAAGATCCCACCCTTGAAAAAACTTTTGAAAAATTATTTATCAATCATTTGAGGAGATTTTATACAAAAAAACAACCCATTTCACTGGTTTTCACCCTCATAAAGGCGGAATTAGAAAAAAAATCCCTGAATTAAATTTTATGTAAATATTATTGACATTAGAACAGCATTTAGTTAAAGAGATAGTGTACAAAAAAATAAATACATATTTCACCTACTTTCAGGCCCTTAAGGCATTTCGGAAGATCCAGACATAGGCTTTAATAATAATAATTATTTTTTAAAGTCCTTGACGAAAGAATCAATTTGAAATCTCATTTATTTGAAGAGAGTGTAAAAAAAGAAAAACACTTTAATTTTTTTTTGCTTTAAGGGTGAAATTTCAAAAATCTAGAAATTGGTTTTTAGATCTGACCCAGGAATTGTTTTAAAATCTCATTTAGTTGAAGACACATTTTAAAAAAGTAAAAGCAAGGCCCCTTAAGCAATCGAATTTTTGGAAATCTATTTCTCTTAGATAAATATTTTTGAGTGCCATTGACGAAAAACTTGTTTTAAAATCTTTATTAGTTGAAGAGATATCCTATTACAGGTAAACATATTTTACCCCTAAAATAAATTTTACCTTATAACTAGATGGCCACTACAAATTACCCTACTACTAAACGACTATACAATACACATATTAGACGAACACTGAGGTGGAAATGTTAAAACTATAAGTCTACTGCCTATTTTGTCGAACCAAATATCAGAGTCCCTGTATTTGTTAAATAAACTAAGGTACTCATGAACTTCCGATTGGCCCACATAAACCTCAGAAAATGTCCGCAATTTAAAGAATATACTCCCGATTTTGAAAAAAGATCAGTTTTATCTAAGATATACGGCAGTAAGTAAAAAAAAAACAATTTTTACTTAAAACTTCTATTATATTACAGAAAACAAACTCATGACATGTTTCGCCAACCTTGAGACTTCATCGGATGATAGAAATAGAATTCTGGGATTTTCCCAAGTCCATTGACAATTTGTATATGAGGTCGTCAGGTACACGTCTTAAATTTTCAAACCAGTTTTAATTTGATTTTGATCATCATTCTGCGTTAAGTTTTTGAGTGCCATGTGAATTTTAACATATAAAAAGAAATAAGAATGAAGAAAGTGGTTTGTTGTGCTTGTGTGTGCTCAAATAAAGGGTATACTGGTAAACTAAACGTATTTTTTGCTTCCCTCGTTAAAGGTAAGTATTGTATCGTGAAAAAAATCACCCTGCGAGATTTTTTCAGAGCTTTACGTTTCAGGGTCCCTAACAAAATATTTAAAAAAGTAACCTGAAAAAACTACTTCAGATTAATTACAAATTTTGTGCAAGCATTAAATTTGAAATACAGATAAACTGGTAAAGTTGTGGTGAGAATTCGAGATGGCGAAATAAAATTCGACCAAAAAATATTTTAAAAAAATCTTGTTCAACTAAACCAGTACGGATTCAACATGACGTAACAAAATGGCGGTGTTTGTCATTCTAAAAGGTACTTATTAAATTTATTTTAAATTATGCCCAAAAAATTAAGTGTGGCATAGGTAGTGTGGTAAAATATTGGTTGGAATCCAATAAAATGGCACAAAATGCGCCCAATAAAAATATATGTCTAGACAGTATATACTTCACTATTCCTAATAAAAGGTCTATTAATTGTTAAATATTACAGGAAAAATAAACCGAACTCAAATGAAGCTGGCACACTTTTAATGAAAATGAGGGATCAATATATTTTTTTTTAATTTCAGTGTTGTAGTGCGTAAAGGGCTTCTTTAACACACTGCACTGCAAATAACTAAGCTGTGTGCAATCACGGAATTTGGTCAGCAGTTGAATGCACAAGTTACTTTTCGCGCGTATTAGAAGCAATTTTTTTCCAACAAGTGAGTTAGCGTTGCTCTCTTTACAAAATTAGGAAAAGTAATTCAAGACGATTTTTTTATACTTTTTTCTCATTAGTGCGAAAAAATAGTCACTCTTCACAACCTAACAGGTAAAGTGGAATTATATGTTAAATTGACCAAAATTTTGAAAGGTCTTCTGATCGAGCGTGCAAACATATTAGAGTATTATAATCAGGTTTTAAAATACCATTTCAGCACGACTGTGAAATATTTTTTTGTTTATGTATGATAAAACTAAATTTTAGTATAAGAATATTATGTTATACTTCTTAATCCTCATTTCCTAATTTTTTTTTGTATAATATTTAAAAGCAGAAACATGTTTAAACAATATTCTTACTCTTTACTGGGTCATTCAGAAATAAGTACTGATAACTCAAGATGTCATTATTTAGATAATCTTAATTATAAAAGTTCAGATACGCTTTTCTCTTAAAACGTATATTTTTCCACAATACAGCGTGGCGAAATTTAATTTTTTTTTTAATTCATATGCCACATTTTTAAAGAAAAGAAAAACTAATAAAAACTGTTGCACATATTATCTTTTGCTGGATCTATAAAATAGTATCATTGGAATTTGAATCAATCGATAAGGTAATTTTTTCATGAGGTCACACACTGAGCTTCTTGCACTGTTTTTATGAATCGCATATTTCAAGAGGAGTTATTTAGTAAAATATTCCTCTTTAACATATTAATTTTTCTGTACAAAACCCTTCAAATACGAACAAAATGTAAAATTCTTGATGACTTTTTGTCTCCAATTTGCCATAGACGAGTGAATATTTTGCCAAATGGTGCCGAATATCGAAAAAGTGCTAATGACAAGAGCGTTTCTAACTTTTGAATAGGCTATTCGTTCAATTCCTTAGTTTAAATTGGGAGTTTGTTTCGAATCAATATATTATAGTATATGTATTATAGTATATGTGGAAAACACAATATGTAAAATGTATTTCACGTACTTTCATTTACATATATTTGTTACTTACTTCTTATATTACTCAACCTCTGTAAATAAACTGTAATTTAACTAACAAACAGAAAACTTTACAAATATTGAATTTACTTTTGAAAAGATGTTAACATATAAAATAACAACATATATTAATGAAACTTTTCATGGTATCAAAAATTTAAACTAGGAAACTGCACAAGCAATTATTATTAAGTTCGGGTCTGCGCAAAAAAGTCTGCTGTTTACAAATTCTAAGTACAGGACTTATAAATGGAACATGGTTTTTAGATTGGGCACCCAAGAGCCATTTTAATGATATTTTTCGTTATTTGGCGATGAAAATATTCTCTCGGATCTTGGGGCATATTTTGGGCCACCAAAAAAATTATCGTGGTCGTTATTTGGGCTCTCAAAAAATTATTGACATAATTGTATTTGAGTTTATTTATTCACCTAAAAATTACAATTGTATTTTCGAACGAGCTATCATGGTATGTTTGTCGGACTCTAGATTCGAACCCAGTCTCTCTCGTCCTCATATAACATTGTCAGAAATTAAAGAGAAGGAGAGGTCGAACCGAGCTGTTTTGGAAATTGATTTTTGACATTTGACATATAAAAGTGCCTTACAATCTGTGTACCTTGGTAATTTCACTTTTCATTCTAATTTTGTTTTTAAAATCATGGGGAAATGTACAAAATACTTCAAGAAGTTAACAAAAAATAGGAGAAAGAAAGTTGGGTATCAAGTACGTTATTAAAAAATGTTTGATTGTTTTTCTCTATTTTCTGCTATTTTTGACTGTGAATTACGCGTATTTATAGCCGAATACTAATTGTATATCATATATAATTTTAGGATGGCTTTTAGAAAATAAAAACTTGGAGTCAAACTCCACCAATGAAGCATTCTGCAAAGTGTGTAAAATTAGTCTGGGTGCACATGTAAGTGACCTTAAATATACTCCAAAAATAAAAAAGGGGCAGGGAAAAAATGATAACTTTATATGCAGCGCAAAACAAGACATTAGATACTATACTAATTACAAATGGCCAAAAAAATAGACTTCAAAATGGCAGTTTATATCGCAATGCATTGTTCTATTAGAACAGTAGATCATTTACGTGAAATTTTAACAGATGTGGTAAGGGATCAAGTGCTACATCATACAAAATGTTCGGGTTTAATTAAGAATGTAATTTTTCCCAATTTTAGTTGAGGATATCTCAGATTCTAAGTTCTCCATTATTGTTAATTAATTGTTATTTTTAATGAGTCAGATAAACATAAGTATTTTACCAGAGATGTATCTGTGGTAAAATATTTATCTTTATGCACTCAGAAAGAGAAAAGTAAGATCATACATGTTTCTCAATATTTTTAGGCCTTATAATGCTAGAAAATGAAAAATGAAATTAAAAAGTATTTTTATAAATATACTTATTTTACAGCTATCAAATTTAATAGGTTTTGGCACAGATTGTGCAAACAGTCTTTGTAGCAAGAGTAATTTATTATATAGTGTTCTAAAAATAAAAATCCTAAAATCAAAACTAGTAAGATGTGTGCATCATTCTTTAAATGTTCAAAAGCTGTTGATCCTACCCATATAAAGTTTTTATGAAGAGAGATTCATAATTGCTTTTCCCAAAGTTTCAATCGTAAATTGGAATAGAAATATTTTGATTGATAAATACAATGGAAGCAAAGATTGATAAATACAAATGAAACAAGGAATTTACATTCCTTTGTACAACTATCTGCTACACCATGGCATCCCGTTACCATTCAGTAACAGTTTTTGTGGAAAATTGCCTGGAGTTAAAACATTTTTATAGTTTGGTTGTGAACAAAGAAAAGTGTTATTACGAGAGATTAATAAATGAGACGCTTCTTGATAATGAAAATTTTTATAATTAATATTTTTAAATCTCATTTTGTTCGAAATAAATCAACAAAATTTAAATTTCCTAAAAACTTGTGTGGATGTTACTCAAGCTTATAATGGTTTAGAAAATTTATTTTTAGTTTTGTTTAGAAAAATTTACAAACCATGTTTTGTAAATGAGAGTATTTCAGCACTTTTAGAAATATTAGTAACGAATTAGCCTTTCTGGAACCTTATCAGACAGGTATGGTATCGAATATTATCAAAGTTTACAAAAATATGATGTTAAGCCAGAAAAAAAATAGGCGCAAAAGATGTTCTCCTATCTTAAAAGTCTTTGTTATGAAATATCAATAAGATTGCCAAATAGCTTGAACCATTTCAAAAAGATGTCACACCTGCAATCTGCCTTAATCAAATCAAATCATCATTTACAGATCTTCTCTTTATTTTTGACTATATAGAAGAATGGCGTGTCCAAAGTGACGGCGTGGGGGGCCTTGGCTATTAGGTGCCCCCTAAATTAAACAAGGTATTCAAATAAAATATGTTTTCCATAGTTAAAAAAAATCACGGATTTCGCAATTTTTGCAAACATTGGAAATGATAACAATAAGATAACGTAATATATAAACCCTATGAATCATTTAGAAGTGGCAGTACTTAAGGAATATTTAGATTTAATATAAAGTCAGTCAGCTAGATAAAAAATTTACGCGTTTAAAACAGTTTAGTCAACATTTTCAATTCTTAAGGCCGTTTTACATGCTGCAATTCTTTCTTGCAAGTTGCAATACTCTTGAACAAAAGCATGCGCCTTGGCAAGACATTTGTACCTTTTGTCAAACTGCGCATGCCTTTGTTCAAGACTATTGCATATTGCAAAGAAGAATTGCAGCATGTAAAACGGCCTTAAATACTCAGATATTGGTTAAATTAAATGGCTACAAATTTTGGAAAAATCTAGTTAAAAGTGAAGAAATATTAAAATAATTTAACTTCTCAACTAGCAACTGAGCTAATTCAGATAAAATGATTATTACAACATTAACATTTTAATACAACTCGTGAATTCGCAAATTATATCAAAGAATCATTTTCAAAGTTGAAATTAATTAAAAACGTCCTTAGGTCGACCATGACTCAAAGTCGTCTCAGTTCTCTAGCTCTTACCTGAATAGAGCACGAATGGGCTAAAGAAGTAAATATTGACGACCTAGTTGATAGTATTTATCTAGGCGATACAAAACCCAAAAAGTCTAGTCTACCGCCAAAGAAAACGATTATTGTACTGTTTCTTTTTAATATTTTTTTGCTTGAATCGGAATATAGTTATTGTTTTTTTAATATTTAGTTAATTTTGGTTTTGTGTTTATTAGTTTAGCTATACCTATTAATCTCAAAATGTATCTCGCTCGTTCTTTTTTATTATTTCTTTTTTACTAGAGTTATTTTTTATTGTATGTTATGGTTTTTGTTAATAAATTTGACATTTTCTGTTTATTTATTGTTTTGGAGAACTAATGCAAGGGGCGCCCAAGAAAATTCTCGCTGGCGGAGGGGCCCTAAAAACTCGGCACGCCACTGTTATAGAGCCATGTATCTTTGGCATAGCCCAACTTGAATATAATAACTTATTGGACCTAAACTAGGATCTGAACAATATTACACAATATTTTTATACATTTTGGTCACGCGCTCAAAATTTTAATGATGGGGGGGTGAGTTTTGCCTTTGAGGAAATTGGAAAATATACAGTTACAATTTTATTTCTCCCGACCAGTAATGCTGAAGTTGGAAGAGTATTTTCAATTATGAATTTCGTCAAAACCAAAACTCGAAACAGAATGACTCTTATAATGATAAATAGTATAATGAGAATAAGATTTTGTTATAACAACTCAACTTATAAAGATATTATTATTAGTAAATCCAACCAAATTTTAAACAGATATGTTGTCTTCTCAAAATGAAAATAATGTCAATGATAACGATGAGGTTATAGAGATATTTAATAATTTATAATGTTTACAATAAAATTGCGTTTTTTTTTAGTTCCTTGTGTTGTGATTGTACAAAATTTGTTCATATTAAATATATTAACTGTTTACATCCTGCTGGTTTTTCTATGTCTCTCTTTTTAATCGATGCCACTAAAGGCGCCCTCTAATATAGATGGAAATTTGTTTTCCTTTTTTCCTTTCAAACACTGTTTAATAAGTTTACAGGTAGGCAAAATATTAATATTTTTATTCTTTAAAGTCGTTATATTTCTGTTATCATCTGTTTTAAATAATTGATAGTACCTGCTGAAATATTTGGTTCAAAATTATTGTTTTTTGCATATGTTATTACGCAACATTTTTAGAAAAGAAATCACACTGTTTTGACGCCGCTGCTCAAATAGTACAGCATAGTACATAGCTGCAGTATGCTTTTTTACATTGTTTTTTTTAAATATGTTATGTCTGACTCTCAGAGTGAAAATGTTAATCTGATGTTAGAATAACTAACCCTACGACTAAGGTCCCTCAGAAAACAAAGCTGCTCCCTCATTTCTCTTAGTTCTGTAAAATGCTATTTTTACAGAACTATGTTTTACCTATTTTAGTTTTTTTTATTGAAAATTATATAATAATATAACCAATTTCTTTCTTTATACATTTAGAATTTGGCGCTTTTTTTGGTAGGTACGTGTTTTATAGCGTCAAGGTATCAATCAAATCTGGCAACCCTGTGACTAAGTGAGAATAAATGGGCAAAAATGAGAATATAGGTACACCTAACAGCAGACCTGCGCAGTCTGTCCAAGCAATAAAAAAGCTGACACTTTTACCACCGTGCCTATCTGATTAACTCGACGTTATCACGATGTTGAAATTGATGAAATGTTTAGGCCAAAGGTATTTACAGATAGACAAAAACCATAACGTAGTCATAAACAGTGAGTTTGAGACGATACAAAATCATTACTTTATTTTAACTGTAGGTAAAACTGCCTCTGAGGGAGGTTCTACCCGCCAAACCCGAAAAAAAGACCTTACTTGATACTGTTTCTATTATTTTAACTTGAATAAAAATGACTCTGGGGGGGGTTTTAACCCCCAAACCCTCCCATTTTATTCGGCACTGGTCATAAACTAAAAATGCAATTCATTCAACTCAATAACATCCTACGGTATTTAGAAGACATTTGAACGCCTACATTCACTTCCGTAGACCATACGCTGAATATTTGATATAACATCACAGTTTACGACTCATTTCTTTCGGGAAGCTGACACATTATTTCATTATTCTTTATTTCTGTTTGGCTTCTTTTAGCGTTCATATCCGTTCCTTAAGAGCGGACCCCACAAAATGTCGTAATCATAGTTAGTTAAAATATTATTCGTAGGAAGTTTCAATTATTCAGTATATATTGTTTCATTTAAAAACATAAGTAAGGATTGTCTCTAATAAAATAACTACTTTTTTTAATGAATCATTCTTCAAAAAGCAGCTTTTTTTCAAAACGCTTAGTAAACCTGTTAGAAATCAGGTGACTAAGATGTGACCCCCTCTGAACCAAACTTTCTGTCAGGTAGAATTGCAACAGGAAATTAGCAAGAAGCAGTGCAAAAATTCAGATTCAATTGCCCGTTTAAGAAATCATCATAGTTCTTGTGATAAATGCCAAAGTGGAATTACCTCATCAGCCAAAATCAACCAAAATGTTGGTACAAATCCAATATGATAAACAAAATGACGACCTAATTAATTGACTTTTTTGAGGTTTCGCTAAAAGAAACTAAAAAATAACACAATTTATTTTATTTTATATTTCTGTGGTAAGATAATAAAACGGCTTATTATTAATTTTTAGAACAGCAATATATATTATTTTGCCAAAGTAAAAAATATGTATATTCGACATATATAATTTTAATATCATATCTCATATCTGGCTTTGCCATCTTGCCATTATACTACAGATTTAAGGAGCGGAAAGTTAGCTTTACCTTGAACTTCTAGCAGTATAAATCCTTTCTTTTATGAAGTATAAACCAGTTTTCTTAACTTAAGTAAGTTAATCAAAATATTTTTATAATACAGTAATGTGTCAATAAATAAAACTGTTTAAAAATTACTAAGTTACTGATTCATTTTTGTTTCTATAGCCCAGATATTTTTGTTAATTACTTTGTTGCAATCATTGCGTTATTACTACATACCCAATTTTGTGGTAAGTACAGTATCAATTACTTTAAAATAATTGTGCCCATAAGCAAATATTTTGGGAAACTTGTTTCAATATCAAACACAGAGCACAATAAAGCTAGCGAGGCTCAACTAACAATATTCAGCCAGAACATGCAATCTCTGAGGCACAAAGCCCTTCAGTTGGAAGTATACCTAATAGATAGAAGTTTTGACATTGTATGTCTTCAAGAACATTGGATGACCGAAGAAGAAATGCAGATTCCATGTATGAATGGCTATGACGTGGCAGCTGCCTCAACTAGAGCCTTGTTTCAAGGAGGTGGAACAGCGTTGCTGCTAAAACCGGGTTTTAACTTTGATTATATATCTTTAAATACATATAAAA
The DNA here is from genome assembly GCA_030620095.1 of Kuschelorhynchus macadamiae. NCBI lineage: Eukaryota > Metazoa > Arthropoda > Insecta > Coleoptera > Curculionidae > Kuschelorhynchus > Kuschelorhynchus macadamiae. The sequence goes on from JAUTXW010005283.1 coordinate 762,415, forward strand.
AATATAATGTTGAAAAATGTATTGAATTCTCAGGTATATTTTTAAAACATGCTAAAACCTATTTGTTGTCAATCTATAGATCCCCGTCTCGTTCTTTTGACTTGTTTCTAGACGTGCTGGAGCAGGTCCTGGGCGAAATGGGTGAGATTAACATGATCCTTGTTGGGGATTTTAATGTACATTTTGGAACGGGTGAGAGAGAGTGTGTAGCATTGTGTGCTATGCTTTCTACCTTTGGTCTTCAACAAAAGGTTTTTGATGCAACAAGGGGGTCTCAAGGATGAGTCTCTCAGCATCGATAATAGGTTTAACATGTTTCTGTCGCACATTCAGGATGTATATGAATTATCTTTCCCAGAAAAAAGTTATACGGTCAATAAAAATAAAAGCCTTAATTCAAGTTGGTTTAATAATGATTTGAGATGTATGAGAGAGCATTTACGCTTCTTGAATGATTTGTATAGACAATCTCCTACCCAGCTGTTAAAACAATATCAAAAAAGTTTCAGGACTCAGTACCCTAATGCTCTAAAAAAAGCAAAAATAGATTATAATGACACTCTTATAAAAAATCCTACTAATGCTGTAAAGTGGATGTGGAATATTATAAATGATCATAGGGGCATTCCTGTGGGAAAAAGTAACCCGACTAACCTTTCACCCGACTGCTTTTATGATTTTTTTGTTAACATTGCCAAGGACTTGCAAAGAAATATTCAAAGAGTTCCTACTGACCCTCTTCACTACTTAGGTGAACGTAGCTTTACTTTCTCTGAAGTATCTTTTAATGAGGTTAGAGATGTCATAGACAACCTTAAAAACAAAAAATGTAAAGACATATATGGGTTGGACGTTAGTCTTATAAAGGAAGTTAGAAATATTCTTATCTGCCCATTAACTAGGCTAATAAACCAATGCTTTAAAAACAATAAATTTCCTAAAGCATTAAAACAAGCCTTAGTAACACCTATTTTTAAGAAAGGGACTCGGATGACCCTTGAAATTATCGGCCAATCTCTCTATTACCCATATTTTCCATGATTATTGAAAAATGCATTGCTTCAAGAATTACCCAATTTTTTGAATCGAACAACCTTTTTTCTAAGCGTCGATTTGGATTTAGAAAAGACTTAAATACTTGCTTGGGGATACTTGATGTTGTGAATTACATAACAGATGCTTTTGAGAACTGTGAGTATGTGTCTGCAGTATTCTGCGATCTGAGTAAGGCGTTCGATTGTGTATCGCGTTCCCTTCTGATCGGGAAGCTTGAGCATTATAACTTTCATCCACACAGTATTAGCCTTATAACATCATATCTGGAAGGGAGGTCTCAGTCGGGGAGAGTTGCAGATGCTCGGTCTGCAGAGAGCGATATTACAATTGGCGTTCCACAGGGCTCTGTGCTAGAGCCATTGCTGTTTCTTATATATATCGACGATATACACTTAACTGCCGTCAATGAAAAATATGCTCTCTTTGCAGACGACACTACCATTCTGGTCAGGGGGGGGTGCCTTGCTCAGTCGACGCAGGATTCACGAGTGGCTCTTTCAAGGGCAAATGAGCGGTTTGCCTCAAACTGTCTATTCCTGAACACGGCCAAGACTCACGAGATGTCCTTCTCAATGCGGACGCTAGAGGATGCCGAGGGGTCTGTTTGCTTTCTGGGGGTAACACTTGACTCGAGACTTCAGTGGGACAAACACACCGACATCATCGCCAATAAACTTGCCAAAAACATTTTCTTGTTAAGAAATTTGGCAAATTACATCTCAAAGTCAGTCTTGGAGCAGGCTTACCATGCTTTATTTCAGTCCCCTCTAAGGTATGCAATCATGGTGTGGGAACATGCTCCCAGTGCTGTTCGCGTCTTTCGTTTGCAGAGGAGGGCTGTTCGGGTTGTGGCTGGTTTGGGATACCGGGACGACTGTAGAGAAGCTTTTAGGACGAACCGACTACTCACATTGCCATCCTTATATATAATGGAGATTTTAATGTATGTTAAGAAAAATCCTGAGTTGTACATAGCCCACGGGGACGTGCACCAGCACGGCACGAGACAAAGACAGGACCTGGTTCCTGCATATAGGAGACTAGGACGGAATCAGAATGGACCGGGGTATTTTGGCATACATTTCTATAACAAACTACCTCAAAACATAAGATCATTACCACTAAAAGAATTTAAAAATCATATAAAAAAATTTCTTATTCAGAATGCATTCTACTCGATTGAAGAATTTATCTTCTTTCGAGGTTTGTAAGAACTGGTTTCGGCAGCATACTGTTAACTGTTGTATATTATTTTAAAATGTAATTTGTTTTGTCTTTTTAAGGATTTATGTAATGTCTTTTAAATGTATATTAACTTATAAACTTTTAGTTAAGATAATTTCTTTTCTTCTTAGTTAGTAATGTAGATGTATTTTATTCTATATATTTGCCACTGTGCTTTTGACTTGTGTAAACAATATTTTGTGATAGCATCAATAAATAGTTTGAGTTTGAGTTTCAATTTAAAACAATTATTACCAAACTCGACTTGTTAAAATGAACTTATTCCCATGTATTCCTATGTATTCTCGTTAAATCATTTTTATGCCCTAATATTTCTGAGGTTCTTTGACCCAGAAGGTTTTTTTACTAAATAGTTGAAAAAACTGTTTCTGTTATTCCAATTAGTGATGTAAGGATTACGGTTATGATTAACCGCCGGTTATAAGGATTTTCCGATTAATCGTAACCGCCGATTATTTTTACGATTATTAAGTAAAGTTAAAATAATAATAACTGATAATGCTCGAAACATGCTTACTGCTAAAGCAAAATTTCCACAAATAGATCATGTCAGTTGTACGGCTCATTCGTTGCAACTGGTATTAAAGGTAAGAAACAGGAAAAATAAAAGAACAAAGCCCGAAATTCTAAATTAATGTTAATTTATTTACATTATTTTTTGGAGCCATATTTTCAGACGATGACATAGACACACAAAATAGTGGGATATTTCAGTCATACAACTAAAGATAAAGGTGCCATATTTTCAGACGATGACATCAAGGAAAGTATAATTATCGCTAGAAAAATAGTGGGACATTTCAGTCATTCATCAGTCAGTACTTAAGGGAGCACAGAAAAACTACAGTGTACTTGAACATGTACTATACAAGACGTCCCAACTCAATGGGATACATACGCAATGCTAGATAGATTAGATGAACAACCCATCGCAGTTGAAGCTGTATTCCCTGAACTTAAATGTCTATATGATCTCAATACTCTTCAGTAGATCTTAGTTGAACAAGTAATTAATCTTTTGTCCTACTTCAATGATATTACAAAAGCAGTCAGCAAAGACCTAGTTACCTTAGCGAATGCACTCCCAATGATAAACTCCCTTTTTAAAATGCTGAATAAAGAATCTTTAGATAAAGAGAAAGATAGTTTGATAATTATTGTTTATAATTTAAAACATCACTCAGGGTTCAATGATCTCGAAGAAAATGAAAATGATATCTTGGCCACTATCCTCGATCCTCGGTATAACGCGCGGATGTTTAGACAACAGCGTATAACTGAAAATGCAAAAAGACTTCTATTATCCGCCTTGGAAAAGGACCCTATAGAACAAGTACTAGAAAGTGGACTTAAACGCCAGCAACCTAAGCCTCTACGAGTGATGGAATTTGGGATATTTGCCAAGAATGAATAAGCGATGTGGAAATGCAAGAGTTACTGTCAAATTTTGCTGGTCAGTGCCATATAGACTTTCCCATTTTCATAAAGACATATTTTCAAATTAATTTTAAAATAGGGCCTCTCTAACAATGTTATTTTCAGTCACTGATTTCAAAGGTGAGATTGAGAGATAACCTAAGACCACTTTCTTTAAATTGGCACAGCAATATTTATCATTCAAACCATCCTCGATTCAGTTGAAAAGGTTATTTTCGAACATTCAAACTGCTAAGAGAAATCGACTTGATTCCGAATATTTGAAAATGTTATGTTTTCTTAACAAAAATGTCCAATATTATATGCCAAAAACAGGTAATTTTGGTTTATTTGGCGTTTAGTTTGCTTGTTTATTTAAGATTTTAAATGTGTTCTTTGTAATTTATTATTTTGTTTAGTTATTTTCTTTAAAATTTCTTTTAAAAAATAAAAAACATATTAAATATATATTTTTACATTTTTTACTTGATAGTCGTAAAACAAAAATCTTTTTTGGCTTTTTCGCAACTGAATAAAAATATTTAACTTTAAATTAATTGAAGCAAATATTTTTATTCAGTTGCGAAAAAGCCAAAAAAGATTTTTGTTTGTCAATCTATGCGCAACAAATAATCTGAACACATTTAAAAATAACATTGATAGTCGTAATCGTAATCGTACGATTATTTTCGTTCTAATCGTAATCGTATAACAAAAATCGTTACATCAGTAATTCCAATCATTAAAAATAGAAAAAAAACTACTTTTCTTGTTGCTTAAAATATTTTTACCCAAAAAATATTTTCCTAGAATGTATTTATTCTAAATATTATCTTAAAGTAACATAAAGCCAGGGAGAACTTTAAAAATATTTTTCCTAATAAATCAGAAAATATAAGTTCCCAAAAATTTTACTTTTACTTCTATAGAAGTTTAAAAATATAGATTCCTTAATTATAACTTCCCTCGTTATAATTTTGTTTCCATTTGTTAGGAATAGTGAAATGTGACCCAATTTAGTACAGTAGATAGTCACAGTGTATATTATGTGTTACATATACTATATTTTCAAACACATTTAATGGGCGTCATTTTGTTCCATCATATTGGATTCCTACCAATATTTTATCAGTTTCTTTCTACCTTTGCCGCAATTGACTTTTGGGTATAATTTAAAATAAACTCTATAAGTAGTTTTTACATTGACATGTACTGTCATTTTGTTAGGTCGTGTTGAACTCGTATCAGTTTACCATATTTTCACATTTAATTTTTCTGCAAAAAATAAAGGCAAATGAACAAGATATTTTTACGTTGTTTTTTTTTTTAATTTTATTTCACCGCCATTTTGTTTCGCCATCTTAAATTCGTACCACATTGACGCTGTCAATGTTGTATTGTAGCATTGACATGCCAAACATAACCTCATTTCTAGGCGAAACAAAAATCACAAATTTTTGTTTATTCTCATAGACATTGTGTAATATCACTTATCTAAAGTAATTATTATAATATTCTTACCTTTTCTTGTTGAACCTAATCTCACAAAAAAAATGTTTAAAAAATGTATTGGGGGTTGGAAATTTTGACGATAAATGACGGAAGTACAGCGTTATTCATTTCTTATTACGGTTTTATTTTACGGGGCAAATTTGAAAAGTTGTGTTAAAGTTAAACCAATGTCAATGATGGACCATTTTACCTTAAGTGTCCTGAGGATGCAACAATAAATCTGCGAAACGTCGACAATTTAAAAAAAAACTTTTTTTACTGGATCCTAACCCCAAATAATACACCTCTCTAACAATTTTTTTAACATTATTCCGCGATATTGAATATTTACCAAAATATTATCAGGTCATCCCTATATGATTAATATGATGAGCTGAATATAAGCAATTAAACACCGAAATAACAAGGGCCGGATACTGTGACGTCAGAGCCGCTTCACGTAAGCACAGCGAGGTTATTCGTCGCACATGACAGATGACATGACGTTCAAAGATTATAGTTTTTTTTTATCGAAAACGAGGTTTTTTACGGATGCACTTATGTTTAATAAATGGATAGCGGCTATTCACAGAAAAAATTTTACCCCATCCAAATCCAGCAGGGTCTGGGAGATACATTTTGTAAAGAATATATAATAAATTGTTCTACAACAACGGATTCAAAAACCTGAAAATTCCTAGATTAAAACAAGATGCCATATCTACACTATTCCCAAACTGTCCTTCCTATTTATCCACAACTGTAAAATTGGGCAAGAACCTGTAATTACGTGTAAAGAGATAAATATAAGTGTTTTAAACCATATTGCGGTTTTATTAGTTTGTTTAGTGTCGAACATGTCAGATGAGAGGGAAGACCTCGGGGAAGACAGTTTTAAAAATAAATCTGCTTTAACTTATATATCTGAAGAACTAAAGATTCAAGGATTTTAAAAGTATACCTACCTCTTTTTTTAATGCAAAGTACGCGGCTGGTATAAGCCTAGACAAGCTCAATACCAAAGTTTACAGAATTAAATATAAAGCGGGCTACACACGTGCAACTTGGTTGGCCCAACGACCAGGCCAACGAATTTGGATATTGCATCCACATTACCCGATTTCACAATAAATCTATCTGTAATCATCAGTTTAATTTCGCTTCCTAGAAGTACATGGTTCCTATTTTATCAAAAAATAAAAAAAATCTGTCTTTCGGTCACATTGTCATTACCTTTTATTGTAACGAGAAAAAAAAACGAAGATTATGGTCTAAAAAGTGGCTTAACAGACAAAAATGTAATCATATGATTTTGCTGAAACAACTGAACTCTGAAGATTACCGCTATTATTGGCGAATAGACAATGAGAGTTTCGATGAACTAACTAACTAAGCAAATTAAAATACTTCAAGAAATGCAGCATATGCTTTGCATTCTGTCGTCATCCCTTCATCCAAAATAAACATCAGCATACATTAATCATGCTCGATACCACCAGAACAACTGACAAAAATCGGATTCTCGCCGCGAATACCCCTCCACACGATACAACTCGGTTGGTCGATCGGCCGGTTGTGTGATTTGCTCACCCAACTCGACACAATGTACAATTGTCGGATGACAAGCCTACAGACAGCCCGATTTTTCATCCAACTCGACTAAATCGACCCAACCATCCGACCGAAATGGACGGTGTGTAACACGCCTCACTCGACGTCGGAACTTTGATATTCGCAGTTTAAAATGTATCGGTTCCAGGCCGGTCGTAAAATTTCTGCTGTTACCGGGCTCTTTTAAAAGGAATTTGGCTCTGCGTTGGAAATATTTTTATACCAGGTAATTTCAAAAAGTATACCTAATAATTATTATGGGCAAAATTTACTAAATTGAAATAATGTTGTGGGGTTAGTTAGTTACATTTTATAATTACAATTTTAAATGTTATTTAAATAGACAGAAATTGTTATTTAAGTTTTACCTGCTGACCGAATTTAAAAATAAATATTCTTAAATGTATGATGAAGGAATGTAGATGCTAAAATTTAAAATCTAGGATTCGTGATTCGTGTCTACATGAAACAACCTTAACCCACCTGCCAATAATGTTTCTGTAACTATAAATTGAGATTATAAAAATGTTACCACTGTGACTGTCTTTATAAAATATAAATATACGTATTTAGCGAATTAAATAAAAATTGTAGCCCAGGCCACCCCGTAATAGGTGAAATAGCAATACATTTTTCACGGTTTAAAGACCTAACAAATTACTTAAGTAATGGCTTGGTTTTAAATTGTGTGTCATAACTAGTTGTGAAATAGAGATGAGCCAATAAAATTGTGAAGCTAATTCAAGATAGCGGAAAAAAAATAGTCGCCAAATAAAATTTTTGTAATCGTGAAAAAAATCAGTCTTTCAGACTTTGCTTATCTTCAAGTTTTAGCGTCCCTAGCAGATGCCTAAAAAATATGTTTTATCAATTCCGTCAGTCCGTCCGTCGATCTGTCTGTCATTTCACGGCATAGCTTAAAAACTACTTACTTGATTGACATAAAATTTTAGTCAAAAATTAAGCTTCATATGGGGATGACCGGGTATATACATATATATATATATATATATATATATATATATATATATATATATATATATATATATATATATATATATATATATATATATATATATCGGTTATAACGGTGCAAAAATTTTATTTTTTAAATTTAAAATTTAAATTAATTTAAAATCGATACACTGATTTTTACCAAGTCAGAGCTACAAAAAACGTCCTTCAATGATTTAGATTTTAAGATCGATACCGTTTTATGCATCGAAATTTACAAATTACCAAATTAAATACTATACGAAATTATAGAACAATTAATTAAACGAACTTACAGGACTACTACTACTGATAGTTTGAGGTCTACCTGCGAGTAGTCTGTTACATTCTTTTAATTTGAATTTATCTAATAAAGGGCATGATGATCTTACATATACAATCTAAGGTAACTTAGAGACCATACTACTAGTTCGAGCTTACTTATAGTGCAATTATTTTCGCCATTTGTTAAGCTTTTGCTGATATATGCTACAGGGTGAGTTATGGCTTCATTATCTTTCTGTAGAAGTATGCTCCGATCCCACATGCAGAAGCGCCTGTGTGCAGAATTGTGCCTTTGTTTGGGCCAAAGTGTTTAAGTACAGGATCTGCGATCATTTTGTTTTCAGATTATCAAATGCTTCGTGTTTAGGACCCCACTAAAACGGTATGTCTTTTCTATTCAGCTCATGTGATGGTCTGGCTATTTTGAATAAATTTTCTTTGAAAATTACCAAAACCTAAGAATCTTTGTACATCTTGTACTTACCACCCAGAATTTTTATTTAATTCTTTAGATATTCACATTTGCTTGGTTTTAGTGGTAAATTTGCCTGTCGCTGGCGTTTGAAAATAAAATAATGTCATCTAAAAATATCAGGACTTCTTTTTATTTCATGTCAAAAAAGATCTGGTCAGCAAGTTCTTGAAATGTGGCGGTGCGTTGCTTAAACCAAAGCTGAGTACGTTAAATTCGTATGAACCATGTTCTTGAGCAACAAAGGCTATATATTGTTTCGAATTTTCCTCTAATCGAATCTCACCTGGAACCTCCTAAGTTCTAAGTATGTCAAAATGTCGTCTATTTGGACCATCGGCCAACATGATTTCTTCGGTACATTATTGATTCGTCGGTAGTCGACACAAAATTTTGTCCTTCTTTTTAACTAATATCACAGGACTGGCCCAAGGTGAATGGCAAGTCCGTATCGCACTACTTTTGAGCATTTCTTGAATTTGTTTATCTTTTTCTTTCTTTCGTTCTTTTTAGGAGACACGGTATGGCTTTTTATTGGCGTTACATCCCCTGCATTTATTTTATGTTCTGTACCGTTAATTCGATCCACGGTTTTTGGTAACTTGGCAAAAACGACATTGCATTTGTCCAACAGGTCTTGTAGTTCTTGTCTAATTTTCTTGTCTGTGATGTTTCTTAGACCGTGGTCTTTTGAAGTCACTTGATCTTCATCCGCTTCCTGTAGATTGAGGCTCCAGGACGGTGGCTCTTTGTCTGTTTCCTCCTTGTCTAAGAAGGCTAATAATAGTTCCCCAATACCTTAACTGGACATTTTAATTTGGAACCTACTTCTAAACACAACTTGATTTTATTTTCTTGTATAATGTTATTGTGATCTTTTTGTGCTAACCAGTCCAGGTTATATCTGCATTGATAGGCTGTTACACATCTATATTTTTTCTTGTCCTCAGATACTTTTAATGTGTTGTTCTAGTTTCATTGTGATTTATTGTATAAGCAACTTGGGATCCAACTTTAATTAAGGCAGTTGGCCAAGAAACTGGATGATTGTGTATATTGGACCAACCTTCTTTTATCAGAGTGACCGAACTATATGCACGGCCGTGGGCCGTGCAAATAATTTTGCTGCATTGAAATTTTTCAGTCTATTTTGTCCAGTATCTGTGTGTTTAAAATAATAGTCCTCGATATGGCTAAATAGTACATTTCGGGCAAAAAAATAAGCTGCTTGGATATCTTTACCAAGTAGCTGCTGATGTTGGGCTGTGACGATGACAATATACCTGATTCCGAAGCTGAAGAAATCCATGATCTTGAGCTAATATTGATGTATCTATCACTCATTTTTTGTTCACTAATGTGTGAATGCCCTGAATCTCTACAGTTGGATATTGATCCAGATGGATTTTCATCAATCTCCTCATTTTTATTCGGCACTGATGAGCTTCCTTCCAGACTTTCCCTATTTTTCTTTTTTATTACAAGATTTTTTTAGGGGCAAGTCTTCGCTGCTTAACATAGAGTTACATTATTTACATCTTTATTCCGTCACTTTCCCATTATCACTAAATTTATCAAAATAAGCCTATATTGGAACCCGATTCCTTCCACTAAGTCTTCGTTTCAGCATCTGAAACTTTAAAATTAAAAGAAAACATTTAAAAAAGAGGGAAATGGTAATTATAATTAAATTGGTACACATTGCAAATTAGCAGGAAATAAAAAATATATCGCAAAAGTAAAATAAAATGGAATATATTGATGGCAAGGCCTCATATTCACTAAATTAATAACGTGCGAGCCATACAATTTTTCTACAGAGTTGGCCATGAACGAGAAAGATAGACATAGCACTCATATCAGTCACATTGTAAAATTCAATCAACATGCCAAAAACTCCATTTAATATAAGGCTTGAGTATTTTTTTCTTAGATCCAACTCTGGCTCACACATTACTATTAGTTTAATTAATTTTATGCCTATTCGTACCCCTACTAGATAGGTATTATACTAAATAGAAGAAACATGACTAGAGGGAAGGAAAATACTTACCTTAGACATGTTTTTTATATAACTCTTATTTAAATCAACAATCATTACACTAAAATCTACAATATCTGAAACACCCATTCAGGAAGACACAAAAAAACAACAGAAATGTCCTAGGAACCTCAGAACTCTTGTATTAAGTACATTAATTAGACTTCTCGCAGCAGAAATACAGATCACGCGTCATTCGCGTCAGGGTTACAAACCGCAGTAAAGAATACCTAATCTTACGAAGTTCAGAAAAAATGTCTAGGTTACGTAGTTAAATTTTACTCAGTGGTTTTAACCATCTTTGACCAGTTTTGATCGGTTAGAACCAGTTTTGTCCACTGCGCTAGGCAAAATTTAAAAAAGTGGTGTTTTACCAACCATTTGATTTTTCTTTTTTCGTCATATTAAATTTAATCTTTCACGAATCAAGTTATGCGCCACACAAATTAAACTATAGTTCCAATATAGAACGAATTCACGGGGGAGCCTCCACAGGGCACGTTATTTGAAATTCAAAATATATTTAGCGTAAAACTTATATGCATTTTCTAACGGCTTTTAAAAATGTCTTCGAATATGACGAAAATACTCGTAAATTGAGATTGAGATGGAGATCGGGGAAGAAAAGGGTCAGCCTCTTCCTATCCAGCGATCGGAACATATCTCGTTCAGATATTTACGGACGTCAAGTTAAGGCCATAATGTGGGGGTGCCCCGTTTTGCAAGAGCCACGTCCTTATTATTGATATGAATATCTTCTAATACGCCAGGAAGGTAATTTTTGTAAAAAATGTAAATATATTTTTTTGCATTTTACATTTCACCAAAAATACAGAGGTCCTACAAGACAATCGCCAATAATACCGACTCAAAATCTTCATCGAAGATCTTTTTCTACAAAAGCATGTAGATTTTCAATAGCTCACTGATGTGTGTTATATGAATGTATTAGCCCATCTCGTGTAAAATCACATTCATCAGGAAATAATAATATAATGTCAACAAAAGCGTTATCATTTTCTCAAATCAATCATGGCATCTTTTCTTGATGTATTTTTTCGTTATTAAAAAAGTTTTCAATATAATATAACAAATTAATGAAATAATTTAGGTTATTTTAACTGATTTGTGATCAGCGGCCGAAAATCTACAGGTGTACCAAAAATTGTCAAAATCGGCAATGACAAGTATAAGTAAATAATTAAGTTAAGAAAAGATTAAAACATATATAAATAAATAAAATAAAAATTGGGAATTTCACCAGAGAAATTTTTTTATTACCACATTCAGGACGCTTTATAGAAGCCAAAAAAATATATTTTGTCAATATATTATATTTCAGCAAAAAATGTTGCCCTACACTTTGGTTCGAATCACAACAAAATAGCTAATAAATCCGGTCCAAACTCTATATTGACAAAAAAAATGTAAGAAGTTTACGTATTTCAACATATAGACTAATTGAGTCGTTTACTTAAGTTTTTATAGACATATATATAGCTGTTTTAAAAGAGCATTCATCCAGTGGGGAGTCATCAGCGCGCCGATCAAGGGAGAGAAACATTTCTAATAAAATTCATTGATTTAAACATTTGATATTTGTAAATTTGTTTTGTACGTAACTTAGAATCAAGAAAAATAAAAGTTTGCAGCCATTTATAATGTTTTTAAATGTGTTCTGATTATTTGTTGTAGCTGTAGTCCTGGGGTCCATGTCCAGAATTGTGTATTCAACGATACAAGTTTTACTATGATATTATGATACTGCTCCTAGATTTTTACACACTGAGTCCAGTTATTACTAGTGGTGGAGTGATGAAGACAATATTCTAAATTTAATAAAAATGGGTAACATATAACTAAATTCACAGTATCAGACTCTGAGGCGAGTTTCTGTGTGAATAAAACTGGTTTTTTAGCCGAAAAAAATTATGCAAGAAGAAGGGTCATCCTTGCGAGGTTAATATTTAAGATGCATGCTAGACCGCAGGGATATGCTTACATATAACTCCATTTCATGTAACTTCCTATCTAAATTATGACAACACTGACTGGACTCAGACTAGAAATTTAGGGACGGTAGAGGTCAAAATTAACCATGTATCAGTTTATTAGACGTGCAGTGGTTTTGGTCGTGAGCTTCGTTTCAGGACTTTTAAAACTATTAAGAAATTTGATGATTTTTTTGCAACTTAACGAAAATACGTTACTTTAAAATGACTAAAACAGATTATAAGGAAAATTACGTACCTCAATATGTGTACGAATTGACAAATTTAAAATATTTAAATCAATTCATTTCTATTAATAATGTTTTTACTTATTATCGGCGCACTAATGTGTTCCGACAGGATGAAAGCCCATATTCAACGGGTGTGTGCTTATCCAAACTTAAGGAAAATGACACAATTTGTAATTTTTGCTTAAATATTTTTCTCAATCGATATAGAATTAAGTATTTTGTTGGGTTGAGAAAAAGCCAAAATTGTCTTTATAATTTTAACCGCAACAAATAATTTAAATACATCAGGCTTTTTTCATGATACTACTTTCATTTAATAAATCAGTAAATTAGCTTATCTTGAAACTTCTCTCTTTATAAATCCTATGTTGTCCTAATTAAGGGAACTGGAAGAGAGCACATTTTTCGTACACTTTCGTTGATGAAAGGAAGGAGTCATATCGAGGGAAGTTCTGGCTAAAATCATTTAATCGATTTTTTTTCACCGGGCATTATTGGTCTTGGTTAAAATGGCAGAGCCATGTTGAATTTGATAGCAAATAATATGTAATTTCTAAAAAATCCAGTTAATTTATCACTTTTAGCCATTTGAAATTTTTGATAAGCTAAGACCTGGCTCCCTAAAAAATTAAGCTAATATGTGAGTAGTTACTATTTATTTTTATAAATCTTACAATAACGTTTAAAAACCGAAAAATACACATTTCAAAGGGTTAAAATGAAATTATCTATTCAGGAAATAAACGTCCGATATCGCGCATATAACCTTTACAGGAAGGGGATTTTTATCATTAAATACTTGTATAATATATTTATCGTTACGAAGTGCTATACGATGCATAAAATTTCTCTAATTTCAACATGCAAACCTTTCGCAACAGGTCACGCCAATCATAACTAATTATTGGCTTGGTTAAACAATATATACTTCGAATAAAAGTTTTTTTGTTTGATAGTAAATAAGGTACTTGCGTTACGTTGACGGAACAACTGACAATGGAAGTTTGTTATTAAGTGCATTTAGTTAAAGTGGAAATCGACATTACCAGTTTCTTCTTTGGTTCATATTTTCTAGAATATATAAGTATTAAATATGTTTTTAGACTAATTGCAATAACAAAATATTGGTATATATATATATATATATATATATATATATATATATATATATATACCAATATTTTGTTGCAATTAGTCTAAAAACATAATTTAATACTTATATATTCTAGAAAATATGAACCAACCAAAGAAATATATATATATATATAATATTAATTTAGTAACACATATATTAACTGCGTTGTATTTCGCATTCGTATTCGAGTCAAACCCTCAATATCAAATAAAACAACTGGGACAATTTTTTGTCATGAATTATGTTAAAACATATTTTTTATTTTAATATTAGGTAAATCTATAATGGATTTTTGTTTTGTTGGCAATTCCGTACCAGAGTGATAAAAATACGTTTTGCTAGAATAATAAGGTTTTGAAGTTTTAGTTATTTAATAGAAACGTGAAAGGACAAAGATTTCGTTTTTTACCTTTATGCTGACAGTATTTATACAAAACAGTCATTTTTCGTTTGCGACATCCAATGTACAATTTTCGGAACTGTCCTTAAAACTGGAACAAATCTAATGTAACTCAGTTAATTTGTTTATTGTCAAATAATGTCAAAATTTTAGGAGACAAAATTGAACTATAATTTATATATTTCTGGTAATGTATTAAAAATTGTCTATACGTTTTAATTAGAGTAAGTACCTTACAATTGTAAAAAAAACCTAAATTTTCTGAAAATTATGTAACTTATAGAGCCATGAAAAAGAAAAGTATTATTTTAATAGCTTGGCGTATTAAAAAAAATAAATGTAACAAAGTGTTTGGCTGAATCCCAGATATTTCCCTATACGGTTGATAGTATACGGCTGTTATCTACGAGAACATTATATAGAAAGTTTTTCACCAAACTGGTTATTTTAAATGTCGGAAATATAACAGAAAGGTTCTTTCTATCTTTGAAGACTTTGAAGATAAAAATATATGTGTTCCAAACAGGAGAATTTTAAATATATCCGAATAAGAGAGTTATATCCCCAACATCGCTGCGTAAATACTAGCTTGTAACAATAATTTAGTGCATAGACAATAAATTATTTGGCATTTTTTTTAGTTTTTAATTTATTTATTATAATTGTTATAATAATTATTACTATTATTATTAACGCTACTATTATTATCATTATATTTTATTTTTCATAGCACTATATCTACAAGAATAAATTACGTTCTTTATTGGTTTCCCCCATAAAACGAAGGATGATATTCACAATTGCAATAGTATAAAGAATTACAAAAAGAAAGAAAACTATATTTTAAAAAAAATTATTTATGCCGTATCCTAAAGAAGGAGAATATTGGGATATTTTTGCATTTTTCATATAACTGGACGAAGTATACGCCTCGAAATTGATTGATTTTGTGGTAATATTCTGAAGAGGATCTATTAAGGGGGAACTGCACGCAGTATTATGGATAATTTGCAAGCCTTCCGCCGCTGCAATATTATGTTAAAACTGTAAGAGATATATATTAGCTTCAATGTGATTTTAATAGGGAAATATGTATAGTTGGGCGCTAAATGTGAATTTTTATGAAAAAATCAAATCTAGAGTTATAAAATAAAAGTAGATTTGTCCATTTTCGACCATTTTTTTGACCACTTTTTGACGCACATGCCTTCGCATATAATTTTTTTTTCCACAAAATGGCTCTTTACCGCCTTACATTGATCCTTTGTCTACGTAACTGCAAAATTTGAAATGGTAAATCGTACTCATGTCTTTGTATTTCTGCAGCGCGTGAACCCTTTTGAACCCATTTTTAACCGAAATGTAATTTAAATTACCTATTCATAACACATTTTTTTGAGGTCGGACGTGCAGGAAGTTTTTTTTAATGTGTACCTTTTCATCTTACTTTCAACTCGACTAGACCTTGTCGCTGGTTTTTCACTTTTTGCGTGCAGTTCTCCCTTAATGGTTTAAAACAGAAAATTATCATTAAATGTATAGTATGTCGACAGATACGGTTTACAACAGGACAAATGGAACAAAAAGTTCATTATTTAAGTACAAAAAATCATTCCTAATAAAATGATTTGCTTGCCATTCTCATCAAGAAAAACTATTTTTATATACAGGATGAACAAAAAGCAAACTACCGTTATTTTATTTTTTAGAGGAAAATGTTACCTGAAAAGTTGTTTAGAATTTAATTCTTGGTCAGAATACAAAATTGCACCTAAATTTTATTATTTTTACTTGTTATCGTGAAAAATTGCCCTCCCAGATTTTTTCAGATCTTCACGTTTCAGGGTCCGTAAATGCCAATGTCTGTCTGTCTGTTCACGGCATAGCTAAAAAATTACTTACCCAATTGATTAAGGGTGTTATGGGAATGACATGGTAATATAAAAATAAAAAATTACTTAAGAAATCATGGTTCTTGGGTTTAGACCGTGTCAAATTGGAACTACTTTCCGACGTTTCTCCTGCGATTGCACGAGGCATGTTCAGGGATCTTCAACGCACAATATCAAAACACTGAATTCAGTGTTTTCAGGCGAAACATCGGAAAGTAATTCCAATTTGACACAGTCTAAACCCAAGAACATTATTTCATAATTGACTCCAGCTGTGAAAACTTCATACTAAAAAATTACTTCTCCAATTATATAGGAATAAACAGCTAAACCTAAAATTATGTTATGAATCCAAGATGGAGAAACAAAATAAGTCTTAAGTCTTAAAAAAATCAGTTTGAAGTCTACTTATTCGATTAATTTTAAATTGTTCGAAATAATAAAATATGATATAGAGATGACCTAATATATTGCTTAAGAAATCAGCTTATTTAAAAGAGAAATATAGAAAATTCATATAGTTTCGTTAGGTATCGAAAAATTTTATGGAAAGACCCTATAATGAAAATGATCCTTCGACCGCAATGGGTTTTAGTTTAGATAGAAAATAAAGCGATTTAACTAGTAATATAGAGTGTTTATAGTGTATAAAACACAAATATTTAAGTGCAATAAGAGTTTACTCTTAGGTAAATTTAACGTTTACGAAGTTTGCTGTTGCTCTGAATAATTTTTTTCTAAACGTAATTCACATTTTTGATACTAAGCAAAAAATGTTTTATTAAGAAAGATTTCTCTACAAAAATTACTGTAAGGAACCTATTTTTTGAGGCGATCAATGTGTAAAATGTGTCTAAAGACAAACAAAAAAAACATAACCTTCCAATTTGGATGGAAACCAAACCAAATTTCAAGATATTTATTTTAATCGATTAAAAAAGTTATAGTAGTTATTAAAAAGCAGCCGATGAAGTTCGTCATATATGGTTTATGCCCCCTCAACCATTGACTTGCTAAGGTTTATAATATTATAGATCGAAATTTTAGAATGAATGCATAATTTTACTCGGATAAATTGTAAGTTAATGGGTGCGACCTTTGGAGTTCATAATAGGTAAAAATTAATATAATATAACTACAAAGGACAAAAGTAAATTGACAAATATGTTCCTTACAAAGAAATCTTATAGCCATGGGTAAGTATAAACACAACTGAGAAAAAAACGAGTTTAACTGTTTGGGGAAGTTATTCACCTAAGACTGGATATTAGAACTAAAATATGTGTGTGCATTATGCAATCAATGCTTTATAACACCACTTTCTTAAGGATTTGTTGACCCGTTCGTTCAATTTAGTTTTACAAAAAACTAGACGATTTTCTTAAAGTTTATGAAACCGGTTAAGAATACCCTGATTTCCATTTTACAAAAACCAAGATTCGATAAAATAAGAACGTCGTACATGATGATCTGTCAAATCCCGTGATAAATAATGACAATTAGGGGGCTGTATCTTCTATAATGAATAATGGATGGACGGAAACCTTCAATATGTTTCAGATTTTTTTACGATCAACTTTAATAGCAGGAGCCGATCTTACCCGTTTTCAATACCACCCTCTCCAAATGCAGTTTTTTTTATTTGCACTTTAACGTCCAATTATAACAAAATAATTACTGTAAGTAAGAGTATTTAACAATATTTTTTTTGTACACTTTTACTTGTTTTCACTCTTTGCTTTTGATAAGAAATACTCCCAAGATTCTTTTATTAGAAATATGTCATTATTTTCATTTTCTTTGACATCATCTTTATGTGAATTTTGCTTGTAAAAGTAACACTGAGTTTTGGTTGAACAATTTTTCTTAATAGGATAAAATCGAGACGTATTGGCGCCTTACTGCATAGAGAAGTTCAAAATAAATTATTTTCTGTCCTGATCACGCATTTCTAAGTAAGTTGTGCATTTCATTGACCAAGGAACGAGTGTTAGGTGTTTTTTCTATCTAGCTCTTCTTTTTCAGTTATTGATGTTAATGTAATTTGGCCTGTATTTGCTAGATCAAATAAGGGTCTTGAATAGTATTAGTGTCTGTAAGCAATGAATTATTTACAGGAACAGAATTAGGATTCAATTTTATAATTAAAATAGTAACTTCCCTTATTGTTCTGCATGACATGTGTCGCAACATTATATAACTGATTTTTTCCCAAAATGAATACTTGTTTTTTTAATGCGCAAGCATAAGAGTACACAATTTCCGGCAGTTTCAGAAGTAGTAGAGATTTTAAAATTGTCACTAATCGTAGGTGACTGATCAGTAACTGAAATACCTGCACCTTCTGCTTGCCAATAAAGGCAATATTAATAATAAGTCGACACTAGAAGAAATATTAGCGTGTGGACTGGGAATATATTCTTCATTAAATTGCAAGGGGAATCAATTAGTTACGTTAACATTTTGTACGTTTGTTGATGCTTTGTGCCGTGCAGTTTTATGGACATATTTGTGATACTGATTATAATTTGATTGTCACTAAAATATTGTAATTTGCACAGATGTTATGAATTACCAAACTAGTATTTAAATTATATTTTTAAAATACCCAAATGTTGTTTCAATTTATAGTACGCAGTCCGATAATTAAAATACGACTACCTACATACAAAATTACAGGTTTCATATACACCTTTAAACATCAAAACCAAAAAAAACAATCTGCTAATCAAAAACGCGGACAAACTGACGAAAATGACAAAAGATATTCGGCAGAGACCCTGAAATCGGGGATATATTATTGTTCATTGCCCGGATACGATATAAATCTGTTAAATATTAAAACTTACGTTAAATGCTGAAATTAAATTTATTCTAGGAATAATCTTTTTTGCGTCTCGTTAAGAAGAATAAAACATTCGCGTTAGATCAAGGCCATCACCGAAAATAAACATCCTTTCTTAGTAGGTAAGTGTCTCACTTGACATTCTTAATTTCATAATTATTGATGTCGTCGATGGAGTGTTCTTTAGAAGGTCTTGATTTTGTTACGTCATCGTTTTCGATACGAGGTTTTTAGCAGGTTACATAACATCAAGGATACGGAAAGTACCATCACCTTCTGTTAAAAATATCATCGATGTGCTTTCACTCTCACTTGATTTGGACCTGTTTTTGCTAAATAATTTGTTTTGAACTTTCACTGCGCTGACTGCCGATTTATGTAAGAATTATTAAACGCAGAATTCGTTATTGTAATTGGAATGTCTGTGGCCTGTAGTAACGCTTTGGTTGATATAAGCAAAGTTTAGAGAATAATGCAGGAGACTTTGATATAAGTTACTTTGTTGACCATGTCATTATCGTATTTCTTTTGCTTCTAATATGATCAGTGGTCACAGTTACTTGGCAAGCATGTTGTACAGGTGTCAAAAATACTAGTATACCATACTAAAATCTTCGAAATCTGAAAAGTCAGGTAATGTATAATAATGTTTAAAAATGTAAATTTGTGCAAGGCAAATTTTGTTCATTTTTAAATGGAGTGTTTTTTTTTTCACAGCAAATTTATTGAACACCCCTATATGTTTCTCATTCTAAATCATAGTCATAAAGAGAATTCCTGTTGACACGGGACTGAAATACTTGGAAATTAAGGGAAGGAACCGAGGAGAACACGACACCTATGATGTTAACCGGTGCAATATCCGTGTTGTTGGGCATAAAGAAATGCATGCAAGTCGGGGCTGGTGTTTTCTATACAGGCGTGGCTAAAAAACACTACAAAAATCCTAATTGATGTTATTTCATCAGATCAGAATTCATTATTATATCTGCTGAAAAGTAACAGATTGGCCATAATCCGAAGTTTCTCAACCTCAGCGACGAGGCGTAACACAAGCCAGTGGTATGTTTACTTCCACAACCCCAACAGTCTTTAACAGCCCATATATCGTATTATTAATACGCTATATAGGGGAAGTATTGAAATAGCAAACATTTTTAAAAAATATAAGATAGGTATAATCGACATTTTAGAGTCTCTAGAATAAAAAACGTCTTTTAAAAAAAAAACATGATGATGTCTGTAATTGTTAAAAATGAAACGCGATCGTTGGTTTCTCAACACAGACTAACTTTATTATTTAACGCATTTACAAGAAATATGTACAAGTGGCAAAAACACATGGCCCTTAAACTGAAAGGGACTTTTCGACAAAAGTACATACGCACAGTGGCGTGCCAACAGTTATATTTTGGGCTAAATTACACCATTCCCACTGCACAAAATATCATTGTAAATTAATTAAACCTAATTTATTTACAAATCTGTTATGCTTATCTGAACTAAGTCCTTAGTTAAGATATCAGCAGGCATGTCAGCTGTCGGTAAATACTCTATTCTTACTAAACTATCTGCAATAACCTGCCTTTTAAAATGATGCCGAATATCAATATGCTTCGACCTATTATGAAACATCGGATTTACTGACAACTTTTGTGCATTCTGATTATCGTTATATAATCTTACACATTTACTTGCACCCGTTATCTCAGACATAAGATTTTTTAAGTATACGGCTTCCTTAGCAGCTTCAGAGACAGCCATATACTCAGCTTCAGTACTGGAAAGAGCAACAGTCTTTTGTTTTTTGCTCTCCCAAGACACCGCAGATTCAGAAAGTTTAAAACAAAATCCCGTATATGACTTTCTGTCAAATGAATTACTTCCCCAATCGGCATCTACGTAACCTTCTAGATCCGCATTATCTTTAAGGCATTTTAAACCATGATTTTAGTCTGTTTCAAATACCTTAATAAGCGTTTTGCCTGCTTCCAATGACTCTCGTTATAACAATTATTAAATTGACTCAAATAACTAACTGCGTATGAAATATCAGGCCTAGTTAATACAGACAAATACATCAAACTACCTAAAAGTTGCTGATACGGCAACTCTTTTTTGCAAGTATCTGTTTGTCTGACAAGATTAACATTTGTCTCTATGGGAGTAGCCACAGTATTAGAATCAGTCATATTAAATTTCCTTAATACCTGATCAATGTATTTTGATCAGGTAATACAATTATTAATTTTATCAACTGTCACTCTCATATTAAGACAATTTTTAATCTGTCCCAAATCCTTAATTTTAAAAGCTTGCCCTAATTTATATTTTACATTTTCTTCTTCGACCACATCATTCGAGAATATAAAGAAATCATCAACATAAACCGTTACAATGGTTAAAAAAAACTTTCATTCTGCTTTGTATACAAACAAGGCTCAAAGTTAGATTTACTATACCCCAAATTTACTACGAAATTATCGGCCCTTGTATACCATGCTCTCGATAACTGTTTCAACCCATAAATTGCCCTCTTGAGTTTCAAAACTTTGTTTTCGCACCCATCTGTTTTATACCATTCAAGCAAAGTCATAAAAACATCTTCTTTTAGATAACCATTCAAAAAAGCCGTTGTTACTAAATGAGATATGTTATCTAAATGAGATATGTTTAAATCTAGTTTCACAGACAAGGCCATTAACAATCGCAAAGTACAGTGACGTACAACAGGGGAACAAGTTTCATTAAAATCAATACCTGATTTTTGCGTAAATCCTTTAGCAACCAACCTAGCTCGATATCGCACTTTGTTTTCACTGTCACTTTTCCCCTTAAGCACCCGCTTACACTGCACTACAGTCTTTCTTTCAGGAATGTCCACTAACTTCCAGGCCTCATTTTCTTCGAATAAGTTCAGCTCCTCTTCCATAGCTTTTCTCCAGCTTTCCCTGTCTGGCCTCGACAGAGCGATCTCCACTGATGTTGGTTCATTGTCCAGATCTTCAACTTCCGGACAAAAGTACGTAACACTATTCTCAAAAACTCGAGGTTTTGGTGTTCTTTCAGACCTTCTCAGTGGCCAAGGTTCCTGGTATTCTTCGCTGTCATCACTCTCAGAGTTCTGCCAAAATTCTCCTGAGCTGTCACTAGACGTTTCGAGTCCCTCTGTTTCGACTGTCTCAGCTCTCTGGATCTCATCAGTGTCTCTCACTGAAACTGACACTTCGAGGTTATTTCACTTACTGCTCAATAAAATATCCACTCCGTGGTCAAGATCTTCGATGATGGTAACATCTCTGCTGGTTGTGATCGTATTCTTTACTGGATGAAATACTCTATATTCTTTTGTAAATTTATCATAACCAACTAAAATACATTTTATTGACTTGTTATCCCATTTTAATCTCTTTTCTTTGGGAACATGTACCATGACAGGACTTCCAAAAATTCGTAAATTACTTACATCCGGTCTCCTGCCACTCCATAAATAATTCATATGGTGTCATCTGCAGCCCTGCTGCTAAACATCTATTACGCAAATAGACATCGAACAATAAACATTTCGCTTTTTCAACAATTGTTCGATTTAACCTTTCACAGACGCCATTTTGTTCCGGTGTGTATGAATTCGTTTTCTGGTGAATGATACCACTACCATTGTCAGATCTTAATCTTCTGGTTCGTTTGGTTTTCAGCCATACTTTTAAATTGCTTAAAGCAGCCAAACACCTCGTCTTTAGCCTTGATGAAGTAAACAAATGTCATTTTACTGAAATCATCTTCAAATACTCGAATTTACCAAAGATTTCATCTCCATTGGTCCGCAAACATCGGTATGTACAAGCTCTAACAATTTCTTTGCTCTAGAACTCTTATGCTTGAAAGATAATCTAGTCTGCTTACCTTCACAGCATACTTTGCAATTTTTTATCCCTAACTGCACTTGTTCTTTAAAACAAAGCCCGTTCACCAAACCAATCTGCATTTTATTTAAATGTGCCCGAATCTGCGATGCCAAACTTCTCCTGAAACAGTTGTTTGTGTCAATAAACAATTTTTATACTTAAAAATGTTTAATTTATACATCCCATCAACTAGATCAGCTATGGCTACTGGTTCCTTCTGCTTATTAAAAACTGTTCAACAATTATCCTTTAAAATAACGAAATTTACATTTTTTAAAAGCTGGCTTACTGACAATAAATTTGTCGTCAAATCAGGAACATATAAAACATTATTTACAGGTATATCATGTTTAAAATTTCCCATTATAGTTGTAATCATTACATCACCTGAACATTTCGCAGGAACCCTTGTTTGATTGGCTACAACAATTTCCGAAACATGTGCCGGAGTCTCGTTCCTAATCCAATCCTGTCTAGCAGTAAGGTGAACACTACCACCGGAGTCTATGTACTAGTCCGATTTACTAAAGGTACCACTCAGAAATACCGCACTAAACCCATTAGAGGTCTTTTCAACGGGGGTACCAGCGGCGGCGGCGTTGGGACATATTCTGATAATGCTCAAACTGTCTGCACTTAAAACACTTTATTTCATTTCTATTCGATTTCTGCGAATACTTGCGGTTGACATTTAGTTTACTAGCGCCGAACGCACTTGCGTTCCACTGTCAAATTGCATATCCAGTAACTTGGTTTTAACTGAGTCTGTTGTTACCGCGATACCAGAATGTTCAATTGCCATTATTATTGGAGAGAAATTATCCGGTAATCCTGCTAGTAACAACGAACCAACCCATTGGTCATCAATTTTAAAACCTGTGCCACGCAATCTCTGACTTGTCTCTACAATTTGATTGACATAACTTGCCATCGAATCCCAATTCTCCAAGCGTGTAGAAATCAAGGTTCTTAACCAACCAATTGTCCTGGCAAACCCTTTGTTGTCAAAGAGCGACTTCAAGTTTTCCCATAACTCGACGGTTGTCGTCGCCTCCTTAATATGAACATATAAGGATGCGTCAATGGTTAAAATTAACTATGCCTTTGCTTTGGCGTCATCTGCGTCCACAACATCTGATGCATTTGGATAACCCCTCCAAATCCAGAAAATTTTCGACTGCAAACGCCCAATCATCATAGTTTTCCCGTCCTTTTAATTTAGGAACATTAACTATGACATTTCCAGCCATTGTGTTATGTTACACTTAACTACGAAATCAACCGAACTTTTCGCGACTTTTCTACGAAACCCAATGTACTGGGCCCATAACCTGTTAAAAATTAAACGCGATGGTTGGTTTTTCAACACAGACTAACTTTATTATTTAACGCATTTACAAGAAATATGTACAAGTGGCAAAAACACATGGCCCTTAAATTCAAAGGGACCTTTCGACAAAAGTACCTACGCACAGTGGGGTGCCAACAGTTATATTTTGGGCTAAATTACCACAGTAATGTGTGATAACTTGAGAACAGTGAAACCGATTCGTTTCAAATTTGCACCAAAAATAATATAGGTCAGTTCTCTCTGGGTGTCATGAGCGTAGGTCTTCGATATTTTTAAAAAATATGCGAATGTAAAAAAAAATCATGTTTTGAGAATGCGCAAATCGATAAGTTATAATGAAAACAGAAATAATTGGGACAAAAAAAGCAATGATCATTGGAGTAGATTCTTGATTTTTTTATGTTAAACTTTTTGAACTGATGTTACGTCCCCTAGAGGTCATTTTTCGAACTTGCTAATAATTTCCACTTATTTTCTCTGGCGGATTTACTCACGAATATTTATTCCCCATAATATTATGATCAACAGATATGGAGTTATGGCGGTAGACCATTTTTAATGAATCAGCCTGTATATATATATATATATATATATATATATATATATATATATATATATATATATATATATATATATATATATATATATATATATATATATATATATATATATATATATATATATATATATATATATATATATATATATATATATATATATATATATATATATATATATATATATTTGTTGATTTTTACTCCTTCACGGATGGAAAAATACAATGTGTTTTCATTCCGGGTGTACATCCGTTCACTACTGTCGTTCTGAAAAGAACAGTTTTGCTGACGTTTCGCCAAAATCAAATTTGGCATTTTCGAAGCTTTCTTTCTCGCGTCCGAATAGAGACTGAAGTGTTGGTGACTGCGACGCTTCCTTTTATACCCCCACTCGGGGCCGAAGGTTATATCTGCGCAGGCGTTGGTCGTTATTTATGTTTTCCGGATGGTGCTGTTGTTGTTGCGCTAATTGCGCTTGAGTTTTTGCGATTTTAGATTTGTCTATTATTGTCTTCCATACTGTTGGTAGTTTTAATGATTCGTCCCTTTTATTTAAATCACCTTGCTTTTCAATTTCTATGGCTTCTCGGATTATTCTGGTCTTATAATGTTCTATATTGGCAATCTCCCTACACCCATCGAAATTTATTTTATGGCCGGTTTCCTGATGATGTAGGAATAAAGCAGAGGTTGTTTGTTTATTTCTGATGCTGAGTTTATGCTCTTCCACTCTTGCTGATATTCGCCTGTTAGTTTGCCCTACGTACAACTTTTCACAGTTCTGGCACGGAATACTGTACACTCCGTGGTTTTCCAGTTTGATTTTATCTTTTGGGTTTCCGAGTAGTTTACCTATAGTTGTTTGTGGCTTGTGTATTGTTTGTATGTTGTGTTTCCTCAGAATTCTTCCGATTCTGTCTGTTGTGCCTTTTACATATGGTAAGACTACTCGTTGCTTTCCCGGTTCATATTTTTTGTTGTTTGTTGTTCGGGAAACTTGTGCATTAATAGCTTTCTCTATGGTGCGATTTGTGTAGCCATTTTTCTTTAAAGCACTAGATATTACCTTAAGTTCGTTTTGTCTCGTCTGTGTTTCAGTTAGTCGCACGGATCTAGATATTAGAGTATTTGCCACAGCTTGAATTTGTGCTGGGTGATGATGTGATTTTGCATTTAAATATCTGTCTGTATGTGTTGGTTTTCTATACACGGTATATTCGAAATATCCGTTATGTAGTTTTGTGACCAAAACATCTAAAAATGGTAGTTTGTTGTTTTCCTCTAACTCTAGAGTAAATTGTATTCTGGGGTGGATTGAATTTACGTGAGTCAGAAATTTTTCGAGCTCTGCATGACCATGTTGCCATATAATAAATATGTCATCCACATAACGAATCCATAATTTGGGTTTTAAACTTGCTTTCTCAAGAGCTTCTTTCTCGAAGTATATCATAAATAAATTCGCGACTACTGGTGATAGCGAGGACCCCATTGAAGCACCATCCATTTGTTTATACATTTGCCCGTTGAAAGAAAAATAAGTATTTTTGAGGCAATGCTTCGAGAGTTCTATTATATGTGCCTGGAAATCCTCGTTCATAGCAATCTTGTCCAATGCTTCGTCGATGGGAATACTGGGATATAACGATTTGACATCTAGGCTTGCTATGATGTCGTTTTTTTCAAGGACGATATCTCGTATAATTCGAGTGAAATGCTCCGAGTTTTTTACAAATGAATCAGCTTTTTCTACAGTTGGTTGCATAATTTCAGAAAGGTATTTCTACAGTTTTTGTAGCGGCGAATTAACCGCACTAACAATAGGTCTGATAGGCGCGCCTGGTTTGTGTATTTTTGGTAAACCATAGAGTTTAGGACATCTGCTCGACTTTTCCCGTGGTATGATTTTTTGTTGAATTTCGGGGTTTATTGGTGAACTTTTTACTTTATTTTTAGTTGTTTTTTCTAGGTACGTTGTCGGGTCCCTTGGAACAGGCCTATAACAATTGTCTTGTAGGATATCCTGCATTTTTTATACGTAATCTTGAGTATTCATAACCACAGTTGCGTTTCCTTTATCTGCTGGAAGGATTGTGATGTTTTTATTTTTTCGGAGGTTTATTAGGGCCCTTTGTTCAGTGGCATTTAGGTTTTGTTTTGGTGTTTTGCTTGATCTTAAAATTCTTGCCACCTCTTGTCGAATCTCCTCTGCTTTTGTTTCTTCAGAGGAGTCAAGGACAGCTTCCACTCCAGCTATTATTTCTTCTTTAGGGATTTCCTTAGGAGATATCGCAAAATTAAAACCCTTACTCAGTACGGATTTTTCACTTTCTGAGAGACTGTAGGATGATATATTATGTACTAATTTATCGACGTCTACTGACGATCTTTCCATCCGTGAAGGAGTAAAAATCAACACTATACACCTCTACGGGGAGAAGATTTTCAAGACAATCAAGATGTATGAGAGACTGAGAGGTAAGAAAACTAATCTTTTATGTGATCTAACCTTTCAAATTAAGTGTCGTGACAGCGATTTACTTCCTACTTTTACACGGTTGTCTTATCATACTAAAACTAGAAAAACTAACACCATACTTCAAAATGCTAGTAAGGCGTTATTAAAAGAACAAATCCATCAAACTAGAAAACAACTAGCCGAGACAGAGAAAGAACTTTTAAAGTTACACCTTAAACTAAGTAACATCATTCACCCTTTATTGTGGAATCGCATAGAAACTTTGGCTTTTTGGCGAACAGAAACAAATAAGAATATTAAGACAGATAAACTTTCGAAAAAGTATGAGAATCTTCTAAGAAAGTCGAGTCAGCCACAAAGATCGTCAGTAGACGTCGATAAATTAGTACATAATATATCATCCTACAGTCTCTCAGAAAGTGAAAAATCCGTACTGAGTAAGGGTTTTAATTTTGCGATATCTCCTAAGGAAATCCCTAAAGAAGAAATAATAGCTGGAGTGGAAGCTGTCCTTGACTCCTTGAAGAAACAAAAGCAGAGGAGATTCGACAAGAGGTGGCGAGAATTTTAAGATCAAGCAAAACACCAAAACAAAACCTATATGCCACTGAACAAAGGGCCCCGAAAAAATAAAAACATCACAATCCTTCCAGCAGATAAAGGAAAAACTGTGGTTAGAATACTCAAATACGTACAAAAAATGCAGGATATCTACAAGACAAATAGGCCTACGTACCTAGAAAAAACAACTAAAAATAAAATAAAAAGTTCACAATGAAATTCAACAAAAAATCATACCAGAAAAAGCAGATGATCTCAAAAATACACAAACCAGGCGCGCCTATCAGACCTATTGTTAGTGCTGTTAATTCGCCGCTACAAAAACTGGAGAAATACCTTTCTGAAATTATGCAACCAACTGTAGAAAAAGCTGATTCATTTGTAAAAAACTCGGACCATTTCACTCGAATTATACGAGATATCGTCCTTGAAAAAAAACGACATCATAGCAAGCCTAGATGTCAAATCGTTATATCCCAGTATTCCCATCGACGAAGCATTGGACAAGATTGCTATGAACGAGGATTTCCAGGCACATATAATAGAACTCTCGAAGCATTGCCTCAAAAATACTTATTTTTCTTTCAACGGGCAAATGTATAAACAAATGGATGGTGCTCCAATGGGGTCCTCGCTATCACCAGTAGTCGCGAATTTATTTATGATATACTTCGAGAAAGAAGCTCTTGAGAAAGCAAGTTTAAAACCCAAATTATGGATTCGTTATGTGGATGACATATTTATTATATGGCAACATGGTCATGCAGAGCTCGAAAAATTTCTGACTCACGTAAATTCAATCCACCCCAGAATACAATTTACTCTAGAGTTAGAGGAAAACAACAAACTACCATTTTTAGATGTTTTGGTCACAAAACTACATAACGGACATTTCGAATACACCGTGTATAGAAAACCAACACATACAGACAGATATTTAAATGCAAAATCACATCATCACCCAGCACAAATTCAAGCTGTGGCAAATACTCTAATATCTAGATCCGTGCGACTAATTGAAACACAGACGAGACAAAACGAACTTAAGGTAATATCTAGTGCTTTAAAGAAAAATGGCTACACAAATCGCACCATAGAGAAAGCTATTAATGCACAAGTTTCCCGAACAACAAACAGCAAAAAATATGAACCGGGAAAGCAACGAGTAGTCTTACCATATGTAAAAGGCACAACAGACAGAATCGGAAGAATTCTGAGGAAACACAACATACAAACAATACACAAGCCACAAACAACTATAGGTAAACTACTCGGAAACCCAAAAGATAAAATCAAACTGGAAAACCACGGACTGTACAGTATTCCGTGCCAGGACTGTGAAAAGTTGTACGTAGGGCAAACTAACAGGCGAATATCAGCAAGAGTGGAAGAGCATAAACTCAGCATCAGAAATAAACAAACAACCTCAGCTTTATTCCTACATCATCAGGAAACCGGCCATAAAATAAATTTCGATGGGTGTAGGGAGATTGCCAATATAGAACATTATAAGACCAGAATAATCCGAGAAGCCATAGAAATTGAAAAGCAAGGTGATTTAAATAAAAGGGACGAATCATTAAAACTACCAACAGTATGGAAGACAATAATAGACAAATCTAAAATCGCAAAAACTCAAGCGCAATTAGCCCAACAACAACAGCACCATCCGGAAAACATAAATAACGACCAACGCCTGCGCAGATATAACCTTCGGCCCCGAGTGGGGGTATAAAAGGAAGCGTCGCAGTCACCAACACTTCAGTCTCTATTCGGACGCGAGAAAGAAAGCTTCGAAAATGCCAAATGTGATTTTGGCGAAACGTCAGCAAAACTGTTCTTTTCAGAACGACAGTAGTGAACGGATGTACACCCGAAATGAAAACATATATATATATATATATATAT
Source organism: Kuschelorhynchus macadamiae (assembly GCA_030620095.1). Classification (NCBI taxonomy): domain Eukaryota; kingdom Metazoa; phylum Arthropoda; class Insecta; order Coleoptera; family Curculionidae; genus Kuschelorhynchus; species Kuschelorhynchus macadamiae. The sequence goes on from JAUTXW010005283.1 coordinate 792,303, forward strand.
ATATATATATATATATATATATATATATATATATATATATATATATATATATATATATATATATATATATATATATATATATATATATATATATATATATATATATATATATATATATATATATATATATATATATATATATATATATATATATATATATATATATATATATATATATATATATATATATATATATATATATATATATATATATATATATATATATATATATATATATATATATATATATATATATATATATATATATATATATATATATATATATATATATATATATATATATATATATATATATATATATATATATATATATATATATATATATATATATATATATATATATATATATATATATATATATATATATACACATAATTCAGGAGCTTTAGCTTGCTTAGAAAATAGTAATATACGAGTTTTGGTGTTAAAATTGATATAATTTGAGTCGAAAATAAATAACAACAATGTTTTAAAGGATTGAAGAGTTAACTTCCAATAATGGGAGTCCCATTTTGCCATTAGACACTCCTGCATAACTTTATATGGGAGATACGTAAAGAGGGAAACAACATCAAAACTGACTATTTAATTATTTGGCAGTTTGTTGTTAGTGTCATAGGCTTCCGTTAAATTTTTTGTAACGAGTCCTAGCATTAGTATTAGGTGCATCGATAGCAGAAGTGATGGACCTCATACTTAGTGTCGGTTTGTGAATTTTAGGTAACGTATAAATCCTAGGGGCTAATGGATTATATATTCTTAATTTTTTTGCCTCTGGGTCATCTATGCACCCTTCGCTCCTAAGATGTTTCACTAATTTATTAACTTTAAACTATAAATAATTATTAGATTGATATTAAGTTTTTTTATAACTTTTAGTGTCATTAAGCTGTTCGTGACTTTTAAATATTGATTTTTGAGTAATGCTTTAGTCACATTGCCTTTATGACTATGTACGAAATATATTTCTGGATGTTACTCCAGAATTTTTTCACATTGTTGGAAAAGTTGAGAAAAATACGGTTCAATTTTAAGATATTTTGAAGAAAGTTTGTTATTATATTACTACCAAATACTTTTTCCACTGATTACATAGAAATAATAATTATTTCGTAATAACTTTGACAATGATATAGTTACATATGATTCAAATAGGAAAATTAATGTTAAACTGTATATATATGCTATCTGTTACATTATTCAGTTCTGGTGATGAATACTGAATGATTTAAAAATCAAATTGTCTAAAATCGGAAACTCTTTTTGGAGATTGCCCGTGGATTTTATTAATTTTTGTAGATATATACTCGTATAGGTTATGTAGAAAATGTAGGTCTCAGATCGTTGGGCAAGTATAAGAATATATATATATATATATATATATATATATATATATATATATATATATTAATACTATATATTGTCTACTAATTTTCTACGGAATAAAAAGATGCACGAATTTCTTAAAATATGCGAAAAAACTACCTTTAACCCCTTCTACGTGCCTTCGAATGAGGGTTGTCCAGCCATGTCTTGATGAAAGCTTCAATAATAAAGAGAGAATGGAGATGCAATATTTTTTATAACTTAGATTTGATTAGAAAGCATACATATAATTTTAGTTTTTTTGAAGGTCTTACCACAGAATACAGAATGTTGACTAAACTCGTTCTGTCGGGTTAGCACAGGTTTCGAATGGTAATTATCTTCAATGGTTTAAAACTTTCGTTTCCGGTAGTGCTATTTTTAGTGTGCAACATTTTAGCGCCCGACCAATGCCTTCATGCTGGTTCGACCAGAACACGTACGGTCTATACCTGGTTTTAACGCACTGTTAATCCATTGGATGTTTACCCATGCGTCATTATTCATATCAATATGAATGAAATCAAAATTTCGTGGTTTAAATTGTCAAAAACAAGCCACAGCAATCATTAACGCCACAAGTCTTTATAAAATCACAAATACGAACAATATAAAATGGCAATAATAATAACCTCCAAACAAGTCCTTGATGTTTGAGGCTTTGACGTGCAACTCAGGAAAACATAACAATCGAAAAATGCCAAGATTAGTTTCAACATAATGCCAACAAGAACTCTGACAATCCATCAAAAACAATGTGGAATATAATAAAACGAAAAATATTCTTGGCGGACGTTTCCGAATATGTATTAGAACAGCTTACGGACAATACAGAGGATCCATTGTCCTCTTTAGATACTCTGAACAATTGTCATTACACACACTAAAAACATATTTGGTTCAATCTGTCCCTGCCGATATTTACAAAACATGTATGTCAACATAGTAAATCTCATTCAGAAACTAAATTAACCATGTTCGTAATCTAGGATTGAACTATTATATAAATGTAACATACTGAACCCACCAAGATTGCTAATCTTGAACTTGCTCGAGTCAATTCTTGAAGAAAAAAAAATATATTTTTCGAATCTCGGCAGAAATATTCAGGAATTTATCTGGATAAAGGAATTAGCAGCGGATTCACAAGGGAACAAGCAATATATTATTGATATCAAAGTCGACTACAGTGTTTTAACCAATTAAACACAAAATTTTACCATTTCTTAATTTCAATTCATATTTCTTCTTTTAGAAACAAGGAATTTACAGAAACCTCTTGTTATTGTTGGCGTAAATAATAAGCAACATTGACAAACATCGAAGAAAAGAGAAGTGTTTTAAAACGTGCATTGCTTTAACATTATCTAAAAAATGGTTTTGGCAAACATAGTACTTCCCTATATATATGTACGTCAATGGTTTTCTCAAGTTAAGGTTTATCTGCAAAAAATATAATTAGATTTGACGTAAATTGCTATGTTTTAAAGCATCAGTTTGTTTATTAAATGTTAGCATTTTACACCCATTAAAAAACATAAAATTTTAATTCTGTTTTTAGGCAGCTGTTTCTCTCCTTAGATTGAACCTATAAAAGATTGCTTGTATGTAAAAAGAGAAAATAAATTTGCTCGTTTTATCGTTTATTTTTTAAACTGAGCGTTATGAAAATAAAAAAAATTTTGCATTTTTAAGGGGCTCTTGCATTCCCTAGGGCTCTCGTATATAGTGAAAAAAAAGTTTGATATACAAAATTATAAAATTAACCTATATTACTATTTTCTAAGCAAGTTAAAGCTCCTAAAATATGTGTATATATATATATATATATATATATATATATATATACAATGAGGACATAAAGTCTGGAAACCTTGAGATATGTCAACAACTATACAAGTTGGGTAAAAAAGTTTCATATAAAAGGTGTATAGTTCCTTACGATTAATGATTCAAAAATATCTTGAAATATACAGGGTGTTTTAAAATCAAGTTACACGCCAAAACTTCAGAATCTCTAATGGAACACCCTGTATATTATTTCATTTTAAGAATCTACGTGAAATTCTGATCATATTTTATTAAGCATACCCTATCCCTAAAGTCAACTGTTTTTGGATAAAAAAATGAGAAAATGGAAATTTGGCTTTAAACAAAATTAACTCATTTCCCTATGCATAGTGAAACCTGGTGGATTATTTTAGAACTCCCATAGAAACTGTCATGTACTGACAATAAACTGTGTCAATTTTTAACATATTGTTGGAGAGTTACTTTTTTCCTGATAAAAATGCTTTCAGAAAGAGAAAGAATAGAGATTCTTATGATGTTTGGATGGGGAGATCGCCAAAGAAATCTTGACGAGACGAAGTATGTGAACTTTTTAATAATACGCATCCCGAGCGAGGACAAGCAATTGCAAAATCCACAGTTAGCAAAATTATCAAAAAATTTCGTGATCATGGTTGTGTAAAAGATCTTCCCAGGACAGGTAGGCCAAAACTAGATGATGATATGAAATTGAATGTTTTACTCAGTTATAACGAAAATCCACATTTACCTACAAGTCAAGTAGCATTAGATTTAAACCTTAGTCAATCATCGGTAAAAAATATTCTGCACACGGCAAAGTATCATCCCTACAAAATAAGATTAATCCATGAATTAAATGAAGACAACTTTGACCGCCGCCGACTTCAGTTTTGCGAAAGTATGCAAGAGCGGTGCAACCTGGATCCATTTTTTGTAGAAATATTTTATTTTCCGATGAAGCCACCTTTTTTCTTAATGGTACTGTCAACCGACAAAACTGTAGATATTGGTCTACAGAGAATCCCCATTGGGCTCAAGTGGTTCATACGCAATATCCCGAGAAAATCAATCATTTATTAATAAAATTAAATTATATCAAGATAGAATTATAGGTCCCTACTTTTTCGACGTAAATTTAACCGGCGAAATTTATCTTGATTTGTTACAACTCGAGTTGATTCCTGCCTTAGCTCAATTGTATCCAGCTAATGAGCCCGATATGCCTACTGCAGCAATGTGGTTCCAACAAGATGGAGCACCACCTCACTACGCGCTACCTGTTCGGCAGTATCTCAGTGAAATATTTCCTAACAGGTGGATAGGACGTCGTGGTCCCTACGAATGGCCGGCCAGGTCCCCGGACTTAACTCCCCTAGATTATTTTCTGTGGGGATATTTAAACAGCAAACTTTATTTGAACAGACCTCCTAATATCGATGCGCTGAAAAATCGTATAAGAGATGAAATCCGACAAATCCCGCCTACTTTCATTCGAAATCTACAACAAGAGTTCATCAATCGATTAGGATATTGTCAGGAAGTGAACTGACAATAGTTCCAGCACTTATTACGTTAAAACGCATCATTTAGAATTTCAGACTATCGTTGTTAATCGTTATTAAGAAAATTTTGTAAAACAGTTTTCTCATTTTTTTATCTCAAAAAGAGTTGACTTTAGGGATAGGGTATGCTTACTAAAATATAATCAGAATTTCATGTAGATTCTTAAAATGAAATAATATACAGGGTGTTCCATTAGAGATTCTGAAGTTTTGGCCTGTAACTTGATTTTAAAAAACCCTGTATATTTCAAGACATTTTTGAATCATAAATTTTAAGGAACTATACAACTTTTATATGAAACTTTTTTACCCAACTTGTATAGTTTTTGACATATCTCAAGGTTTCCAGACTTTATGCCCTCATTGTATATATATATATATATATATATATATATATATATATATATATATATATATATATATATATATATATATATATATATATATATACATATATATATATGTGTTTTCATTCCGGGTGTACATCCGTTCACTACTGTCGTTCTGAAAAGAACAGTTTTGCTGACGTTTCGCCAAAATCACATTTGGCATTTTCGAAGCTTTCTTTCTCGCGTCCGAATAGAGACTGAAGTGTTGGTGACTGCGACGCTTCCTTTTATACCCCCACTCGGGGCCGAAGGTTATATCTGCGCAGGCCTTGGTCGTTATTTATGTTTTCCGGATGGTGCTGTTGTTGTTGCGCTAATTGCGCTTGAGTTTTTGCGATTTTAGATTTGTCGATTATTGTCTTCCATACTGTTGGTAGCTTTCAGCACCATCCGGAAAACATAAATAACGACCAACGCCTGCGCAGATATAACCTTCGGCCCCGAGTGGGGGTATAAAAGGAAGCGTCGCAGTCACCAACACTTCAGTCTCTATTCGGACGCGAGAAAGAAAGCTTCGAAAATGCCAAATGTGATTTTGGCGAAACGTCAGCAAAACTGTTCTTTTCAGAACGACAGTAGTGAACGGATGTACACCCGGAATGAAAACACATTGTATTTTTCCATCCGTGAAGGAGTAAAAACCAACACATATATATATATATATATATATATATATATATATATATATATATATATATATATATATATATATATATATATATATATATATATATATATATATATATATATATATATATATATATATATATATATATATATATATATATATATATATATATATATAGCCCCTTAAAAATGCAAATTTTTGTTTATTTTCATAACGCTCAGGTTAAAAAATAAACGTTAAAACGAGCAAATTTATTTTATCTTCTTACATACATAAGCAATCTTTTATAGGTTTAATCTAAGGAGAGAGACAGCTGCCTAAAAACAGAATTAAAATTTTATGTTTTTTAAAGGGTGTAAAAAGTGCTAAATTTTAATAAACAAACTGATGCTTTAAAAAATAGCAATTTACCACAAATCTTATTATATTTTTTGCAAATAAACGTTAACCATTGACGTACATATATATAGGGAAGTACTATGTTTGCCAAAACCATTTTTTTAAATAATGTTAAAGCAATGCAAATTTTAAAACACTTTTACCAGGATTTTACTTACTAAAAGATTTCTTCGATGTTTGTCTATGTTGCTTATTATTTACGCCAACAATAACAAGAGGTTTCTGTTAATTCCTTCTTTCTAAAAGAATAAGTAAATATGAATTGAAATTAAGAAGTTGTAAAACTTTGTGTTTAATTGTTTAAAACACTGTATTCGACTATATTGATATCAATAGTATATTGTTCCCTTCTGAATCCGCTGCTAATTCCTTTATCTAGATAAATTCCTGAATATTTCTGCTGAGATTCCAAAAATATATTTTTTTTTCTTCAAGAATTGACATTTATATAATAGTTTAAGCCTAGATTAAGAGCATGGTTAATTTAGTTTCTGAATGAGATTCACTAAGTTGACATACATTTTTGGTAAATATCGGCAGAGAAAGATTGAACCAAATATGTTTTTACTGTGTGTAATGACAATTATTCCGAGTATTTAAAGAGGACAATGAATCCTCTGTATTGTCCGTAAGCTGTTCTAATACATATTCGGAAACGTCCGCAAAGAATATTTTTTGTTTTATTATATTCCACATTGTTTTTGATGGATTGTCATAGTTCATGTTGACATTATGTTGAAACTAATCTTGATATTTTTCGATTGTTATGTTTTCCTGAGTTTTTGTTAGTACTATTTGGTTGTTCTGCTATTAAAGCTAGTTGAGTTCATAAACAAACAATTGTTTTGAGAAGTTATATCTAAACTCCAATTTCCAATCAAGGAAGACTTATGATATTATTTTTTATTTAGATATTAGTTTTACCTTTCGTTTACACTCAAAGCCTGTTTCACTAACTACAGTAGTGACTGACAAAAATGGACGAAAGTTAAGTGGGATAGGATAAGTCAAGAATCTGTTAGACATACGGCAGTGGTGTCAAAAAATATTCAAAATAAAACTGCTAGAATTCTAATGCTTCGTACATTCTTCTTCTTATTGTTCTTTTTTATTAAGACTATGACTGGCTTCCTATGTTTTAAAGAACTTTTTCTTACCAACTTTTTGGTGGTCGACTTGGAAAATCTTCTTATGCTAGGTTTTTCATTCTTTAGACATATGGTAGTGGTGCCAAAAAAACGTTTAAAATAGAACAGTTTGGTGTCTAATCCTTGGGACATTGTTCTTTCTAATTAAGACTATACCTAGTTTCTTAGGTTCTAAAAAGGTTATTCATGCCACCCTCTTGGTTGTCGGCCTGTCGGGATCTTGTTTTGAGTTTTTCATTCTTTCTCCATTGTTCTTCGTTCATTTTATTAATACGGTCTTTTCATTGCATACGTTTCTATCTTACGTACCTTATTGCGTCTTCCATTTGCAGTTCTTCTCGTATTGTGGTACTTCTCCACTAAATTCAGATTGTTCTTAGGATTCACCGTCTAATCTCTAGAATTTTAGATTTTATTCAGATCTAAAGCTTTTTTACTAAAATATTATATGTAAGAAAGAGTATTTTGCTAAATAACACTTCAGCAATGCCATATATCAAAAAAGTTTAATAACAGAATGGAGAATGCTAAGAAACAATCAAGTATGATTAGTATAGTCATATAAAAAAGTTTAGGGCGTTAAAATGGCTCGTGGTCCCAAAGGTAATATGTATATCAAATTTCGTTGAATTATCTTTAAATGTTAAATGTAAATTACAAAATCTACAAAAAAGCTATCTTGAAAAATATGTGTTTTTTTACATATATAAGAAATCAGCTTTTATCCTTATAAATAGTTAGATTCAGATCTTGAATTGTAATATTTAAATATGAAACACCGTATTATATATATATATATATATATATATATATATATATATATATTTTAAATTTGATATACATATTACCTTTGGGACCACGAGCCATTTTAACGCCCTAAACTTTTTTATATGACTATACTAATCATACTTGATTGTTTCTTAGCATTCTTCATTCTGTTATTAAAGTTTTTTGATATATGGCATTGCTGAAGTGTTATTTAGCAAAATACTCTTTCTTACATATAATATTTTAGTAAAAAAGCTTTAGATCTGAATAAAATCTAAAATTCTAGAGATTAGACGGTGAATCCTAAGAACAATCTGAATTTAGTGGAGAAGTACCACAATACGAGAAGAACTGCAAATGGAAGACGCAATAAGGTACGTAAGATAGAAACGTATGCAATGAAAAGACCATATTAATAAAATGAACGAAGAACAATGGAGAAAGAATGAAAAACTCAAAACAAGATCCCGACAGGCCGACAACCAAGAGGGTGGCATGAATAACCTTTTTAAAACCTAAGAAACTAGGTATAGTCTTAATTAGAAAGAACAATGTCCCAAGGATTAGACACCAAACTGTTCTATTTTAAACGTTTTTTTGGCACCACTGCCATATGTCTAAAGAATGAAAAACCTAGCACAAGAAGATTTTCCAAGTCGACCACCAAAAAGTTGGTAAGAAAAAGTTCATTAAAACATAAGAAGCCAGTCATAGTCTTAATAAAAAAGAACAATAAGAAGAAGAATGTACGAAGCATTAGAATTCTAGCAGTTTTATTTTGAATATTTTTTGACACCACTGCCGTATGTCTAACAGATTCTTGACTTATCCTATCCCACTTAACTTTCGTCCATTTTTGTCAGTCACTACTGTAGTTAGTTAAACAGGCTTTGAGTGTAAACGAAAGGTAAAACTTATATCTAAATAAAAAATAATATCATAAGTCTTCCTTGATTGGAAATTGGAGTTTAGATATAACTTCTCAAAACAATTGTTTGTTTATGAACTCAACTAGCTTTAATAGCAGAACAACCAAATAGTACTAACAAAAACTCAGGAAAACATAACAATCGAAAAATATCAAGATTAGTTTCAACATAATGTCAACATGAACTATGACAATCCATCAAAAACAATGTGGAATATAATAAAACAAAAAATATTCTTTGCGGACGTCTCCGAATATGTATTAGAACAGCTTACGGACAATACAGAGGATTCATTGTCCTCTTTAAATACTCGGTATAATTGTCATTACACACAGTAAAAACATATTTGGTCTTGAATTGTAATATTTAAATATGAAACACCGTATTATATATATATATATATATATATATATATATATATATATATATATATATATATATATATATATATATATATATATATATATATATATATATATATATATATATATATATATATATATATATATATATATATATATATATATATATATATATATATATATATATATATATATATATATATATATATATATATATATATATATATATATATATATATATATATATATATATATAATTTGTTTCTTAAATCTTTTATTTATAATTACTTCGTAAATATTTCTTGGGTTTAGGTTTATGCATTGAAACAATAGTGGTTATATTTCGCTCGACGTTTCGCTTTTGATTAAAATAAATTAAATTGCTTAAACATAACATAATCGTAAGCCACAAGGCACAAAATTTATTAACACCCCTATACACCTTATTAAAAAGCGAAATACCCAAGAAAAAGAAATCTAATGTTGTTTATTCTGTGCCGTGTATAAACTGTCCAAAAAAATACATTGGTATGACAACGCAATATTTAGAAAACCGTCTCAATGGTCACAAATACACAAAAAATGCTTCGACTGCTCTGCACAAGCACGAAAAAAATGAAAAACATGAGTTTGGATTTGTAGAGACTGAAATTCTATGCCAGGAGTCAAACTATCATAAATTAGCTATAAAAGAGATGTTCCACATAAAGAAAGAACCAAACGCTGTCAACGATAAGCAAGACATAAATAATTTAAGTCAAATCTATTATAATTTAATTTAATAACGTAACTATAGTACTCAATCAACATCACCCGTATATTTTAACCATAAGTAGAAAATAGTAACCCTGGTATAAATAATAACATTAGCTTCCAATCCTTAAAAAAAACTAACAAAATAATAAGAATTTCTTGTCTTATCGCCATCACTTTGTACCGTTTCTTGTATATCAGTATCATTTTTACAATTATTAAGATCAAGTAATGTCACCCAAAACCAACCTAGACATTATGATACTGATACTATAGGTGCCTTAAATATAATAGATTTAAAAATGAAGCTCTGTTTTCCAAGGTAGGTTACCTATTTTTAATTAACGGCTTTAAACCAAATTGTACAAATGTTTTTGTGTTTTTTTTCGTCAATAATGTAAACAAGTTTTTTAATATTTTTTAATGTGTAAAATTGTGAAAGTCATTTTAGAAAAGTGTTCGACTGCTAAATGTTTTAGGATTAATTGAAGAAATTTTACTTTATCAGTGTTTTTATAATTGACAAAACGGCAATTTTAACAAACCAGTTTGTATCGAACTGATATTGTTTTTTTTTTCTTTCTCGTTTTAGTTAAAATAAATGCTCTTGAGAATGCTTTTAATCAAAAACGAAACGTCGAGCGAAATATAACCACTATTGTTTCAATGCATAAACCTAGACCCAAGAAATATTTACGAATTATATATATATATATATATATATATATATATATATATATATATATATATATATTGATTGATTGATTGATCATATTGTAGCGGCAACATGGCGGACAGTTTGTTGATATTGTGCGCCTAACTTTCAACTTTTCGGTCGGAAACCTAACAAAAATTTGCGAAAATTAACTGTAAACGGCTTATTGTCATTCTAGTCACCAGTGAAAGTGAAGGGGGCATCTTTTGAAAGTGCTTTGTTCCAAAATTTTGCTTTGAATAAAACGTAAACAACGTGAAAGACTCTTCAATGTTGCCAAACATATTAGTACATTTACAATACGAAAAATAGTACAAATCAAAACAGTTCCAGTATAATAGCTGGTAAGCTTTTATAACTTATATAAATATAATAATAGTTTAAAACAGTATAAAATAGAAATCAACACGCAAAATTCTTGGAAAAAATTTAATTAATAATGGAATGTGACGTCTGTAACTTGAAGGAATCATATTTGCATGTGATGGATGTAAGAGGGGCTATTGCAAAACTTGTGCTAAACTAACTTCCTCAGAAGTTAAAGTTATACAGTTAAAAGAAAGGGTAATGAAATTTTGTTGCAAAAAATGCAACACATTTGATTCTCATAAGCTACTGCAGAATATCAAACAAGATAAGGTTAACACTAATTACCAACAAGGAAGAATTGATTGCCATGCTTAAGGAGAAGATTCAAGATTTGGAGAGTAAAGAGACAAACTTGACTCAGAGAAATGCATCATATAGCCAGATAGCTCAAATACCAAAGAACAATACAAACAGCGTTCCCAGTTTAATCATCAAGCCAAAAGCACAACAAAATGCCGAAAAGACAAAAAACGACTTAAAGAAAATTGTTCAGATTAATAAACTGAAAGTGGGAGTAAAGAATACACGTACAACAAAGAATGGCAGCATTGTCATTAAATGTGAAAATAAAAAGGATATAGAAATCTTAAGGAGTGAAGCAGAAAGCCAAATGAATAACTATGAAATACTGGGGACAAAGTTGAAGAAACCACGATTCAAAATTACAGGCTATGAATGAGCTTTAAATGAAAAAGAAGTTGAAGCATGTCTTAGAGGACAGAATAGTTTTATAATGGAATCTGATGAACTAACAATAACATATACTAAGAAACAACCACATAAAGGAACACTAACAGTTTTTGGCGAATGTTCTCCTGGTTTGTTCCATAAGATTATGACTGCGAAGAGAGTTTATATGGGCTGGGAAAGATGTCCAATATATGAAGATCTAAGTATCCAGAGGTGTTTTAAGTGCCAAGATCATTACCACAAGAGCAGTTCTTGTTCTAACAATGTAGTGTGTTAATTTTGTGCTGAGGAACACAACATATCAGACTGTCCTAAAACTATAAAAAAGTGCAATAACTGTACAAAGGCAAATTCAAAATATAAACTTAATTATAATCTTGAACATGAAGCCAGTGATCTCAAATGTCCATCTTATCAGTACTTACTTAATGTGTTGAAAAGCAAGACTGATTATAGTTATGAGAACTGAATATCCAGAAGTCAGTGTACTACAAGAACTAGACTTACTTCAATCCCATATTCAAGAAAAAAGGATCGACTGTGATAAACTCGATGATAATCTGAATTTAGGTAATAAACTTCTCAACGTTTTGCATATCAATATTCGCAGTATAAATAAAAACTTTAATGAATTAGTATCCTTACTTGAGGCTTATAAGTTAAATTTTTGTGATATGATTGTACTGTCTGAAGGTTGGTGTATTGATGTGCAATATAGTATTCCTGGTTATAATATGTTTTCTAGTGAAAATCAAATTAATAAAAGTGATGGAGTAATTGTTTTTGTTAGGTCACTCTTGAATGTAAATATCATTAACATCAAATTGTATAGGTCTAATGTGAGTATCGTAGAAGTAAATTTTGAAATTGATTGCATTGGTTTTGGAGTGCTCTGTCTGTATAGACCCCCCTCAACACATCTACAATCTTTTCTTGAAGACCTTGAGAAATATCTTTTGGAATATCAACCCAAACAAATTGATATACTAGTAGGGGATATCAATATTGACTTATGTGATCAAGAGAATAATCAGGTCATTTCTTACATTTCTCTCTTGAATCATTTTGGATTTATATCGGCAATTAATAGTCCTACAAGAATAACTGATTCTACCTCTTCTTCCTTGGATCATGTATTTATCAGAAAAAAACTAAAAACTAACTCTCTAAAATATTCATATTTTATTTTGAACTCAGCAATCACTGATCATTTTCCAATAATGATTAACATTGATAAACAAAATTTAAAAAACCATGTACAGCCTCAATATACAACTAATTCTATTATGAAAACTGATTTTCAAACTCTCACTACATTGATTTAAGCACAAAGTTGGTTAAGCGTCAGAGAATGCAATGATTCTGAATTGGCTATAGAAAAATTTTATGAAACAATTGATTCCATTATAAATAAATCCAATGTAAATAAAGTGTATAAAGTAAAAATTCAAAATAAATTAAAGCCATGGATAACAAATGGAATCATAAACTCTATAAAACAAAGATATAAACTTAAAAAAAAATTACTTACAAATTACAATGAACTTGACAGTAAAAGATATAAGGACTACAGAAATAGCCTTAGCAGAATTATAAATAAATGTAAGTATGATTATTACAAAACACAAATAGGAAAAAATCAAAACAATATTAAGAAAATTTATAGGATAATATCTGAGGCCACTGACGAAAATAAAGCTAAAGATAATAAACTGATCCAAATAAAGAACAATGATTCTCTTATTTTAAATAAAACAGATATGGCTAATTTTTGTAACCAATTCTTTATAAATATTGGTCTTGATATGTATAACAAGATAAAATCCCCCACAGTTCAAGCCAATATTAACAGTCAACAGCAGTCCTCAATGTTTTTAAAACCAGTCAACAGAAATGAAATTATTAAACATATTCACTCTTTAAAAAATAACTGTGCCTCTGGCATTGATAATATAAATGTAAAGCTAATAAAATCAATTCATCAGTTTATAATTGACCCTTTAATACATATTATTAATCTGATATTTAAAACAGGTTACGTTCCAAGTAAATTCAAAACTTCTATTGTGACCCCAATATTTAAGACAGGTGATAAAACTAATATCACAAATTATCGACCTATTAGCATAATTAATAATTTCTCAAAAATTTTTGAAAAATGTGTCAAAGATAGACTTATCAATTATCTCCAAAGTAATAACATCCTATCTAGTATATAATTTGGTTTTACTAAAGGTATTAGCACTGAAAATGCAATCTATGAACTTACTAAACATATAACACACCAACTTCAAAACAACAAAAAATGTCTATCTGTCTTCTTGGACTTAGCAAAGGCATTTGACACTGTTCCTCGTCACTTGCTTCTGAATATTTTAAATGGCTATGGGCTACGAGGGACCGTGTTACATCTATTTGAGAGTTATTTAAACGATAGGCAACAGATACTTAAAATTAATGAGACTCTGAGTGATCCAATGACAGTTAAGATTGGTATTCGACAGGGGACTGTTCTGGGTCCCATTCTCTTTATTACCTACATCAATTCTTTGACAAATATAGAACTATTAAATGGGGTGGTTTTATCATATGCTGATGACACAGCGGTGATATTCATGGGTGAAACATGGAGTGAAGTGAGGGCAGTAGCTTCAGTCGGCATTAAGAAGGTTAAGGATTGGTTAGATTCTTTTAAACTTAGTTTAAATACTTCCAAAACAAAATATATTGCCTTTTCTCTTACAGCCTCGAATCGTCCAAACTTCCATGACCTTAAAATTGACAATTTAGATTGTGGTATTGAGGAAGTTGAATCTATTAAGTATTATCAGCTATCTGGCTCCAAAAATAAAAGACTTAAATAACCTAAAGAAATTTAGCATTGCTTGTAGGGAATTCATTTATAAAAACTATAATAAGTTTGATAGTCTCTTTTAATCTTAAACTTATTTTATTTTTAAGTTACAGTTGTATATAAGATTGTATTGTTAGACATTGTATCTTTTTGCACATACGGGGGTTCAGTCCTCTAGGTGCACCATATGCTTATCCTAGAATGTTAATTATCATTAAGTAAATACAAAAAATGTTACAGCAACTGTAAAGAAAAGTAACATAATATTTGTATTGTATTGTATATATATCGAGAAGAACTTGCCTTCTTTATTTCTTTGTTTAACGTTCTGCAAAAGGCATCAAAACTACAATATACCGAACGCCCAATCACACTGGACAATTCCTCAACCACGGTTCTAACAATTTTACAGGGAAGAAAGAGGGATTTAAGTATATAAATAGCGTTTAAAACTAACTCAAAGGACTTTGACGTAAAAGACAAATAACTTACCGAATCCAATGCGGTAAATCATACATTGGAGAAACAGAATGCTTTACTATTGTAATAGTCAATAAGCACTTTAAGTTTACATAAAAGGGAGGTAAGTTGGATCGCTGGATCTTTACACATGCGTCATAAATCGTTGAAAATATGCTTTTTAAACATCTTGTTCTCTTATTGGTATTCCATGAATAAAAAATGCAAAAAAGAGATTGAGCATTAAATATTGTCTTCCGAATATGAATACATTCAAGAAATATGTTAAAAGAATATATTAGCAAAACGAACTTGCACGTCAAAGCCTTAAACATCAAGGACTTGTTTGGAGGTTATTATTATTACCATTTTATATTGTTCGTATTTGTGTAGTAGCACTACATTGAAGATAGTTACTATTCGAAACCTGTGCTAACCCGGCAGAACGAGTTTTTGTGAACATTCTGTATTCTATGGTAAGACCTTTAAAGAAACTAAAATTATATGTATGCTTTCTAATTAATACTGAGTTTTAAAAAATAGTCTCTCTTTATTATTAAAGCTTTCATCAAGACATGTCTGGACAACCCTCATTCGAAGGCACGTAGAAGGGGTTTAAAGGGAGTTTTTTTGTATATTTTAAGAAATTCATGCAACTTTTTATTCCGTAGAGTATCATATTTAGTAGTATTAATATATAATATATGTATGTACATATATTCAGTATTCATCACCAGAACTGAATAATGTAACAGATAGCATATATATATATATATATATATATATATATATATATATATATATATATATATACAGTTTAACAATAATTTCCTATTTGAATCATAGTAGGTATGTAACTATATCATTGTCAAAGTGAGTACGAAATAATTACTTTTTCTATGTAATCAGTGGAAAAAGTATTTGGTAATAATATAATAACAAACTTTCTTTAAAATATCTTAAAATTGAACCGTATTTTTCTCAACATTTCCAACAGTGTAAAAAAATTCTGGAGTAACATCCAGAAATATATTTCGTACGTAGTCATAAAGGCAATGTCACTAAAGCATTACTCAAAAATCAATATTTAGAAAACTCAAGAACAGCTTAATGACACTAAAAGTTATAAAAAACTTAATAATAATCTAATTATTTTATAGTTTAAAGCTAATAAACTAGTGAAACATCTTAGAAGCGAAGGGTGCATAGATTACACAGAGGCAAAAAACTAACAATATATTATCCACTAGCCCCTAGGCTTTATACGTTACCTAAAATTCACAAACCAACACTAAGTATGAGATCCATCACTGCTATCGACACCTAATGCTAATGCTAGGATTGGTTACAAAAAATTTAACGAAAGCCTCTGACACTAACAACCAATTAGCAAATAATTAAATAGTCAGCTTTGACGTTGTTTCTCTCTTTACATATATCCCATATGAAGTTATGGAGGAATGTCTAATGGCAAAATGGAACTCCCATCATTGGAAGTTAACTCTTCAATCCTTTAAAACATTGTTGCTATTTATTTTCGACTCAAATTATGTAAATTTTAACAACAATTTGTAGAAACAAAGTTTTGGTACACCTATGGCTTCCACAATCTCTAGTATCTTAGAAAATTTTGTTTTGGATAACTTGGTCACTTACGCACTAGATAACTTACCATATTACATCCCATTTTTCAAGAGGTACGTGGACAAGGTTATCCTAGCTGTACCTAAAGACAAAGCAGAACCAGCACTGGAGATTTTTAAGTACTATAACCAACATCTTTAATTTACGGTTATATGTCGGACAATAGTAGTCCCTTTCTCGATATTAGCTACTTAGAACCAAGACCAACGTCCTCAGGACAAAATAGTATCGTGAGCTCTATGAGCTCAGATTGATTCATAATTTACCACTCGATCAACCTATGAACTTAAAAATAAATTTAATAAGCGTTCTAAAAATTAAAGCAATCGAGCTCTCTCACAAAGACTACAAGCAAGAAAGTCTGGATAAGCTCAGAAACATGCTTCTTGAAAACTCTTACCCTTCAAATATCATAAGCAAATTTCTATGTAACACAACTGAAAAGTAGAACACAACACAGTTTCAATCTTTTATACACACAAGATTTTCTTAGTTCAGATACAAACACAAACACTAGCAGTCCACCATTACAAACAATAAAATATTATCCGCTTCCACAATATTGAACAATTAACAGGCAAATTATTGCCTTCAAAGAGAATCTAAAACTAAAGTTTGCCAAGAAACAATTAAAAACTGTGTTACAACTATACGCGAAAACAAAGACTACAACATCTACTCTGTATAGTCTAAGATTCTCTATAAAGAGAAAAAATATTAAAGGAATTTCCTTGAAATGATTCGCTAATCTAACCTAACCTAATCTAATCCGGGTGATAATATAATGAACAAAAAAGAATTGATATTAATAATCCAACCACTATATATTCATATCTTTTAGAATTAAACAAAGATAAGTATTCATCCCTAAATGAATTCTGTCCGAAATAGAAGCCACATTTTATTTTCCTTTTAAGGGTTTTAACATTGTATGCGGTGCCCCTTTCGCCCTCTCTAAATCCGCCAGTGAATTTATCAGCTTTGATTTCCATATGCGGATCGTTATTCGTTATTCGATTTGCGAATTTATAATAAAATGTATCAATGTTTTTGTGATTTTTACATCCCTCGTAAAAGGGAGGTATTGTAATAGTGAAAAAATTGCCCTCCAAAATTTTTGCACTCTTCACCTAGAGGCCGTAAAACATATTTTCTTAATTACGTCGATCTGTCTGTATGTTCGAAGCATAGCTTTTCCTCACCCGATTGACTTGTTGACAAATGATGTTCAAAAATTAAGGGTCAGTGGAGATGACTTGGTAACATTTTGGTATGGTATGGCGGAAGAAAATGGCAGCCTAGCGTTAAAAAAATTGTTACTAAAAAAATAGTTATCCATTCCATTTCAAAGTTTGCACAAAAATCAAGTATTACGTAGAAATCAGCCGGTAAAATTTTAGTACGAATCCAGAATGACGAAACAAAATGGCGGCCTAATAAAATATTAAAAATATCAGCCTGGAAAAACTACTTATTGAATTGATTTCCAATTTTGTGCGAGAATTAAGTGTTAAAATTGTGGTACGTATTCAAGATGGCGGCCAAATGTGTTTGTAATCATGAAAATATCACCCTCCCAGGTTTTACATATCTTCATGTTTTAGCGTCCCTAGCTGAAAATTATGTTTGCTTTATTCCGTCGGACTATTGGTCGGTATATCTGTCAGTTCGCAGCATAGCTAAAAGCTACTTACCCGGTTGACTTCAGGGAGTCAAAAATTAAGTCAAAAAAATGACCTGACAACATTCTGGTAAAATTACAATATGGCCGAACAAAATGGCGCTTTGGTGAAATGTTAAAAAAAAATTAAAATTACTTGTATAATTTACCTCAAATTGTTCACAAAATCAAGTGTCTGAACTGTTAACATTTTGGCACAAATCCAAGATAGAAGAGCAAAATAGCGGCCTGAGAAAATATTTAAAAAATAAAAATAAAATTACTTATTGGATTGAATTCAAACTTTATGCAAGCATTAACACTAAATGTGATTTAGACATAAACTGGTAAAATTGTGGGACAAATTAAAGATGGCGGAACAAAATGGCGGCCAAATAAAATATTTAATAAACATATTCATATTTAACTGGCTTCAAATTTTGCACAAAAATTAAATGTAATATAGGGATAAACTGATCGAATTCAAGAAGATGGGACAAAATTGCGGTCTTAAAAAATCAGTGTAAAAAGTACTGATTCAATTTATTTGAGATTTTGCTCAAAAATCAAGGGTGGCACAGGTAAAAACTGTTTGATACCCATCAAATATGGTCGAACAATAGAATGTTTGAAATGACATTATATATATGTTGTAATAAATAAATATGTATGGAACTAAATTGAGTCACACTTCATTATTCCTAATAAAAGCAAAGATTTATACGAGCAAAGTTACGGGTAAAAAAAATTTACCGATTTTTATAATCATGCCATGCCACATAAATATTCTAACTGAAAGTTACGCCTGGAAGTAGACGAAAAAGTTTAAAACGAAAAATGAATATACTAAAGCAAGCACGTAATTAGTATTATATTATGGTAGAATATTAGATAATGTACATCAGGGATACTGGTTTTCGATGGTTTTACGGCGTAATTCCCTTATTAGTGATGAGAGAGAATTGCGGTTTTACTTTTTTGTAAAATGAAAAGCCATAAACAAACTTTTTTTTATCAGATTTTTTGAAATCAATGCAATTTAGCATTTTTATATCATGTTATACAGTTACGGGTTTTTCAAAATTTAACCCATATAGGGGTGAAATATGTCTATATATTGTTTCCAATATCCCTTTAGCTAACAAATAATAATATTTTTTACTTTTTATTTTTTTCGGTCAGTTTAATTTTTTTATATTTTTTTTACATAGCATAATAAATTAATCCTTTGTTTCGCATTTTGCTAGTTTAGAAAGAAGTAGTAGTCAATAACTGTAAAAAATAAAACTACTTAAAAAACACTGAGAAGTCAAAACATTATATTTTATTCCATCAGAGAAGTTTGACTCCAACTAAGACCTAATTAGTGTTTAATGTCACCATCAAAATTTACAGTTTCTATTAGTTTGCCACCGACTTCATGAAGTTAAATTTCCAAGATTGAATTAAGTATTATTTTTTACTTTTCTGTGATTTTTTTATTTATTTCATTAAATAAGGTTCTACTGCAAATGTCAGGCTCCAGGTTCCTAAGGCCTAAACCTAGGTACTGGGGTCCAATGAACTTAAAATTTTACCAGAAACACGTTAACTAATCATATATATATATATATATATATATATATATATATATATATATATATATATGCAGTCTATACGTAGTTATAGAAAATACATACAAATTTTCGTTGCCACAAATTGATATGATTTGTACAAGTAAAGTTCATTTTCTTAGAAACTTGACAAATATGAAACATGATATTTCTGAACATATCCCTTACAGTACCGAGACAAAATTTTTTGAATTTTGACTTCATATTGATTTTAGAGCGATAAAATTAGTTAAATAGAACTGGTACATTTTTTGAAATTTTTTCAAAATTGTTTTTTTTGGTTTTTTAGTGTGTGCACAATTGTGGGTCTTGGGAGTGAACAGATAAAAGCACAATTGTGAAAATACTATTTATTGTTTCGTATGAAATAATAGAAAACAGTTTTTGTTTTTACTTAAACATAGAAATATATTACATTTAGTGCATCGAACTCTTGAACGACTTTCGCAGCCTTCCAAGCGGCATTTAACTGGATTCTTCATTTCTTCATTATTTGGCCAATGTTCGAAACCGTCAAAGCGTTTGTCCACACAGGGAAGATTAGCAGGTACCCTTCTCTTTTTTCTTTCATTCCCTTGATTGATGTTTTCGTCTCCTAAATCTTCTGGTTCGTCAAATTCCGCTAAGTCTTCTGGTTCCTCAGTTTCCGCTAAGACGCGCTTTTTTGTTCCTGCGACCAAATACTCTCCAAGACTAAGCCTAAACTCTAGAAGGTCTTTAACATCTTTCTTTTTAAGGTTTTGACTTTGGCAATCCCTTCGATATTCCATCCAGCTATTTACTATTGCCAAATCAAATAAGTGCAAAATGGCCTTGACAGTCCACTTACGGGTTCGGAAAAAAGAGCGATAGTACTCCATCATTTGATCACACACATCTACTCCCCCCATGTGTTCGTTATAGGATTTAACAACCGCTGGACATGATATACCGGTACGTTTTTTTTTCTGCTTTATTCCATCTCTCTACCTCAGTTTCAGGCTCTCTTCCAAATGCTGTAGATACCATCAACACAGACTTATTGTCCTTCCACTTAGTAATACAAAGTTTACCATCAGTTCTGACGACAACTTCTGACTCTCCTCGATTCATGGTATGATCTTTCTTGAACTCATAGCCTTTTACTCTGTTGGACATAATTGTAGCAGTTGCATCTATTTTCAATGTTATCAATTTGTCCATCAAAGCAATAGTTGAAAAATATCTGTCAAAGTACAAATAACAATTTTCTGGTAATGTTTCTACTAAGCGAAGAACAACTGACGCGCCCAATCCCAGTGCCCTGTCTTTTAGTGGAGTGGTATCGCCCTGGTAGATTTCGAAATCCATTATTAGTCCGTCCGATGTAGTAACAACAAAATTTTTAAGGCCTACAGGTCTTGGCTTGTTCTTGACAAATTGGCGAACTGGACATCTGCCCAAGAACGGAATCATTTGTTCGTCGATTGAAAAGGTTGTATTCTTTTTTCTCTCAATAGTTTTACAGCGATTTCTTACGAGGTCAATTACGGGTTGTATTTTCCACAATCTGTTCTTCTTTTGTACTTCTTCTGGTACACTAAGAGTGTCAACAACATGCAAATTTACACGTATCATGTAAAATCGATGACGTGGCATGACACTGTCAATTAATGAGAATTTATATTTTTCATTCCAATACATATGTATTCTTGGAAAAGGAATACATCCCATCAAAGCATTCATTCCAAAAAATTTTTTAATTTCTTGGGGTGTAACGTTGTTTACTTTTGCATTTGTTTGCAAGTAATAATGAGACGTGTAAATCGCCGCTAACTGAAAAAAATCATCATCCAGATATTTTGCAAAATATTCGTAAGGGGTTTTTACATGGGATGGAGTAAAGTTTTCATTTAAAGGAAAATCTTTACTAGGGAAGTTTCCACGCTTCCATTGCAACTTTTGGAAATGTATTAGCGGTAGATCGTCTTCGGAATCCGAAGAATTATCGGTTTGATCACGTGGTATCGGTGGTTCTTCAGAAAAATCAAAATCTTCTTCCCCTTCTGAGCCAATGTCAGAGCCAAGGTCAGATCCCAGTTCATCCAAAAGTTGAAATAAGTCCTCCTGATTATCTGCTAAATGGTCAAGGTCGAGTATCTTTTTTCGACCTGTAATAAAAGCTTAGCTCAAAAACCAAAGATTTGCATAATTTTGAAATAAAACATATTTTTTTATATGTTGACTCCCCTAGCTCACAATTGTGATGACCGCTACAAAGTTGTTTTTAAAAGCACAAATTTAAAAGATAATTGCAATATACACGTACATGATGTTTATTTGTTATTTATTATAACAATTTAAGTACAAAAACATCAAAAATTATAAAAAATTAACCATTTATTAGTTACTTACCCGCTCCTGCCATTGCCGGTAAAACACATTCACTTTTGAGGTTAGAACACTAACGCGACACCGAAAAAACAAAACCTTTCTGGCTGCATGCGCGTTAAATGCGATCTTCACAATCATGTCGTAAGGTACTCAGCGTAGTAAAATCATATTTTGAACCTTATAACAAGGGAAAATAAGGAAGTCACAATTGTGTTATGCGGTTGCGTAAGGGATATATTGTTTTAATTTCTACTCCTCGCCCACCACGCACATCAGTTATGACATAGGAAAAGTTTTATATCTAGAATAAACGTATCTAATATTATAAACATTCATTAAGATTTGTAATTACCTAGCGGAATAACCTAAACAGGAAAAATATTGTCACCCACTTGATCAGAGCTCTACCTCCAACAATGTCAAAATTACAATTTTTGATTAATTACGGTTTCATGCTCCAAATTTCAATATATATTAAAGCATTTAAAAGTTTGTGCGAAAACTCTGCGACAGAAAATAATTTAAAGTATCGTCATTACTCCATTTTTACTTTTTTTAATATATTTTCTATAGAATAACCCCGGTACTACACTAAAAACTTCTTTAAAAAATATTTATGTTGGCCACAATCTCCCCGAAGTAATCGGTGAACTTAAAATCACATTAACTAATATTATGGATAAACGATATCTTGACATGCATAGAAAATCAGCAATCCCAACGGTTAAAAATTAAAATAGTAAAATTGCACTTTGTGTCTCTGAAAACCACGAAAACTATATGAAAATTTATATTTTTAGATTACCCTCTCCGCATAAACTTTCGTTATTTGCTATGTTAAAAACATTTAAACTTATGACACTAGAAATATCATTACTAATTAATGCTATGCCGCCATTTTTTTTTCACTGCTTACTATATGACCACCCCGGGACTCTCCTGAATATTCCCTGAAAAATGTATTCAAATCGATCAATGTATCACTAAGTGTAATCGAGGTTCATACATAAATATATATGTAGTTATATATGGGACCCCCTTCGGTTCAGTAAATAGTCACAGTATATATGTGTTATATATACTGTCTTTTCAAACATTTTTATTGGGCGCCCTTTTGTTCCATCATATCGCATTCCTACCAATATTTTACCAGTTTTTTTCTACCTATGCTACAATTGACTTTGGGGCATAATTTAAAATAAACTGAATAAGTAGTTTCCACATTGTCAAATACCGCCATTTTGATACGTCATGTTGAATTCGTACCAGTTTATCCCATTTCACATTTAATTTTCCTTAAATTCGTACCACAACTGCACCAGTTTATCTCTATATCACACTTAATTCTTGCACAAAAATTAAAGTTCATTTAATAAATAGTATTTTTAGGCTGATTTTTTAAATATTTTATTAGGCTGCTATTTTGTTTTGCCATCTTGAATTCATATCAAAATGTTACCAGTTCATTCCTATATAACACTTAATTTTTTGTGCAAAGTTGGATAAATAGACAGACGGGCCGACGGAATTAATAAAACATATTTTTGGCATATAGAGACGTTAAATCGTGAAAATATGTAAAATCTGAGAGGGTGTTTTTTCAGGATTACGAGCATTTTATTTGGCCGCCATTTTATTCGGTCTTCTTGAATTAGTACCACATTTCACTAGATAATCTCTATACCAAAATTAGTTATTGCACACAATTTCGAACCAATCGTTTTCAATTTTTAAATATTTCATTACTCCGCCGTTTTGTTCCGCCATCTTGGATTCGCACCAAAATTTTACTATTTGATTCCAACATAATACTTTAACGTTGATGCAAAATTTGAAATAAATTGGATAAGTAGTTTTTTAATATTATTTTTTTTAACATTTCACTAGGGTGCCATTTTGTTTCGCCATATTAGATTTTTACCAAAATATTACTAGATCATCCCCAGATGACCCTTAATTTTTGATCAAAATTTGTACTCAATCGGATAAATTTTCTTTAAGCTATGCCGCGAACTGACAGACAAACAGACACTCCGACAGATGGACCGACGGAATTGATAAAACATATTTTTAGCATCTAGGGACACTAAAACGTGAAGATATCTAAAACCTGAGATGGTGACTTTTTCACGATTACAAACATTTTATTTGGCCGCCATTTTGTTCGGCCATCTTCAATTAGTACCACAATTTTACTAGTTGGTCCCTACACCACAATTATTTATTCAGCAGCCATTTTGTTCCGACATCTTGGATTCGTCCAAAATGTTACCAGTTGATTCTAAAATAATATTTGATGTTTGTACAAAATTTGAGGTAAATTGGATAAGTAGTTTTTTAATAATATTTTTTTAAACATTTCACTAGATCGCCATTTTGTTTGGCCATATCAAATTTTTACCAAAAATTACCAGGCTCTCACCATTTCAATTTACATTAATTCATTAATAAAGCACCCCGATTCATAAACAAAACTTTAATAAAGAATATACGCCACAAACAAATAAAACTGAAAATTTTACATGAGACGTTCAAACAAGTGTCTTTCGAACTAACATTAATAATTCGAGTACCGGATCGCACTTCTTCCTTGCAGCCGATTCGAAATATTGATTTTCTTATAATTCTAAAAATAGATTTGATGTATATTTCTAGGTCAACTCGATCACCGAAGTATTGGAATTATATTTATTTCCATAATTTAAAAGACATAGTGTAAATATATTTTTTTAACATAACATTCCACCTGTTTTACATTTTGCAACATTTTTATATTTCTCCACATTTTTATTTTTAATTAACAGAAATTTTCTTCAGTCACTTGTACATTACTTTTAAATATATTTATATATTTTGGTCGCAGTTTTTTCAGTGAATCATAATAACTCAATTCGAGACGTTTCTTTCACGTCAGAACTTTTCGGTTAAAAACCGGCTCAATAGGGTTCCTGCGCTGCAGACATCCAAAGACACGATTGCGATTTAACATCTCAAATTTTGCAGTTATGTAGACATAGTGTAAGGCGGTAAACAGCCATTCTGCATCAAAAAATGATCAAAAATGGACAACTTTGCCCCTAATTTTTTCATTCTCAATTCGAATTTTACAACCGATCCGTAATACTGCATGCAGTTCCCCCTTAAATTATTGGCAGCCTTATGATGTAATTTATTTCATTCCCACCAAAGAAAATAATAGCTTAGGCTTAGCAATTATTTTCTTTGCTAAAACCAAAGAAAATAATTTTCTTTGCTAAAACATAAAGGGTTCTTTCTTAATATAAAATTTTAGCTTTCAATCAAATCAAGAAAATATAACACCGACTGTTCAAAACTCACACAAATCTAAAAGTAAGTAACACCACCTGTTGAATACATTGTGAACTATTAAATACAACGTTCTAGTAAATTAAATCCACAGTCTGTAGCAAGCCGTAAAATCAAAGCCTGTCAAGCCTCCAGCAAACAGAACACTGTTTTCCTTCAAATATAAGTGTCGCAATCTATATCACACTAATGAACCAAGATTCGCCAGCGTTCGGTCGCCAATCGTCCACATCGGTAACCATTTAAAAGTTAAAAAACGCGAAAGTAAGAATCGAGAAAAAACACCATTTTTAAAATAAATCAGTCGTCAAATTAACATAAAATGGCCGACAGGTTCTGCACGGTGGAAGCTTTCAACTGAATTTTGTTAAATAATGTTAAATTAGGTAGCTTAATCTGTGAATATAAAATGAACAAAGTTTTACCTAGAATATGATGTTACATTGATTTTTCTTCAAGAATAAAACCTAGTAGTACCAAGTTGTCAGTCTCAAATAATATTAAAAGTGTTTCAAATATTTATAAGAAAATAACAACTTTTAAGCAATAAACAGTTGCCGAAAGCTTGGTAAAGCAACAAAGTATTTTAATCAAACTTCCCACCTTTTAATGCTATAATTTTTTAGTAATTGGCGTTTTTCTTAGTAAAAGTAAAGATATCGTCTATTAAATTATCATTATTATTCATGCCCTGACCTGTTTGCAGGTGTAGACCTGTTTGGCCGTCGGCCTACCAGGCAATGCCCGTCCCTGCCAACCCGACCAATTTTGTCCTTTTACTTTCCTGGTTTTTAATAAGTGCAAGTTTTTGTACAGTTTGCTGCGAGAAATATACCATAAAAAATATAGACAAATATTAGGTAGGGTGAAGTGGGGAAGTTGAGGAAAATGCGATTTAAATATTTTTCTCAATTACAGGTCAAAGGTTTCGAACGTACCCAGTACACGTCGACTGATCACCTTCACACTGTAATATGTATAACAATATCGAACGCGATACATCGAATTATATGGTTAGCTACGCACTTCCCAATCATAATTTTGCGTAAGCCAAACGAACCAAAATATTAATCACTACCTACAAAAACATATTGTTGTGGTTCTATAAGGTAAGTTGAAATAAACCTGTTTAACGCTTTAAAACGTTATTTTAATCGCATAACCTCACTGAAATAATCAGGCAAAGCGCATTTGCTCCGAGATTTTTTATGTTCGGGGCAAATGCGCTCCTCTTCATGGGGTAAATGCACTATTGGGGAAATTTACCCCATTTTAACGAAATATCCTTTTAACCTATGTATTTTCTTCCAGATTTTGATATGCCGAGGACTTACAAGAGAAAAACTAACCAACGGGCTTATACTACAGACCATCTTAATGAAGCTCTCCATAGCATTAGACAGGGTAATATTGGGATTAAACGTGGGAGCCGCCTATATGGAATTCCAGCTTCCACTCTTAAAGACCACTTAAAAGGACGCCGTGGCGTACTGGGTAGCAGTGTAGGAGGTTGCGGGAAATAAACAGCTATTCCTCAAAAAAATTAAATTACACTTGCCAATTCCTTGCGTACAATGTCTAAATGAGGATTTGGTCTAAGCCGCTTGGAACTACTAGACATCGTTCAAGAGTACGTTAAGTCAAACAATTAATGTACACAAGAGTACGTTAAGTCCAACAATTTACGTACACCATTTAAAAAGTGAAGATTGGTGGTGAGGATTTAAACAGAGACGCAGATTGTCTATTAAGAAACCCGAGCCTTTAGAAGATTCAAGAAGGTTACAAGGTGCAAATCCATTTGTAGTCTATAGTTTCTTTGACCTATTAGAACTCCAACTTAAAGAGCTTCAAGATAAACTTCAGTTAATATGTAATTGTGACGAGACTTCATTTTCCCACGATCCAAGCCGACTGGAAGTTGTGGCTTCTATAGGGTCTGTGTGTCATCGGGTCACAGCCGGAACCGGAAGGGAAAATACCAGTGTGCTTGCTTGTGTTAACGCTGCTGATGAAAGTTTGCTACCTCTAATTATATTTAGGGCAAAATATGTGTAGGATCAGTAGATACCTAAAGAAGGCGATTATCCAAACACCTGTTATATCGCCTCACCTAAGGGCTGGATGACAGCCGAAATATTCGAAAATTGGTTTAAAAATTGGTTCTTAGAAGAAATAGGTTCCTACAGGCTCATTTTGTTAATATTTGATGGGCAGACAAGCCACGTATCTAATGGCGTAATAAATTGCGCAATTGAAAATAATGTGGAAACAGACAGTCATCATTGTTCCTCTCGTCATATCAGTAACAGGCCTCACCCCAACACGTTTACACCGCATTTGGCTAAATTAGGACTTAATACAGATATTCACAGAAACATCCAGAAATCGGTCATTTTGAAAACATGTAGCATCGTTAGATCATTTCTTAATACATAATAGTTGTTTCTTTTTCAGTGGCGGCTCGTGGATTTAAGAACAGGCGAAGCGCAGCGTAGCTAGGTGCATAGCGCCGCAGGTAAAAATAGCGGCGCAGGCGAAAATTTTTCGGGGTGCCACGCCCAAAATGGCTGTTTTTTAACCTTTTTATGAGATTAATTATCCATAGCTTTAGACCGTTTTTTAATACTTAGAGGAAATAATATGATTTTATAAGATTTTAAATAATTTTTTTTGTTCTTAAAAAACAGTTTTGTAGCTATATCTTTAAGCTAATTTCGATTCGATTCAATCGATGCAAAACTGCTTCCTCCTCCGGTGATCCGAACGCACTAATTTACATCATTTCTATAACAAGCGAACAAGCGCCTGCAGCCTGCAGCAGCAGTTTACGCCGCACCCATCTCTATCTAGCTTACCGATATTCACCTGCGTTGCCACAGCAACTGCCGTAAACAAATCTAAGCTCAAAAGCCGGCGTGCGGGGGTAGTCTGATGCGGAATTGGTTGTGGCTGATTGTGAGGCCTCAACGGATCGCTCTTATGAAAAGGTGTACAGCACACTACGTTTTTAAGTCATTATTATTTTTTGAGTATATAACGCACTAGTTTTGATCGAAATTAATGGTATTATTAAGTAAATAATGTGAATTTATATAAAACATACTACATTTTTATAATAAAAATGTAGATTATAAAATGCTTAATATTTTAAAAATATTTTTATTTTGAAGTAAATTGATTGGAAAATTTAGGTGAAGCGGCGCTTTACCCGCGTCCCCTGCCGAGCCGCCACTGCCGTCAGTATAAAATACAACCACAGGAATACTGTGAGACAACAAAAAAAATAATAATAACGCCCAGCTCTCGAGGTTTCTGAGAAGATGCATGTCATCAATCCTCAGACCACGAAGGCTGGAAAGCGATAAAAGCTTCATAATGCGCTCCTATTATAAGATCACTAGATTTGAGACTCACTTAACCACCTACCGGACCGGCCTTCATAGTGCTTTCTTTGAGAAATACCCGGATCTTCAGAACATCACCGAGTAACGCATTGCTGACCAAGGGTGAGTAATTGTCTAGAAAAAACTTTTGGCTGAATTAATCCAAACAACTTAAAGGAGAGGTGCAACTTGAACTTGAGAACGAACGCGTTGAGCCCATAGCTCCGCCTACAACAGAGCAACTCGAGGAGGAAGTACGAAATGAATAAAACAGGCAAAAACGAATCTACAGGACAAGACATCGTTGGCAGAGCCAACAACACCTATGACAATGAAAAAATATGAGTATACAACGAACTCCAAAAAGCTTTTGCTGAGTTTAACGGCCTAGATTCAACTCAAAGACCTAAGCTGTTTTCATTTAAATACACGTATCTCATCAACTTGCTCTTGTAGCTGACGAGTATGCAGAAGCAATAGTATGAGGTTATAATAATTATTATTAATGATACAGGGATTGTGAAAAAGTCATTTTATAGAAGCATTGTGAAATCTTGAAATGAATTTATAACGAGATTTCATATAGAAGTCGTTTAAAAATCTCGACCAAAAGCTAATAACATTCGTAAAAAAAATCCGGATTTTGTTTTAACACTTTTCTGGCTCGATCTAGTAGAGCTTAGCAAATTGAAACACTGAATTCAGTTTTCAGATCTCGTGGAGTAAGGATTCCTGAAGATGCCTCGTGCAATCGAAGGCGAAACGTCGGATAGTAATTCCAATTTGACACGGTCTAATTCCAAGAACCATGATTTCTTAATTGACCAAAGCCGTGAAAGCTTCCGTTCTAAATTGCAAATTTGGCTTTGGCCATAGATTTGTGCTCTTCAAAGGTCGAACGGTAGGTAAACTACCACTACGGTAGATCTACCGCAAAAACAGTAGGTCTGGCAGCACTGAACTGTTTCTATGCAAAATGTAGTCAGTCACCTACAATTTTCGTGTAAGCAGAGCGTGGAAATGTACAGAGAAAATTTCGTAGGTCAAACTTTTGATGTATAGAACTGCTCAAAACTGATTGTTTGCAATCCGTTCTTTGATTAGATATATCCCAACGATGAATAAATATTGAAATAATTACAATAAATAATGTACACGCCTTGAAGAATAGCCTCCATGAAATCAGATAACAATCGGATGCATGAATGAAAAATTACACCCAGACAATATTTCGGAGATAAGCCTTGATTTTTAGATTTTTTAGTCATAAAATTACATGATTGTTAATAGTCTTTACAGCTACCCCTACCCCCTACCCCCAGAGCTCATAACCCAACCAAATGTTTGAAAATAAAAATTAATTTATAAGGCATTACTACGATTATATAAGTGTGAACCGTTTTTTTACCCAAGGAGGCTATTTTTAAATTTTCGTGAGGGTATAAGCTTATGTTGTGTTAACAAAGAACCTTTTTTTAATGTAGATGCTTTTGGAACCTTCTTCTTGAATAAAACCTTTAGTCTGTCTCATATGTAAAAATACAAAAATTGCAACCGAGATGCAAAAATGCAATCCATTTCACTTAATGGAGAAAGTCATTTTAATTGCAGAAAAACAGTGAAACCAAATCAGAGACCGTGACAGAGATTACATTATGAATAAAAGCTTTGTTGTAATCCAACGATGTTCGGGCTATGGACTTCGAAAATTATTTACAAAAAAAACCTTCCATGCCGGTTTCAAGGTATACTGACGACTAATATTAAAAATGTCTGTAAAGATCTTTCGATATCATATGTTTACAATAATAATAATAGACGTCTTTTTATTGATTAATTACGAAAACGTAGAAGGGTCACAATTTTTTTATTTTTGTAACAAATTCCGATTTCTAACTCGGAATTCCGACTTCTAACTCGGAATTCCGACTTCTATCTCGGAATTGACTTGTAACTCCGAATTCCGACTTCTATCTCGGAATTTCGACTTCTATCTCGGAATTCCGACATCTATTTCAGAATTTCGATTTCTATCTCGGAATTCTGACTTGTAACTCGGAATTCCCACTTCTAACTCGGAATTCCGACTTCTATCTCGGAATTCCGACTAATTTTAAAAAAATGCAAAACATGGTGGTCATGCATGTTTGTTCCAACAATATTTTTTATCGTTACTTTGTTTTATTACTTTTCGATTCATGCCAGACTTTGTTGCCAAGAAGTGCCAAGATTTGAAATAAATATTTTTTTCAGAGACTGTCAAACTGGTAAACATGTCAATACGAAGATATGACATGTTTACCATCTGAAAGGTTCCGTTTTGAATTTTGTTTTGAACAGGCTTAATATAGACCAAATAGTTCTGTCGTTAAAATGTGGAAACACAGTACCTAATTGCACTCGGACAGTACAGACATCGTGATTGGCTGAATGAATCTATTGAGTTGTTCATAGCAGAACTAGGTACTAGTAAAGGTAGGCTCTCTAAATCTTTCAAGATCTTGGCGACAAACGCAAAAAACAGAAGATAATGCCATTGTTGAAAAGTTATTCTACTGAGGAACTATCATTTGCAACTCGAAAAAGTCCTGAGTTGTCAGGCCGTAAAAATGCATGTAAAATAGTCCACGAAGTGTCAGAAAATTCACCAGAGAGAGCTACCAAAATCAAAAAAGCAATTAGTCGTCTAAAATATAAGCCTATTAAGTATTCCCCAGAAGAAGCTTTTGCCCTTTACGTTGATGAGAGATTCACAAAAAAAATCCTAAATTTAAATGCAGCAAGGAAAAAAGTGCCGGCATGCCAACATTTACCCTAATTATAATATTCTTCTGAATAGTAAGAAAAAATGTTTTCCAACCGAAGATTCTATTTTAATCACAGATATATCCGCCAAAATAAATTTGCAAGAACTGGTCAATAATACTGCTAAAAGAATTGTTGAGTCGCAAAAAGCTGTTATTTCTACTTTACCATTAAATCTGTCAAATACATTCAATCTTGTGTATAAATGGGGATGTGATGGCAATGCTGGGCACTCGACATACAAGCAGAAATTTAGTAATGAAAATGTTACTCTTCATAAAAAGTTCTGCTTCCTCCGAAAATATTATTGGAATTCTACCCATAGGTTTAGTTTTAGAGCAAAATGCCCTAAGAGAATTATTCTAAGTATTCCGACGTGTGATAAAATACTAAACTTCATAAAGAAATTTATATACAAAAAATTTTAGTTAACAATATCGTATAAAAAACAAGTAAAAATGAACAATGAACAAATTATGCTTTTAAGAGAGCGCCATCCCTTTCCATATAAATTATGGTTCTTTTACTAAACTTTGCTATTACCGCTCTTACCATAGCTGGCGTAATTTTGTTGTAGGCACTGCCTGATGACTGTTTCCAGGTGATCGACGTTTTAAAATGGAATGTGAAAATAAACCTTTTCTTTTAACAATAAGGAAAAAGTCCAACGGGGGTTTATTCCAATGCTAGCGCTAGACTAGATAAATTATGATGAGCCATCCTGTTAACGTCCAATTGAACCTTTAAAAATGCCATTTAATTACAAAACTAAAAATTTAAGGAAAAGTACCTAAGTCAAAATGGAATTACAAGATTTATCGACTTCCTCTGCAACAGCAGAAAAACAAATTTAAAATGGGAGCCGTTTATTTCGAGACAAGTGAAAGTAGCATTAAAATAAGAAAGCCGTTTCGGCATAATGTCTTCTACACAACATTGGCATGGAAATCAATGCAAATAATAATTTTCGTAGCACGGGCACCAAAAAACAATTTCAACGATTGTTTAAATTTCTTTCGATTCTTGATATAGATAATGTTTTTAACAAATTTGTATTTTTTCTGAACTGTATGTATTAAACAATTATTTTCTCGGTTTTTTACCTCATTTATCTTAAGACTAATGCCTATCAATTAGGATCCATTAATTTTTACATAAAATTAAGTAATAATATATCTTCTTGCCGAAACAGTTTTAGCATTTAAAATTTCTTTTACTTTTTAACACTGATATGACCTTAAATTGTTGAAGTTGTAGGACCTATTATGGTATTTATATTGTGCATTGAGTACTTAGTTGAAAAGCATATATTAACAACATTAACACTTAATTTTAGGATTGAAAAGTATAGTAACTCACAAAATACCTTGGAATTGCCACCACATAAAAAAATAAATCTTTAAAACTTCGATAGTCAATCATAGTCAATCAATAGTCAAATCAGCCATTAAAAAACTGAGTTTCCTTTTTCAACTCAAGGGATTTTACCAATTGACAACTTGTATAGTCTTTATACAAGATAAAGTAGACCTGGCTTGCCCAACAACTTCACCATCCCACTACAAACACCCAGAACCTTTTTTTTTGCTCCTAGTCAGTTATACTCGGAGTATATCGATTATAGAATCTGTAACTAGCAAAGGTCTTTCCCACATCCAACAAATTTCCCTGGTCATTGAACTACTATGCCAAAGGATATCAAGATAATTTTAGGAAAATTCCATTTTTAAGACGGAATATGTCATTTATGGGGCAGTTTAGGAAAACATTTTTATGACAAACATTATTTTTTCTTGGTATTTTGCATCTTTGCTTGCAGATTTTCTACATATTATGGGACACCGTGTATAAAAAAATTATTAATAAATATCAACCTCATTAAAATCTTGGTGTAGGATTTTTGGTGTGGATTTAACCTTATTAAATTAAACATTTTTTCTGGCATATCAAAATTGGTATTGAAAAAATATATCTCAGATAATATTTAATTTTCACTTTGTGACATAAGAAGCCATGCATACTTCTATTGAAGTATATCAATAGATTTATTTTTGTTTGGCATATATAATGGTTCGAGTGAAAACTTCCTACTTTTATTAAGTTCAGTTATTAAGTTTTCAGCCAATCTAGATAAAATCTCAAACAAAATTCTCGATAAATTATTAAACAACACCTAGACAAGTAGTAAAGTAAGATTTTCCTTCCTGCCCTTCCTTAAGCTAGTATAAATGAATACGGTAAACGGTAAACAAACCAGTACCTAAACCCGTAATAAATAAAACTAAATAGAAATGTCAATCCGGTTGAAACCTTTAATATATTTTTGGCGAAAAATATACATATGGCGTCATCTCTTCGTGCAAAGACGTACTTCGACTATTCTTGAAACCGTGTTCGACATTTCGAAATTCAATAGATCAGCGATATTTGGTTAGGGGGTTTCCAGATTGCAGACTAAACACAGGAATTATACAGTGACTATACAGGACAGTGGCGACAATAGAGCCTAAGCTCCGCCCATCCGCTATTAATGGGCTAAATCTTTATTGTTTATATGTGTGTAAACGGCGATTTTGCATATTTATTTTGCGTTTTTAAATAGTTTTTGCCTGAATATCTTCAGTTTTAAAATACCAGTGTTGTGCATTTAGGTATGAAGTTTGAGTCTCAATTAATTATTGTACATTTAGGTAAGCAAGTTTTTAAAAAAATACTGTTTTTATAAGCCCTGTTTGTGGATACCTTCCTTGTGAAAATATTTATTTAGAAGTAAATTATTAAATTAGAGTTACCAGATTTCCCTCGGCATAAAAGAGGAAACTAAAATATACAATAGACTTAAATTGATTTATAATAATTATAATAAATATTCTTTGCAATACTTAAGAAGATCGATCTCTTCTCGGGTTATGTTATGTACCTTGAAATATTGGGATAATTATGTAGATAAATTAATGTTTATTCTTTGCAAATAAGGCTTTTTTTTATTATCTTTCTTAAACAATCCTACATGGCTCCATTAACAGTTTTTTAATAACATACTTTATTAAATACAATTGTTCAAATGAAAGAAGCTTATATTTGGACTTAACCATTCTACTATAGTAGCAATAGAGTCAAGAACATAAAAATTGAGTTAGGAAGGAATTAATTTTTCCACTCTGGGCCTTTTAAATTATTAGAGCTTTCGAGGATTTCAAATGTATGGTTAAGTCTCACAATATTACGTACTATTTTTTCATTTTTTTTTAGATAATTATGCCGGGCTGTGCTGCAGTAGGATGTTCGAATTCTGCCAAAAAAGGCTTCCTTATGAGGGTGTTTCCTAAGGATCCTAGTCGTAGAAAGGAATGGGTTATTAGAATGAAAAGGGATAAATGGATTCCTAAGGAAACATCACGATTATGTAAGGTATGAAATGTAGCAATTTGGTTTAATTAATTTTATCAAAATCATAGCTTTTTGCAAATTATACTTTTTAAATTATTTTTTTTAGGTACATTTTGCACCAGATATGTGGGAGAAGACAAGGGAAGATGGTACAAGAAAATTAAAGGCAAATGCAGTACCCACATTTTTTTTCTTTTCTAAACCAAAGCCAATTAAAGTCATTAGATAAGTTTAAATAATGTGTTTTTTTTTGTTTATTGTTTTGCCACATAATATAAGAACTCGAGGACTTTATTAGTGTTTTAATTGTGTTTTTTTTAAGTGTTAACTGATCTGATAGGGTCAATTTTTACTCTGTAGAAAATTTAACTGTAAATCACATTTAAACTGCAGAACCTGCAACCCATCTGCCTTAGTGGTTTTTTTGCCAAAAATTCAGGTTTATTTTTATATGTTGTATTCTCGAGTAAAAAAAATATCTCTGCAATTTGTTTTTTTTTTCAAATACACTTTTATAGTTGAAAATTTTCCACAAACATATATCCTGTAAAATTGTAATATTACCCAAAGTAATTATTTAAAAAAATTATGAACCAGTATGTTTACTTTTCATTGCTTTTTTTGGAAAAAAAATTACAAAGTTCAGAATTGCCCCTGCCATACTGTTTAAATGTGACCATTCCAGTTAGGGGTTAACTAGATAGTATAAAGATGAATCTTATTTATAAAAGAAATATTTTTCAGACAGCTCTTTGAAACCAACTCACTTTAATTTTTATGTTTGAAAATTTAACATTTAGGTTACTATTAAGTATATTTAAATAAAAATATATTACACATTTTCTATTAATAGCCTTATTATTACAAAGCATTCTTAAAAAATTGTGTAGGCATTATGTATATCTAAATAAAAGATATGACAAATAGCATTTTATTGTTAAGCCTTCATGAAAGTGTAATCCACGTACCTTCAAAACAAACACGAGGACCTATTAAAAAAAAACATTTATGAAATGTTATTTATTTGGGAACTGAGGAAATAAAATTAACAAAGTAATATTTAAAAACATTTTACTTATGTACTTTGAAAAGTATTCATGTTATTAATAATCGTAAAATTGACACCAATTCATAATTGCTATAAATTATTCATTTGTTTTCAAATCTGGTTCGCATAAGGAAGAAAAACTAGTTTTCCAGTGTTCTGCTCGTAGTATCCAGACATTTCCGTTGCTAAATTGGCAGTATCAAATGAACCATCAAACTAAAAAATATATTCAAATTGTAATATGCCTTACGAAAAATTCAATGCCTGGAAAAGAAATGAAACTCGAGCAACACAAAAATTCCTTGTTTATTGTGCAATGCAAAAATTAAACTAACAATTTATTGCAACATCACATAATCAGTATGTTCTGTTATGCAACTTTACCACGAAGATTCATAATTTAGTAGCGAGTTCCTAACAGCAAAATTTTCTAGATTTTAAATATACCCGTGTAAAAATTGAAGAAAACTTACTTTGATATTGCTTGTAACTTTTCCAATTTATTTAACAACAAAATCACATAATTGATATATGTTTACATAATTTTATGTAAATTGCATGAGCCAGAACTAAAAAGTACACAAGTAATTGTAAGTATTAAAGCATACAGGTATATGTAGTTTGATTAACTACTTACTTAATAGTTCATGTTCTATTTCAAAATAATTTGGTATAAAATGATCCGAATAAACTCTCTAAGTAGGTACGGTATGGTAGAAGAACCCTTGTTTATGAGGTCTAGTTGAACATAAACATATTCATTCATCTAGGCATGAGCTAAAGAGTCAAATTTACCATAAAGTGTAGTCAATAAATCTAATACAAAAATTAAAATTCAAAGCAGACACTAAACACAGTGGTGAGAGTTGGAGTTTTAAGTTTTTTACTTTAACTTACAAATATATAAAAGCCCTAAAAACAAATAAAAATTAGGTTTAAATAATGTTTAAAAACCAAAGAATCCTAATGCATATAATCAATATTAAATTTATATTATTTATATTGGTCCCCTGTTGGAGGAAATAGGCTATAAATATAAATAACTGATTTTTTAAGTTTTTGGAATTATTATAATGTTTAAAATTTATATTTTTATCGACCTTAAACCTTATTTTTTGCTTATGAAATCAATAAAAAAAACACACCTTACAGTATTTGTTAAAAAACATGCCTTACTAAATCATCACATTTTTGTAAACAGCCGATCCCAAGCCATATAAATATTGTTAAAATACAAAGTCCAAATAACTAGCTTTCGATTAAAGCAAAAATCAAGTAACGATATATTATAAATTTGCAAATAAACTGAAATAAACTAGACGAAATTCCCATAAGATCAATGGTAAACAATAAAATGTTTGCCCATTAATGGCGGATATTGGCTCCAGCCAATCAAAACGTTAATCACTATTGTCGCCACTGTTCTCGTATAAAGTCACTGTAAGGAATTATACAGTGACTTATAAGTCACTGTAACGAATTACACAGTGACTTTATACAAGGCCACTTTAACGAATTAATTTACATATAGACGAGTGTCAGGATCAAGCATGGTGATATAAACTATGCATTATAAATAATCTCATTCTTAAACATAAAATTTCATGATCAGGATTTATACATCCATTTTCACAATTGTTATAGACTTATAGTTGCAACTATTGTATTCAAATCAACCACTAATAAAAATTTTAAAAAATCTAACTCTAATATTAAAAAATTCAATTATTTACCTTTGCTTTTAGATACAAAACAAACTTAAGAATTGATAAACTCTTATCATATCCAGAGCTTCCCTCGTAAGAAATTTCAATACATACACTTAATATATGCATATAATTATATTAGCTTTATATAAATCCTATACCTACACCCTAATGCATTTCAGTATTTTTTATTGTGTTATCTCTGTGTAGTCAGTTTGTTTTTGTTTCACATTTGATTCTTGAACAAATTATCAAGTCAGATGGATAAGTAGTTTTCGGGTACTGGTGGGCGGCCATTTTGTATTGCTAGAATGGCATCACACCAAAATTTTACCAGATTATCCCCATATCACATTTTGATTTTTGTGCAAATTTCAGATCCAATAGATAAGTAGTTTTTTAATAATGATTTCTTTAATATTTTGTAAGGCTGGTGCCATTTTTTTCCACCACATTGGATTTTTTCCAAAATGTCAGCATATGTATATCCATACGACCCTTAATTTTTTACGAGCAAAAAATGTCAATCAAATTAGTATTTTTTTGAGCTATGACATGCACGGGATTTAGATATCTTAAAACGAAATAATAGTCGAGGGTGATTTTTTTTACAATACTTCACTTTTATGAGGAACTATAGTCCAAGTATAGATATCCGTGAAGTGAGCTCCTTGTTGCTAGCTACAAGTAGCTGGCAACAAAAAATTACAGTGGACCAGTCAAATTAAGTTGATGACATACTTTATAGATCATACACGGGAAAAAATAATTTTAGAATAACGCAATTTTGACGAACTATTACCTACAATTAGACAAAAATGTTAAAATTCAGTTAACTTCCTTATAGTAGCTTCAAATTGTCTGAAATTTTAACCACTTAATGGATAAACATAGACAAATTTACAGTTTTTTTGTAGTGGGGGTGACATACGTCAGCGGCGGCACGAGACTGAATTTTCTTTAAAAATATTTCTAAAATTGAGTTTACTTTCTTAAACTAGTTTCTAAATGACTGCACTTTTGACCAACTACGGCCTACAAATAGATAAATAGATGGTTGTTTTCCAGCAGGGGTGACATACGACAGTGGCGTCACGACATCGAATTTTCTTTTAAAAATCGTTAAAATTCAGTGAACTTCCTTATAGTAGCTTCAAATTATCTGAAATTTTAACCACTTAATGGATATACATACACAAATATACAGTTTTTTTGTAGTTGTGGTGATATACGTCAGCGGTGGCACGAGACTGAATTTTCTTCAAAAAAATTGCTGAAATTGACTTTACTGTCTTAAAGGAGTTTCTAAATGACTGCAATTTTGACCAACTATGGCCTACAAATAGATAAACAGATGGTTGTTTTCCAGCAGGGGTGATATACGACAGTGGCGTAACGACATCGAATTTTCTTTAAAAAAAATACAGTTAACTTCCTTATAGTAGCTTGAAATCATTTGAAATTTCCACCACTTAATGGATATTCATAGACAGATATATAATTTTTTTGTAGTGGGGGTGACATACACCAGCGGCGGCACGAAACAGAATTTTCTTCAAAAAATTGCTAAAATTGAATTTACTTTCTTACTTTAAGAAAAATTCTAAATGACTGCAATTTTGACGATCTATTGCCTACAATTAGACAAATAGATGTTTTTTTTTCAGCAGGGGTGACGTACGATAGTGGCGTCACGACAACGAATTTTCTTTTAAAAAAATGTTAAAATTTAGTTAACTTCCTTATAGTAACTTGAAATTTACAGTTTTTTGTAGTGGGGGGTGACATACGTCAGCGGCGGCACGAGACTGAATTTTCTTTATAAAAATTGCTAAAATTCAGTTTATTTTCTTAAAGTAGTTTCTAAATGACTGCAATTTTGACCAACTATTGCCTACAACTAGACAAATAGATGGTATTTTTTCAGCAGGGGTGACATACGACAGTGGCGTCACGACATCGAATTTTCTTTTAAATAAATGTTAAAATTCAGTTAACTTCCTTATGGTAACTTGAAATTATCTGAAATTTTGACCACTTAATGGATATACATAGACAAATATGCGGTTTTCTAGTAGTGGGGGTGACATACAAACAAACAAAAGTATGCTTTATTGCCGCAGAAAAATTTTACAATTTTATGGACAAAGCAAAATATAGTTAAAATAAGACATATCAAAACATTAATCGAAAAGAATTTCGATAGGTCAATGCTTTTTAAAAATGTAAATTATCAATTTATCAAATCGTAAAACATACGTTAGAATATAACATAATGATTTCTTTAATATTTTGTAAGGCTGGTGCCATTTTTTTCCACCACATTGGATTTTTTCCAAAATGTCAGCATATGTATATCCATACGACCCTTAATTTTTTACGAGCAAAAAATGTCAATCAAATTAGTATTTTTTTGATTATGACATGCACGGGATTTAGATATCTTAAAACGAAATAATAGTCGAGGGTGATTTTTTTCACAAAACAGTTAATGAATCCTAATAACCTTATAAAAGTAAACAAACACACATGTACGAGGTGAATAATTTCGATGACATTGAAATCAAAATTGCAACTATGCGACCTTAAACTCTATGTTATTATAGTTATACAAATAATTGTGATGTTAAACAGAAGGTATAATGAACTAGTGTAGAATGTAGTATACAAAAAAGAATTAAATTTTGTTTTTAATCCAATACCCATCAAAAATAATTAAGTTTTAAGTGAATGTTCGACAGTTCTTTTCTCTATATGATGATTTTCAAAATTCTATGCTACGAGTTAGGACATGACTCACAAAAGATTTAAGTAAACAAGCGAATTTAGTGACAATTTAATGAGACTTACTCGCTGTAAAAATCATTAACGCTGTAAAATGGTTTCTCAATGAGGTATGCTTTGGTGTTTTTTCGAAGTTGTGCAAGCATAGGGATAGATTTTAAATGTACTGGCAGATTGTTGTAAAGTTTTATAGCGTTGTAAATAATTGATTTTTTTATTAATTCTGAGGAAGGAATGGGAAGATATATATCATGCCTAGAGTTTCTGGTAGGGTATACATGTTGTGGCCTTTCAGGGAGGGTGTTTATATGTTTTCTCAGCAAACATACCGTTTCCAAAATAAATAATGCAGGAAGTGTTAATATTTCATGTTTTTTGAAATAGTATTGGCAGTGAGCTCTATTATTTAGACCAAACAAATAACACGAATGGCTCTCTTTTGAAGCATAAAAATACTACGAAATTGCTCGGTGGTACAGCAGCCCCAAAAGGGAAGGCCATAGCGGAGGTGGGATTCAAATAAAGAGAAGTAAGTCTGGCAGAAGGAACGTCTAGTTCTTTTGAAACTGATCGAATGGCGAAGCAGGCGGTAGAAAGTTTTTTAGT
Source organism: Kuschelorhynchus macadamiae (assembly GCA_030620095.1). Lineage (NCBI taxonomy): Eukaryota > Metazoa > Arthropoda > Insecta > Coleoptera > Curculionidae > Kuschelorhynchus > Kuschelorhynchus macadamiae. Next base: position 833,847 of record JAUTXW010005283.1, read on the forward strand.
TAAGGTGTCAATATGATTAGACCATTTTAGGTTGTTATTTATATTTAAACCCAGGAATTTAACCGACTCTACGTATTCAATATTGCTGTTATGTACCTGAAGTGGTTGTAAAGTTCCCTTATAAGATAACGCCGCCGTTTTATCGACATTAAAACAAAGCATATTGGAATCGGACCAAGCCTTAATTATAACCAAGTCTTTGGAGATACTAGAGTGTAAAGATGTTGTATCAAAATCACTCCAAGTTATGCTTGTGTCGTCAGCAAAAAGGGAAATTCTTCCATTAATTTTAAGGTTCGTGATATCATTAATGTACAACAAAAAAAGAATAGGTCCCAAGACTGAACCTTGAGGGACTCCACTTGTAATCAACAACAATCAGAATCGGAACCATTAGCCCTTACAAGTTGTTGCCTTTTCCCAAGATAAGATTTGAACCAATTTAAAGAAGTACCACGAATTCCATAAAAATTTAGTTTGTTTATCAGAATTTCATGACTAACACAATCAAAGGCTTTCGCATAGTCACAAAAAACTGAGGCAGTTGGGTGGTTGTTATTGAGAGATAAGTAGACGCCTCTAAGCAACGTGAACATGGCGTCGCTGGTGCACTTGTTGGGTAGAAATCCGAACTGCTCCGGGGATATTATCTGATGTTTCAGGAGAAATGGCATAAGACGATTCTTCAGTAGCCTTTCGATGATTTTTGATAGCACTGGTAGTAGTGCAATTGGGCGATAATTGCAAGAGTTAGTTTTTTCGCCGCCTTTATGAAGTGGAATAATTATAGCTGTTTTAAGGCAATCAGGGAATACACCTTTTATAAAGGACTCATTTATTAATGTTGCAAGGGCCTCTATGACTGGGAGTGGCAAGTTCAGGAATATTCTAATTGATAGGCCATCAGTGCTACACGAAGATTTACTTTTGATATTATTTATTACCTTCAATAGTTCAGTGTTGCTAACGGGAAAAAGCTATCAGCTAAATTTTTTGAAGGAGGGAGAAACGAAAGAGGGTCCAAACTTGGCGAGATACTAGAGGTAATATTTTTGCTTACATTAATAAAATAATCATTTAGATCATTAGCCCCTGGCAAGATCTGAGTCACAGGGTTTGATTTGTTTCTGAGGTTATTGATGATGGACCAGGTTTCTTTTGAAACGTTATTTGAGTTTATTAGACGTTTTCGGTAGTGTAATTTTTTTGGTGACTTAATAAGAGTAGTGTAGATCCTCCTATAGTTAGAGATATAGTCGAGAATAAGAAAGGAGTCGGTGAATTTTTTTATATATGAGAGTGAGCGCATATTTTTAGCAGAAATTCGTATTCCTTTCGTGGTCCACGGTTTATGCCGCTTAGGTTTGATATTCTTAAGCGGGAAGGCCTTGTTAAAAGCACTTAAAGTTTTATTTAAAAAAGTTCTGAAGTTTGTGTTGACATTATCAGATTCAAAATTCCAATCGGTGTTAAAGCAAATATTATGAAATACTTAGAAATTTGCGGCCGAGAAAATTCTGCCCCGATGGCGAGATCTTGGTAAGGGCCCAATAGGTAAACTAAAATCAGGTAAAGGCTGAGTTATAAATGCACCTCTGATGGAGAAAAATCAGACGCCATGTAATCAGCAATGATACATGCATTGAAAGACCGAAAGAGTCGAATATAGAAATTAGATATTTTTGGATGGCACAAATAGTAGCATAGTCAATATTAAAGTCCCCGCATAGAATTTTTTTACCTTTAATCGGTAGACTGTCTAGCAAACTTACCAGGCTATTTAAAAATGATTGTACATCAGAGTTTGGTGATCTATAAATACAAATTACATAAAGATCAAGGTTTTGATTATATACCATAGAGAATTCAAAAGAGCTATCCGCTAACAAATGATCATATCATTTAGGGATAGAATCTGTGTTCCCCCATGAGCTGAGTTTTTTCTGTCATATCTAGCTATTGTGGTATACCTCTCAATATAAAAGGGTTCGTTTAGATTCAGCCAGTGCTCAGTAATTGCAACAAGTTGGGGGAAATAGTACAACTCGTCAGTTTTATTTCTTAGAGAAGCAATATTAATTAGAACCATATTAAGACTAGTAACAACAGGAAGTTTTGAGGAATCAAGGTCCTCAGGACACGTCGTGTTTTCTAAAAATTTTTTTTGGGAGAATTGCTGGTAAAATAGTTTTTATGGCATTCTCTGGTCCTCTGAAAATGGATCGTTCTCTCCGGATATATAGGAGGCTGCAAGACCGTTCCACTTCAGCTGCGTTAAATCCGTAAGCAGCATGAAAATCGAAATATATCTTATGTAGGGTTCTATAATCTATAGGAATGCCTTTAGAAGCCAAAAACAGCCTGGTGCTTGTATTTGTAAACCCTTCAAAGTGAATTGGCGCAGGTTGGTCGTGCAGGAAGGCGAGATATAACTTGAAGGCCTTTAAAATGGCTGGTTCTCTTAGTCTAGACATGAGGAAACGGTTATCAGAACTTTTTTCGGTTCGCGTAAGCTTCACTGTTGGGGGAGGCATTGGATCAAAAATAGGTTTTATCAATAGCTTTCTACTGTAGCAGTTGTCGCTCAACAAGACATTTGCTTTGCATAGCAATGGCCTCTTTGTCAGAAGATATTATAGCGCTTTTTTCAACCAGTGAACTGACGGAGCTCGAGTTGGTGGGCAGTTTTTTTGGAGGGAGGTGGGAGGTTCCAATTTTTAAAATCGGATAATATTTATATATAATCCAATTTTAAAATCAATATTTATATATAATATAAAATAGTTTCTAAATGACTGCAATTTTGACCAACTTTGGCCTAAAATTAGACAAATAGGTGGTATTTTTCCAGCAGGGGTAACGTACGACAGTGCCGTAACAACATCGAACTTTCTTTAAAAAAAAAACATTAAAATTCAGTAAACTTCTTTCTAGTAGCTTGAAATTATCTGAAATTTTAACCACTTAATGGATATACATAGACAAATATTAAGTTTTTTTTGTAGTGGGGGTGACATACGTCAGCGGCGGTACGAGACTGAATTTTTTTCAATAAAATTGAGTTTATTTTCTTAGAGTAGTTTCTAAATTACTGCAATTTTATTTAAGAAAATTCAGTCTCGTGCCGTCGCTGACGTATATCACCCCCACTACAAAAAACTGTAAATTTGTCTATGTATATCCATTAAGTGGTTAAAATTTCAGATAATTTCAAGCTACTATAAGGATGTTAACTGAATGTTAACATTTTTTCAAAAGAAAATTGAATGTGATGACGCCACTGTCGTATGTCACCCTTGCTGAAAAAAAAACATCTTTTTGTATAATTGTAGGCAATAGCAGGTCAAAATTGCAGTCATTCAGAAAGTACTTTAAGAAAGTACACTCAATTTTAGCCATTTTTTTGAAGAAAATTTAGTCTCGTGCCGCCGCTGACGTATGTCACCTCCACTACAAAAAAACTGTATATTTGTCTATGTATATCCATTAGGTGGTTAAAATTTAAGATAATTTCAAGCTACTATAAGGAAGTTAACTAAATTTTAACATTTTTTTTTTTTAAATCGATGTCGTGACACCACTGTTACCCTTGCTGGAAAAAAACCATCTATTTGTCTAATTTTAAGCAATAGTTGGACAAAATTGCAGTCATTTAGCATTTTTTTTGAAGAAAATTCAGTCTCGTGCCGCCGTTGACGTATGTCACCTCCACTACAAAAAAACTGTAAATTTGTCTATGTATATCCATTAAGTGGTTAAAATTTTAAATAATTTCGAGCTACTATAAGGAAGTTAACTGAATTTTAACATTTTTTTAAAAGAAAATTCGATGTTGTTACGGCACTGTCGTATCTCACCACTGCTGGAAAGAAACCATCTATTTGTCTTATTGTAGGCAATAGTTGGTCAAAATTGCAGTCATTTAGAAACTACTTCAAGAAGGTAAACTCAATTTTAGCAATCTTTTTGAAATAAATTCAGTCTCGTGCCGCTACTGACTGACTTATGTCACCCCCACATCAATTAAGTGGTTAAAATTTCAGATAATTTCAAGCTACTATAAGGAAGTTAACTGAATTTTAATATTTTTTTTAGAAGAAAATTCGATGTCGTGACGCCACCGTCGTTTGTCACCCCTGTTGGAAAAAGATCGTCTAATTGTAGGCAATAGTTGGTCAAAATTGCAGTCATTTAGAAACTACTATAATAAAGTAAACTCAATTTCACCATTTTTTTTAAGAAAATTCAATCTCGTGCCGTTTCTGACGTATGTTACCCCCACTACAAAAAAAAACTGTATATTTGTCTATGTATATGAAAGTGCTTAAAATTTCAAATAATTGAAAGGTACTATAAATAAGTAAACACAATTTTATTATTTTTTTAAAAGAAAATTCTATGTCCTGACGCCACTGACGTTTGTCTGGAAAAACTATATATTTATTAATAGAGCTATTATAAGGAAGTTGACTTAATTTCCACATTTTTTTATAAAGAAAATTCAATGTCCTTCCACCACTATATTGTTGTTTGTCATCCCTGATGCAAAAAGACTATCTATTTTCCTAATCAATTGATCAAAATTCCACTGATTTAGAAACTGCTATAAGAAAGCTAACTCAGGTTTATCGATTTTTTCGACGAAAATTCGGCCTCGTGTCAATGTCACCTAATTTAAAGCTACTATAACTCAATTTTAACATTTTTTTATAAATAAATTAGTACTTGTGCCGCCGCTGTCGTTTGTCACCCCTGGAGCAAAAATACCATCTATTTGTCTAATATTAAGCAATTTGAATCATCTGTAGAACAGATAACTCTGGAAGTTACTTTTTTTACAACATAGCAACCTGTGCCGCCGCTGCCTATCTAATAATAGATGTCCAATATCTTGAACCAAATAATTATATATATAACTACATACTGTACCTTTTTAACCATAAGTCACAAGCAAAATTAGGAACCTTAAATAAATCTTGTTCCACCACAGTCGTTTGTCACTCTTGTTGTACAAATACCCTATGTTTGCTTATCTATAGGCATAGAGTTTCACCTTTAAAAGTTTCAACTTGAATCAACTTAAAAAACAACTTTTTTTTAAATAAAATTTGGTCCTGCGCTGCCTTAAGATATTCAGCTATTTTAAAATCGAGGCGCGTACGGCCCTGTACGTCGGTGTACCTTCGGACGACATCGCAGTGAACTAGCAGCAGTGGTGTTGTGGCTATCTAGTGAGTAACAAGTATTTTATAAAGGATTTGGTTCTCTGAGACCCAACGCGTCCACTGACGTAAGTTTTTTTTATGAAGAATTATTTATCTGAATGTTTTAACTGTTTTCTTTTTATAGTTATAAGACGATGAATACTTACGAAAAAGAAGTAGAATGGTTAAAAAGACTTCATGAAGAAGTGGTAACGGATGAAGAACAATTTTCGGATTCTGGTGAGTCTGTAGATGGTCCGCAAAATGACGAAATAAGTGACCATTGCTCGAAGAGGAGTTGTTCGTATATAAAGCAAAAGACGGTACAGAATGGAAGAAACATTGTCCTCCCACGTCAAGAAAATATAATTGTGCGACACCCTGGGGTAATTGGTGCGGCAAAAAATGCATCATCTCCTCTTCAATGTTGGCAGCTTTTTTTTGATGATGAAATTATGCAAAAAATAATACAAAGTACAAATATTTATATTGAGAGTGTATATGATCGGTATACTAATAAGTCTGATGTACGGCCCACAGATGTTATAGAAATTAGGGCGTTCTTTGGTTTACTTTATCTAGCCGGTGTATACCATGGAGGAAGAACATCTATTTTTGAGTTCTGGTCTACCGATGGCACAGGCGTAGAAATATTTACAGCAACAATGGCTCTGAGAAGATTTCGTTTCTTGATGCGCTGTTTTAGAATGGACGATATTCGGGCAAGAGAGGACCGTAAGAGTCAAGATAAAATTGCTCCAGTAAGAGAAATCTTTGAGAGTTTAGTAAAGAACTGTCAAAAACACTATGTCGTGGGACAATACACTACCATTGATGAAATGTTGCTGGCATTCCGAGGGCGTTGCAGCTTCCGAATGTATATCACCAATAAACCTGCCCGATATGGAATAAAAGTTTTTTCACTGGTCGATTCACGTTCTTTTTATACATATAATATGGAAATTTATTGTGGTAAACAGAATACGGGTCCATTTGTTGTAAACAATACTTCTTCTGAAGTAGTAAATAGAATTTGCCTGCCACTGTTCAAGTCAAACCGAAATGTTACGATGGACAATTGGTTCATGTCTGTTGAGGTAGCTAATAATTTGTTAAAAAATCAGTTGACAGCTGTCGGAACGTTGCGGAAAAACTAAAGACAAATACCAAAAAATTTTTTTACAAAGAGGCCCGAAAAAAGTAGCATGTTTGCTTTTACAGAAAATATGACTATGGTCTCCTACATCCCCAAAAAAAATAAGCAAGTTATTTTACTATCAACTTTGCGTCATGATGATACAATTGATGTAGATTCTGGCGAGGAAAACAAACCAGAGATTATAACGTTTTATAATTCCACAAAGTGTGGAGTTGATACTGTCGATCAGCTCTCAGCTAAGTATAATGTTGAACGAGTGGAAGTTGCCGACAATAAACATGGACGTTGTGCCTATTGCAAAGACCGCAAAACACGGTATTCATGCCGATTTTACAAAAAGCTTTTATGCATGGAACATATAGTACCCGTGTGTCAAGCATGTTCAACCAAATTTTCCACATAAATTGTATACAGGGTGTTTGTTCAAGCAATGTTGAAAAATTAGTGTTTTTTTATTTCAACTATAACTTTAAGTAAACTTTGTTTAAATGTTATTCTGTTCAGTCAAATTGACTATTATTTAGTAGTTTTAAGATAATAAAGTATTTTGCAAGCTAAAAATACATTTTTAAGTTTTGAGATTACATGTTTCTTTTTGGATATCTCAGACCCAACGCGTCCAGTCGCGTAATTCTCAAACACGCGTCTCCTGGAGGGTTAATTATTATTTAAGATTTAATTAATTAAGATTCAAAATAAAATCGTCTGCAAAACAATTTTATGCAGTAGGTTCTGTAAAACGACAAGCAAATTATGGGTCTCAAATAAAGCCATAAAACCTACTTACAAATAAAATAACAAATACAAAATAGTTTAATTAAACCTCTGTAGTATCTATTAAGAATTTAGAAAATTACATTATTTTCCAGTTTTTTTTCAGTGTATGCATTATTAATGTTAGCTTGTAAGAGTGCCCGACTCATCTGGTCGACTGTAGCTCCTTGTTGCCAGCTACTTTGTTTATAGCCAGCAACAAGGAGCTTACTTCACAGAGGTCAAGTATAGTCGTATCCGCTACACATATGAGAAAAGTCGGAAAGCCAAATTGGCGTCAATAACCTAAACCCTTAATAAATAAATAAAACTTCTGAACTACCTAATTGCAATAAGAATGTACCATAACTACCATATATGGCTTTTTGTCGGGAATATAATCTCATTAAGTCTATACTTTTAAAAGCAAAGAGCTGATAATAGTATACCTCCACACCTTATTTTTCGTTGATCGTAAGTAAACGAAAAAACTTGTTTAAAATTTTCACTTAATTTATTTTACAAAAAACACAATTATTTCGTCAACACTGTGGCTTCGTCAGATGATAGATCTTAAATGAAATCGTAACACAAACTATACACTGTAGGTTTTAAATACCTGAATCCATAGAGGTAAAATGTTTGAGATTTTTCTTTATAGCCGAATAACGATTTAGCAATGGGAATAATGAGATATATTATTTAGGTCCAATTAATCGTTTAATAATGTTTTATTTTTATGTTTGTTTATTTCTATATTTTCTAGTAAATTACACTAATAAATACACGTTAAATTTCAAGGGTCTGATCAAAAGTATGGTTTTCCTGGATTAAATATTTAAAGTAGTTGGAATTGGCCTTTTGCTTTCTGTAACTAAAGCCCGCTACTCACTATTCGGTTCGAATCGTCGGTTTAATTCGTTCATTCGATTCGTTCATCATATGGACGAACCGAATCAACCAATTGACGAATATTTCATCCACACTTCTTCAATTTTTATTTCAATGTTTGAAAATACACAAAAAACAAAACATTAGTTTCGGACGAATGGTTCGTCAAAGGCTACTTGATTAAAGGACGGTATCGCTACGCAACGAATCGGACGGATGAACCGGACGCTTCACACTATGCGGACGAATGAACGAATGGACAAATCGACGAATACTGAGCAGCGGACTTAAATTTATACTCACCAATTGTTTTTTTAAACGTTCTGTCTGTTTGTCCTAAAATTTTGAACAGATTCCACAATTTAACTTATAAACACCCAAGGCCAGACTTATTGGACCTGGTTCTTTCAGTATTTAAGAGCACTTGAGCCTGGCAAGGAATAGGAGTAATGATAACTAAAAAAAAAGAAAAAGTCGTCAGGTTTGTACTCTGCTGATGGAACCCTAGGACTTCAAGTAATTGGGGTCCCTGAGCCGCGCAAGGTTTTGCGAGGCCTCCCTTTACAAATAACTGATAACTAAAAAAAAGTTTTCTGTCTTCTCTAAGTTGCTATTCCTCTTTTGCTCATGGTTACTTCAATTTAATGGTAAATCCTCGTAAAACCTCACTCTAGCCGGCCGGTAAACACCCGCTTTATTCTGTTTTTTGGTTTTCGTCTTATTGTTTTATTACATCTACCAAGGCTCTTGCTGGTCCTATAAGCAAAAGTTACACCTATATTTTTAAAAATACATTTCAACATTTGATGTTATTTTTCCTGTATAACTGAATGTACAAAATTGATTATTTGCTTTAAGCTTATTAGTAGGATGAACTAGCTGTAATGCTTTTCTATATAGTTTCTTTTTTACTGACTTTAAGATTTTCATGTTAACCGTAATTATCCGCTCCTTTTTTTATTATAAATAATTCTTTAGTACAACTTTCATTACTTAGAGGTATTTTGACCAATCTCTAAACAAAGCTATTAAATGCAGATATTATATGTCCAAAAGGATTATTTGAGGTATTAGGTATTGAGGTATTGTCTATGGAAATGTCTGTATGTGATGGCTTATGGAAAATTTGAAACTTGTGTTTATTATTCGTCATAGTTATTGTTAAGTCTAAGAAATAAATTGCTTAACTATTTTCTAGTTTAACTGTAAATTTTATATGGTGCTGGTGCGATCAAGCGTATCGAAAGCTGAAACATCCTTAGTCGACTGAAAATTGTTCTTGATTGCGCAAGTAGTTTAACAAAAATTAGAAGTACGAGTAAATAATTTTCAATAAATTTTCTGTAGCTGTGGCGCCACTTTTGTGGAGATTTGCTTAAATTGTTCACGTTATTGAAAATATCGGAGTATAAACAAAATGCATGAAGTTCTTGGCTTGAGCTCTTCTAGCTCAACGGTATGGCATTGAAATTGCTTTGTAAAAGTCTTGCGTTCCATTTTCGACGGGCGATGGTTTTTGCCTATCAAAATCTACAATTTTGTATTTAATTGTCTTTTAAATATCGAAGTGCGTTATTGGTTAGGTCTTTTTTGGGTTGTTGTATAAAAGCGTAACTATAATAAAACAATCAAAATATAGGGTGACTGCGCCAGTAAACCGGCCAGCTCCAATAGTCAGCCACAAACGACTTTATTGTAAAGTAATTTAAATTACCTGCCTGTTTTAAGCTATTTCTAATATTTCCTGTGATATGTTATCTCTTTCAACCAATACAGTATTTCTCTCTTTTACCTGTGTCTAATTTCAGGTTTATTTTCCCCGGGTAAAACTAGATGGTAGCGTATGAGTGCTCCTCTTTAAGTTTTAAAGTTGTTTAAACATCAGTGAAAAATATTTTGAAGGTGAGTAACATTTTATTTTTTACAAATAAGGGTATTTTGGTGGATATTTCTGGTAAAATATGTGTTGTAACAACTGGAGATTCTTTAAAATATCAAAAAAACAATTTATTTTGTTAAAAAAAACCCGGCGGCCGACAACTGGCATATTACTACTAATTTTTTTACATTCATTTAATGAAATGATATTTTCTTTTTGTTACTATCGCAGAGTGTGATATTTAATGATTTTATGTACCCGTAGTCGGCCAGGGGTAGCGATAATTACAAAGAAGGTATACAAGTTTATATTTCATGGCTGACTACTGGAATCTGCACCGTTTACTCAGTTTGACAGTAGTCGGCCATACGATTTTAGAACTTTCTCGAAGTTTAGGCAGCAAATTTGTTTTTGTTTAAGTAAAGAAGATTTTGAGATTTATACGACCCTCTAAAATTGACGTAAATTTCTAACCGATTATTATGTTCTCAGTAAAAGCTTACATGTATTGAATTTCTTTTTTCACTTGAAGTTTCGGAAAAGTCGACTTTAAACAATAAATTTATTTTTTTCAGATTTTATCAGATTTTTAATAACCACTTGCCGTTGTTGCGAAAAAACTAACATAGGGAAGTGGTTATTACATTTGTAATGACCTCAACTTCTTTGACATTTTGGTTAAATAAGCATAATCTGTCCTGAGCAGATCATGGCGATTTATGGTTAAGCGGGGCTTAGTTGAGGTTGATGCCGAGATGAATCATTTCATTAAAAAAAAGCCAAATCAGTAGTTACAATTGGAACGTGTAGTCCACAGGCAAATTTATTTATATATCTAAATACAAATTACCACTTAATACCAGGATCAAAAATATTACTGTCTAAAAGACTTAAAAACACTACAATTTGCCACCGATAGATAGGCCATCAACGTACATATAGAGTATTATCGAAATGTAAATTACTTGACCAAATATTATAAAAATCTAAAATTAGTAGTAGGGGTTAAAATGCCCTTATTTTTATAGTTAATGAAAGATTTTATTAGAGAAAGGTTATTTTGAAAAATAGCCGGTTCTAATCCGGAGTCTAGAGAAATTTCGCTTAACTTTATAAAATTTCCCATTCTCCCTAATAAGACCGGAAGAATATGTTTAGATTAAAGGTTTATTACAGTAGTCTGAAATAAGCAAAATGAATTTATAACCTTTAATCGTTGACAAACAACCTTTTTTATGAAATATTTCTAAAACTATAGAAATAACGATACTTTTATTCCTTAGGTAAGTTCAGATTTTTATAATTTTTAGACGACTTGTATAACTCCGTACAAGATTAATTTTTGAAATTTTAAGATAAGCAAATTTGCAATTTTTTTATGAAGAATACATTTTTGTCCTTAAATACAAAATAATAACGTTTATAGGTATAGTTACGTCCTTATTATTACGAATATATATATATATATATATATATATATATATATATATATATATATATATATATATATATATATATATATATATATATATATATAAATATGTGTGTTTTCATTCCGGGTGTACATCCGTTCACTATCTCTACAGTCTCTATTCGGACGCGAGAAAGAAAGCTTCGAAAATGAAAAAATGTGATTTTGGCGAAACGTCAGCAAAACTGTTCTTTTAAGAACGAAGAGAATAGAATGTGAAGAATGAAAACACATCGTATTGTTCCATCCGTGAAGGACTAAGAATATATATATATATATATATATATATATATATATATATATATATATATATATATATATATATATATATATATATAGAGAGAGAGAGAGAGAGAGAGAGAGAGAGAAATAAGCAGCTATATGTTGTTAAAACAGGTAAATTTTGTTAAACAGTTTTTATTTTCTTGTTTTCTTTTAAGCATAAGAAACTTATTTTAGAATTTAGTCGACGTTCAGTGTGAAGCTACATAACCAGTAGCATGTACAACAATACAAAATGACCTTGGACAGGAAAGAAACAACTGTGAATACATTAATTTAACAATAACTGATATGCAAATAGGGACAATATTTACAGGAATTTCACTGGATAAGCACAGTGTTGTTATGAATCACAAAATGTAAAGTCTTTAGGTGTTTTTTATTTAAATTATTATATAAGCGCAGAGGCGGATTGAGAAATTAGCGGTATTTAGAAGTTAAGTTCTGCATATGATTAGTTTATTTAGCTGCGGAAAAATAATAAATGCACAACGATAAAACATGGGTTTATAAAATGTCTTTATAATGATGAGGTTACATTGGCATCATTTTTGGTGGATTTAATAAAAAATAAGTGTATGTTTTTTTTTTAAACCGCTTTTATTTATAAACTATGGAACTGCCTTAAGCTTTTAACAAAATATTCATTTTAATTTTGCATAAACACAGAACAAAGAATTGAATATTTTCTTAAAAGTTTGGCGCTTTATTTCAATTATGATGACGTCTCATGCCTCAAGCTTTTAAGAAAATTTTCAAATTTTTAAAAGTTTTATATTTATGTGTGTTCAATTATTTTTCACTTTTCAATTTAATAGTTTATAAATAAAAGCTTTTTTGCGTTTATTTTATTATTTACTTTTTAGCATTATTTTTTCGCACCCTGTATGACATCACGGCACCATACTATTATATTATTATCCAGATTATATTTGTACACCAAATCTCAGTCAACTCTGATAACGAGAACTGTTTTGTACTTTTTAGCATTATTTTTTACGCACCCTGTGTAAGACATTCACAATTAGACACCATAATATTCTACTGTCATCGGGTTTATCTATGTAGATTTCATTCAATTCCGATAACGGAAACTGCTTCAAAATTTACTTGCAAGATTTGGTCCAAACATGCATACTAACTAACTAACATACTGGCTTTAAAACAAATAATTAAAAACGTTAATGTCTAGTAACAGCAAAACCCGATTATACTCCGAATAGATGATCCAACAAATGAAAAATAAAAGACCCTCTAAATAAATTCCTTCCAACTTTGTTTAGTATTCAGAATAGTTGTTATCCGTCAAGAGATTTCCGTGTAGCTCTAAGCCCAGAGTTGCCAGTTTGCGGCGCACAGCATCGAGCCTGCTGGTTTATTTATAGATATCGATACCCTGCAATCCTATTTGTCTATTTAAAGCAGCCATGTCAAACTCAAACTCACTGGTGAGCCAAAAGCATGAAGATCATCGACTAGGTGGGCCGCAAAACCTTATCTTAAAGAAGACAAACTACTGAAAATCTTGAGAAAAAGTACTATTATAGGACAAGTCTATTTATTAAATTTCCAATAAAAAGGACATTACAAATAACTACAAACTTTAAATTCTTTTGCCAGATATTTGACATCTTTTTTCTTTAATTAAGTTGTCTATTTGTGGCGCGAATTTTATCGGCGGAAATAACTTTTAAAACTGCGTCCAAGTGTGCGTCCGTGAATCGCGATTTGTGCGGGAGATTTGTTTCCTTTCATCCAAGAATATAGTTGTTCACACTTATAGGTACTTCCAAACATTGATAGGATTTTACAGGCAAATTTTCTCATTTCTTGGTATTGAACAGGTTAGTACTTATAAAATTCGAATGTACCAACACTATCAAATTTTTGTTTTAAATGGGTCTGACACTGAATCTCAATTACTTCCATTTGCAAGTGAGGGGGAACTTTATCAATATCTATAGTGAAAAGACCAGTAAATAGAGAAAAATTGTTTTCTTGGGTCTTAAAATCCTGAAAATGCTTCTCAAATTCTGCTAGAAGGCTTCTCATTTTCTCTGAATATATTTTGTATGATATTGGGACACTTGTGCTTTCCTGATATGCCTTACAAGTCAGAAAATGTGACAAATTATCCTCTGCTAACTGTTTTTCTCTCAACATCATCTTATACTTGAAAGCTTTCACGTGATCATGCATATCTGTAATAACTTGACGTGGTCCTTGCAGTTTAATTTAAGTCCGACAAGTGTTTTGTGTTATCTACCATAAATGAAAGATCTTGTAAAAAGGTACATCGCATAATAAGCTGACATCTTCTCCTTTTGTTTCCATGAAAACGCGGATTTCTTTGAGTTTCCAAAACCGGTCGAGTACCATAGAACACGAAATCCACCGCACCTCTGCATAATATGGTAAACCAGTGTACTCACTTTCTAAATCACGTAAAAATGCAGAAAACTGTCGCTGATTAAGGCCTCGTGACCTTATGAAGTTTATAATTTTTTTCACTGACTTTGAAACACTTTCCAATTTGATCACTTTTGAGCATAAAACTTCTTGGTGGATTATTCAATGAATATGATGAAAATCTGGTTTGTCACTGCCCATTTCTCTGATCTTTGTCTGTAATGTTTTAACGAAGCTATTCTATTTTTTACTCCAGTCATTGAAGGAGCTCCGTCTGTTGCAACGGAACACAGTTTTGACAAATCTAAATAGTACTTTTGCAGAAGTCCATAAACAGCATTAAAAATATCCTTCCCAATTGTTGTATCATGCAATGGTACTAATTCCAGTAATTCTTCATACACATTGATATCTGTATCAACCGCACGAAGAAAAACAGCGAGTTGTGCCATACCACACACATCCGTACTTTCGTCACAGGCCATAGAAAATGCAATGAAAAAGTCTGATTTTGTTTTTATCTGATCACTTATATTGGCAGCCAACTCAGTAACTCTTTCAGTGACGGTATTCCGGGACAAGGATATATTTTGAAATGCCTTCACGCTCCCGGGACTTACAATTTCCGCAGCCTTTACAAGGCACTCTTTTATAAATTCACCTTCAACAAATAATGATGATGAAGGACAGATTCATTTTCTTGCTTTGGACGTGTAAACATAAGCTTCTGATCTTTCAACCGTGATTTTAACTTATTTAACTTTTCGTTTCTGACCATGCCTGTATACTTGTCAAACGTAGTTTTATGAATATTATAGTGACGTTTTATATTATATAATTTTGGGACACCGACTGCACTATTACACATCAGACAAATAATTTTTTTCTTTCACTTCACAGCAAAAAAACTCTAATTCCCACTTTTCTTGAAAGATACGATGCTCATCTATAAGTTTCCTCTCAGTTCCACTTGGTTTTGAAAGGGACATGTTAAAAACTGTATCCGAAATAAGTTATAATAAGTACTGTAAAGTGTTGTAGCAATAAGTGCGCAACTCAACTCGAAACTCTATCGCAACTGACTCATAACTGAGTAAACATTGAACGACTGAACTCAATCGAACACGACTTATATACGGATTGTGATTTCTCGAGTTCTTTCCAGAATGTTCAGATAGCGTCATCTGTGTTTTCGCGCGATAGAATTTCATGGAACAAGATAGATAACGTTTGGCTTTAAGTTTTAGGTTAGAATGTGTAGTTCATCCTCCTAAACATAGATGGCACTATATACAATTGTACATTGTATTTATCAAATTGTTCGCGGGCCGCATTATCTGGCTGTTTTCAAAACTGATTTGGGACGCAGAAAAATGCTCACTGGGCCGCATGTTGCAAAAATGCTCACTGGCTGCATGTTTGACATGGCTGATTTAAAGCATTGTAATGTATTTGAAAATAAAGTAGTCCAAAATTACGCTGCTGGCAACCCTCATATTATTACGTGCGTGCCAATACTATAGTATAAAAATATCATCGGTCGGTATCAGCCAACTATTAGCAAAAAACTAAGAATGATAAAAAGTAGTATTTACCCCAGAACTGAGGCTATTATATGTCAGCAAAATAAACTTATTTATATTTACGTTTAATCCTTTAAATTATTGCATCGTTGATATGTCACAAGTTAAAATTTCTCCATAAATGCAAAATTTAAAATTTAATTTTTTTTTAAGATCTAACATCTTATCTATACATCATCATTGGCGATACAATTATGTATTTTATTGTTTGTAAAATAAGTTAAATGGAAATTTTAAACAAGTGATTTCGTTTACTTAGTTATATATTACTTTTGGCAGAATCTTATTTCCATAAGAATTGTTCAATCGTCAAGTAAAAGAATAGTTTTCAACGCTATTTAGATAAATTGAAAGTGGCGACAAAGCCACTCGAATTTTTTCATGTTCTGCGTTGGAAAAGAGCAGCCTGGTCAGTGGCGTTTCGTCTTTACACGATTTAATTAATAATAGTTGTTTCTGGATAGGAAACAGTTAATTTAATTTATAGATAAAAAATATTGAGTTTAAAATAAGTTTGGCGATATATACAATTAGTTAATAAGCAAAACAATATAAAAATAGTTTTTATTAACAATACGACATAAGATATTGTAGGTATTTAATATTAAACTATATTTTAAACAAATTAATAACGAATACATATCTTTTACTAATTTTTATAAATTAATTTATTAACATTTTTACGAAATTACCCCATTTAAAAAAAATGATGTGTTACAATGGTAGTAGAAACTATAGCTAGAAGATAAAGTAACTAGATAATTAGAAATCACTATAAACCATTGTATAATTAGCTTCATTATTTCTATTACTCATAACATTTGGAAATCGATATCACAATAAAAAAATATATAGGAGCAAACAAAATAGTATAAACAGAGATCGCTATTTTTTCGACAGTTTACAATATTTTATTTTGCGACTCAGAGGAAGTTAGATTTATATAGCATTTTCTTGTAGAAAACTTGTGATGTTTAAAGTGCAATTGTAATTTCGATAACTTAAACAAAAACAAAAATAGACATTTTTTATCATTATTCTGTGATTCTAATATTTATTCATTTTGAATGAAGTACTAGGCCTATTTCGTCCATTATTTTTAAATAGGTATAATTTTAATGCCTTTAATTAATGTGGCATATTTTTTTGAAAATCGCTTAAAGAATAGATCTCATAAGATGAAAGATATATTTATTAAAATTAATCTATAGTTAATCTGGGTCTTCGGATTTTAAATGTTCAACGAGTATTAAAGCTGTTATGTTGGCTATAAAATGTGTTTATAAAGTTGTTTTATACTTTTTGATTTATTTAGTAGGCTTGCTTTTATTGAAAGAAATACCTCAACGATAACTATGTTCAATTCCCAAGAAACGTGAAAAAATCGGTTTGGATTTAAACTTGTTTAAAGGTAGGTTTTTAATGAGGTTGATAAAATCTTATGATTTATTATAAAACTAAACTTATCAGTGCTTTTATTCTTAATCTAACTTTAAACTTTTCTTTCCTCGAGAATTCTATTAAATTTAATAAGTTTTTAACATTCAGAATCTTATTCACAAAAAGTAGTAACATATATATATATATATATATATATATATAGACATATATATATATATATATATATATATATATATATATATATATATATATATATATATATATATATATATATAGAGACTGATATATATATATATATATGTACACCCGGACATATATATATATATATATATATATATATATATATATATATATATATATATATATATATATATATATATATATATATATATATATATATATATATATATATATATATATATATATATATATATATATATATATATATATATATATATATATATATATTTATATATATATATATATATATATATATATATATATATATATGTTATATCACTCGAATTAAAATTCACTTTTTAAAAAATATTTTTATTTACAAAATCAAAATTAAACTAACAGTATAGAAGCTTAAAAACGAATCATGATTTTATTTAATAATTTACACTATTTATATGAAAGACGAATGCTGCGTCAGTGGGAACTTGCTTGCTGGGCAGATTCTGCTGACGAGGCGTCTCGGTACTCGCCGTCTCCTTGAGATAACCGACATCCGATACGGTGGGAACCAAGGGCATCGTACTTGAAGGTGACATTGCTCGTGAGAAAGGATATAACAACTCCCCCATTAAGATGAAAGTTGACGCGTGATGACAACTTTCAGGTCCTCTGCTTATTGAGGTTGAGTTCAATCTCTTCACTTTCTTCAATCGGGTCGCCAAGGCGGATGCTCGGTCTCCTTCTGGGAATTATTCTTCTCCGATCCTCTTTTAGGTGGAGAGGGTGGATTGTCATCGTTGCTAGTGGCTACTCCAATCTTGATGTTACGTGTTCGTCTTCGACATTTGCAAAAGATGTATAAGGCAATCAGTGTGATAATGAGTGTTATTGTAAGAATCGTGAACCAACTTATGTGTTTTTTCACGAACGGCTGATTTACCAATTGATCCAGCTGATCGGCATACTGATTTAGCTTGTGCTGGGCTATGTTCAGGTCCTCTACATCTATTTTGTTTAGCTTCAGAGGCTTCAAATCTGGTAAGTGAATATTCTCTGGCATATGGTTACAGCAGTCAAAAGGGATGTTGACTGGGTGGTAATTGTAGGTTACGTTATCATAAACATCAACTGATTTCTGGGCACGAACTCTTGTACTCCCAACGAAGGCACTACACTCGGGTTGAAGTTTCATCAAAGTATTTGTGTTGATGATCTGAGTCTCTATATCTCTGGATCCACATTTTATTGTGACGGGCAAAGGGTCTGCAACAGCTATCAACCATAAATTCTGACTGATTTCTTGAATGTTATAGTCTTTGGCAAGAATGACTAAAACTTGGCATGTTCTGGGTAGATGATCAAGTCTCTTCAGAAGCTGAGCCTCGCAGACTGCATCAGTATCAATTGGATATGGCAGGATGTTGGAACAGATGAACATACGGTTGCCTAGTGGTTTGCAGGACTTCATATTGCGGATGGTTGTATAAAGTAAAGAATCATCATTTCGCGCAATTAGTTTATTAGTTATTGACAAAATGTGATGAAGGCCTGTTCGATTATCCAGAATCGGTATAGGATATAAGTGATAGAGAGTGTATTTTTCAGGTTCGACTAAAGGTATTTCTAGTACAAAAATTATTCTAGTATCTAATTGATATGCCTTTAATTCTATTATGTCGAGGTATTGAGCTACGCTTGAATAATATATCGGCAAGGGAAGATTATTCTTCTGTAATGACTGCGATATATGCTTTAATGAGTCTACTAAATCGTATGGAGTGATGATTGAACTGTGCAAAATTTTTAAAGGTGCAAATGTAACAGCGTTTATAGCATCGTTCAAAGTATTTTCGATAAATGAATAGCTTTCTGTTAGTGATTCGCACAATTCTAAGATATCGAGTTGTGATTGATAAAATTTGGGATGATCGGAAATATCCATAATTGATTCGCGAATTTCTTTAATATCATTATTAAAGGTTTCCTCGTCAATTTGAAGTTTTTGAATGGTTTCGTTAAAGCTTTTGATAACAGAGGTAGTTACAGATATTTGATTTTTCAAAAGATTTTCTATTTGGTATTCATCGTGGGTTAACTTTTCGATGCACTCGTTGAAATATTCACCATCGGAGGCGTCAAGTTTACCAGTTATTGATTTCCAAATGGTTCCAATACCATTAAGAATACCACGTTTTTCTCTAAAAATGTACTTTTTAGTGTCGGCCATTATTTCAGTGTACTTTTGGTTAACGGCGTTTGATATTTGTTTAAGGAGACTGACATGAGTTTGAACTTGCGGCTTAAAGGCTTTCATTCGCGGTACGTCTTCGTCTATAGTGTTTAATAAGCTTTCTAATATTTTGTTATTATTACTAATTGTTTCTTTGATTGGTCCGAGGTCTTTGTAAACAAGGAGGGTCCATTTATCATTTGAGATTTTTACGGTCGCTTCTTCATGAAAGAAAATTCCTAAGGTGTTGTTTATTGGTGTTAGAGTGTATTGGGACTGAGTGGCTGTTGAAAGTGCCAAGAACCTAGAAGAGAAAAATTACTCATAGTATGGTTTCAGTCTGTCAAAATTTATTTTAGATTTTTGTTTAGATTCGGGGTTTATCAGAATTGCTGAATTTTGTAAAATTTCGATTATTTCGAATGGACCGTTAAATTTATTTTGGCTTTTGTCCTTGATTTGTGATTCTTTAATGTATACCTTATCTCCTACATTATATTCATAGGGGTGAGCAGAAACATTTTGGTCGAAGCGCTCTTTGGCTTTTTCTATTTGTTGACATGTTCTGGCTCGGGCTGTTTTATAAAGGTATTGCATGCGATTGTTTAGATCTTGCATATATTTGGAAATAAGACGTTTTTCATTATATAGGATTTCGGGTGGTCTAGATGAGGTGTGTCCAAAAATAAGTTCGTAAGGCGTGAAACCGTGCGTTTTGTTTTTGGTATTGTTATAACATATAGTTGCATAAGGAAGAACATTAAACGGGTGTTCGTCAGGGTTTTCAGTTTGATTAGCTCGTATCATTTCACTAAGTGTCGCGTGAAATCTCTCAACAGAGCCGTTTGATTGAGGGTGTCCTACGCTAGAGAAAGTTAGCTTGATATCGTAAAGCTCACAGAGGTCATTCATTAAGGTGTTTTTGAATTCTCGGCCATAATCACAATGTATACGTAACGGAGTTCCATAATGTTGAAAAAATACAAGAAGTGTATTAACAACAGATTTTGCTGTCTTATCCTCTATAGGGTAAGCTTGTGTAAATTTTGTTAGTTCGTCACGTACTGTTAGGGCGTAATTTCGAGTTGGGTATTCAAATATGTCTATGTTTATTCTTTCAAAAGGTGTTTTGGGCGTTTCTGTTACGACTAGGGGACTGCTTAGATTTTTACGACAGATTTTTACTTTTTGGCAAGTTTCGCAACTTTTAATAAAGTTTTCTACGGCTTTTATTATGCCTGGCCAATTGTATTTTTCTTTTATGCGTCTTAACGTCTCGTTAATTCCGCGATGTAAGTTGGTTTTTCCGCGATGGTAATAATCTAAGATCTGAGGTATTTCGTCTTCATTAGGGGTTGTTGTGATGTTTTGGCAGATACTTAATTTTATATTTTTGTCTGCAAAAATGTACGAAAATATTTCAAGGATAGGAAGTTCGAGTATGTTTTCAACGAAATAGGTACAAGAGATGTCAAGTTCGTCTTGACCGGTATAGAGAATGTAAAAGAGAAGTTGTGTGACAGTTTCTGGGTTAAACGGGAGAGGAATAATGAAATATTTACGATTTTTTGTTGATTTACTGGAGAAAATATTTATTTGTTTTGGATTAAATTCCATGTTTTCCTCGAAAATATCGTCAAGAATCTTATGATGTAGTTCTTCTAATTTATTTTGTCGAAAGAATGTTATAATATTTTTGTGTGACTTATCCAACAGCTGGTCGTTGGTTGTTTCGATTTTAGAATAATCGATCAGGGATCTGATTTCGTAAAGGCTTACGAATTTATTGTATTCTTCGGCTATTCCATCGTCGTCATAGGTTTTAGGTTCTTCGATAGGTTCTTCTGATTCTGTCTCATTCGATGCAAAAACAGATATTTTTGTTTGAAGCTTTGCGCATTCTTGGAAATGATTTACTTTTATTCGAGATAAAGCATCAGCGTTTTTATTAATTTTTCCCGGTTTATAAATTAGTTCGTACTGATATTCTCCTAGTTTTAGCCGCCATCGTGCTAATCTACTACCTGGGTCTTTAATAGAAAGTAACCAAGTAAGGGGACGATGATCTGTGACTAGAATGAACTTTCTTCCAAATAAATATGGACGAAAATATTTCACGGCCCATACAATTGCAAGTAGTTCTCTTTCTATTGTCGAGTAATTGGTTTCGGCTTTACATAATGTTCTTGAGGCATAACCAATGGGTAAGTCTTTGCCAATGGAACCTTGGGAAAGTACAGCGCCTATCGCAAATGCGCTTGCATCCGTTGTTAGTAGGAAAGGCTCATCGAAATTTGGATAGATGAGAATTGGGTCAGAAGTCAGTAATTGTTTTAGTTCGTCGAAAGCTTGACGACAATCTGAGTCGAAATCAAATTTGATATCTTTTTTCAACAATCTGGTAAGGAACTTTGATATTTTCGCAAAATTTGGAATAAACCTACGATAATAACCAGCTAAACCCAGAAAGGATTTTATGTCTTTTGAATTTTTTGGTTCTGGAAATTTCTGTATACAATCGATTTTAGTGGGATTAGGTTTAACTCCGTCCTGAGTGATTAGGTGACCAAGGTATGCTACCTCTTTTCTCAGGAACTCACATTTGTCAGGTTGTATTTTGAGGTTTGCTTTTCGAAGACGTTTAAAAACTTCACGTAAGCGTGTGATGTGGTCATGGATTGTGGGTGAATACACAATGATGTCGTCCATATAGACGAGACAACGTTCATTGAGAATGCCTAGAAGGATGTTGTCCATTACTCTCTGGAAAGTGGACGGGGCGTTTTTAAGACCAAAGGGCATTCTTATAAATTCGTAGTGTCCGGTCTCGACAGAGAAAACAGTTTTTGGAATATCTTTAGGGTCTATCTCGATCTGGTGAAATCCTGAAGCCAGATCCAGGGTTGTAAAATACTGGCACTTGCCTAGCTGATCCAAAAGATCAGAAATATTGGGAAGCGGGTACTTATCATCTACCGTGGATTCATTCAATTTACGATAATCTATGACTACTCTCCATTTTTGTTTGCCTAAGGAATCAAGTTTCTTGGGGACGACCCAAACTGGAGATGACCAAGGTGAAATAGAGGGTTTTATGATTCCTTGTTCTAACATTTTATTAACCTGAGTTTTTACCTCTTCTTTGTGAATATGGGGATACCTGTATGATTTGGTGAAAACAGGCTTTGCACCATTGGTGTCAATTTGGTGTTTAATTTCATTGGTAAAAGTAAGATTGTCACCTTCGAGGTAAAATATGTCCTCAAAATCTACGCAAAGATTGGTAATTATTTCTTTTTCTTCTTCGTTAAGATGCTCTAAACGAAGTTGGGACTTAATGTTGGGAATGCGGTTAGGAGATAGCTGTTTATCAGATAAATTGTAATTGAGTAGCGAATGAGAAGAAAAAGGTTCGATTTCGATATTTGAAAAATTAATGGTTTTTGGGATGGCGTTTGCGTTAACCACAGAAGTTAGAAATTCGCCTTTTTCATTGACATGGACAATTGCGTTTGGAATGTGAACTTTTTCGATTTCTTGCCTAAATAGGATAGCATCGGTGTTGACTAAATCACAACGTAATTTAAAAATTTGTTCGGTCCTACCTTCAATCTTAATTTCGTTAGAATTGTTTACGTTAGTTATTTTATTATTTTGTTCGAGGTTTTCTTCTGCCTTAAACAGTGGTAAAGTTTTAAAATTTGTAACAAGTTGTTTATTTTTTAAGTCGATGGTGCATTCATAGTGTTCCAAAAAGTCGAGTCCTAGAATACCATCGAAATCAATATCTAAATCGTATATGTAAACTTTATGTGGGTTTCCGGCTTGAAAAGGAACTAGGGTTGATTCGGTGATAAGAAGTTTTTGGTCTGTGATGCCTTGAATCGTAACGTTTTCGGGAAAACGTTGGGGAAATTGTTTTACTGTGTTTTCTTTAAATATCGTAATTCCTGCTCCGGAATCTATAAGTAGTTTAAAAGTGTTAGATGCGTCTTTTATGTAATATAGATTTTTCGGGTTAACAGCAAGAAGGGGATTTAAAGAAAATGTTGTTCTGGGAAATTCAATGACGGGTTCATGTCGTCCAAATTCAGGGTTTGTATTTGATTTTGGATTTCCGTCACGGCATTGGTATTTGAACTTGTTCGAATAGGAGGATGGTTCTGATTCGAAGTGGGAAGAAAATCCTGATATTCATCGTAATTCGTTTTATCTTTTGATCAATATTTTCAACATTTTGATATTCGTAATCGGGGTTATCTTCATACATTCCTGCGTATTGGTTACAATACTCGTCATATTGGGGTTCGGAATAGTTATTGTTGGAATATTGGTCATTGTCGAAATTGACAACATGAGCACGATGCTGGGGATTATTTTGTATTACTGAGGGACGTTGAAAATTGTTAAATGGTGTTTGACGTTGGAAATTGTTTTGGTTTGATTGGTTGTGGGGTGTGTACTGCGGTCTTGGCTGACCGTTGTTTGGTCTATTCGACTGAAAGGAGGTGCTTGATTGAAAAGAATTTGATTGTTGATTGGTATTAGGCCTTTGGAAATTGCCAAAATTCTGGGAAGTATAACCATTAGGACGTTGTTGCGATCTACATTCATTTGCTAAGTGACCATTGCGACCACAGCTATGACATTTAAGGGATTGTACATTAGGTCTTTTATTAGTTTGAATAATAGGTCTAGCAGGCGGATTGGGTCTAAAAGATTTTTGGGATTCGAAATATGATAGTTGGAGCTCGCGTCTGATGCGAATTTGTGCTTCCAAAAGATTAGGTGGATTTCCTGCACGTATTATATGACCAATTCGGGGTTCCAGGCCAGTAAGTAGGCTATTTAGAGACATGGATTCGATTAATGTTATTTGGGCTGCCTTTTGACTGGGTGCGAGTATGGATTTTTGTATGTTGGCATGCATTTTGGCATTTAGGACTTGAAGTCTGTTAAGGAAAGTCAAAGGAGATTCGTTTGGCAGTTGTCTCATTCTTTGTAAGTCCTGAATAAGAGAAGATAGATCTCGCGTATCTCCGAAGTGAGAATTAAGTAATTGCTTTATCTCTAGAAAAGAAAATGGATTTCGGGAACTTATCAGCTGCGCTGCTCTCCCTCGCAACCTATTTTTTATGTGAATCACTAAAAGATCTTTTTGGTTACCCGTAGACATATCATATGCACATTCGCAGGCATTTAGGAAGGTTTGTAAAAATATTTGATCACCTTCGAATTCGGGGATAATAGAAAAAATCTCGGAAAGTTTATAAGGTTCGATTACTGCTACCGCTGCTCCTGCAGTTATTCTTTCATTTTCCGTCATATTTGCTCAATATATCAACACAATAAACACTAGCAAAATATAATATTAAAAGGATATAAAACACAAAATATTTTACGAAATTTTATGTTGATAGACAGTACGTAAAGTAGTATGCCAACCAACGTAAAATAAACAGTTCTTATTAACTAGTTAGTGTAATTAAATTAAAACTGTGTAATATTTCTTGTTGTAATAAAAATACAAAAGTAATCTGGAGATCAGTTAGCAGAATAACTGGTCAAAATAAGTCCAAAAATATTTTAAAATTAATCAATTAATAGAATAACTGATTATACACAAATTATACGTTGTTACACTTAGAAATACAGAAATCAATTAGCAGAATAATTGATTAGCTTATCGAAAAATCAATTAACAGAATAATTGATTATTTTACTAATTAATAAAATGTAAGATCGATTTTGAAAAGTCGAACAGGTATTTAATTAAATATTATTTTTAAAATAAACGTGATGATTCGTTACTTACAAACAGAGTAGAAACATCGCCCGTCGTGTTCTTAGCAGTTAGTTCTACCAGGGGCTTCACTATGTGTTCCTTCCGTAGATGCGTGTTCTGCCAAGTTGATGACGTCACAATGCACAAAATGGGGCTTCTTTGTTCTTCTGGATGAAGGATTGGGATCCACCGTTGCCAGTTAGAGTTCTCTTGTTCTGCCAACGTTGCCAGATCCTACCACGACTACGCCAATTTGTTATATCACTCGACTTAAAATTCACTTTTTAAAAAATATTTTTATTTACAAAATCAAAATTAAACTAACAGTATAGAAGCTTAAAAACGAATCATGATTTTATTTACAATTTACACTATTTATATGAAAGATGAATGCTGCGTCAGTGGGAACTTGCTTGCTGGGCAGATTCTGCTGACGAGGCGTCTCGGTACTCGCCGTCTCCTTGAGATAACCGACATCCGATACGGTGGGAACCAAGGGCATCGTACTTGAAGGTGACATTGCTCGTGAGAAAGGATATAACATATATATATGTATATATATATATATATATATATATATATATATGATATATATATATATATATATATATATATATATATATATATATATATATATCCGAATCTGTCCCTTCAAATTTAGAAATATTACATACGCGCAGCCACTTACATCGTATTGGCAAAGTAAAATGTTAAGTATTGCTTGGGCCAAACATTAAGTGCATTTATATTTAAACTACAGTTTTATAATAGCAGAAGGTAAAACCAGATAGTCTTAAAAATTATTGTGATGCAAATGATCTTGTACCGAGTCTTTTACCCAATTATTATAAGTTTGGAATATTCAGAAAACATGTTACTAAGAGCATTTGTATATTAAGATGTATGTGCCCTTTTTCTTTTGTTTATAAAAGTTACCTCTTCGTTTCTGCAATACTAGAATTCACAAATCATCCTTAACAATTTTTGAGTTCAGCTAGATAACTCTTACATTAAATGGTTAATTAAGAGCATTTGACTTTATGACTTATTTATAAATGTACTTAAAGATCTCCTAAGATGGGGCCGTTTTAGCTTCATAACCTCCTAACAATCTTTTAAGCTTAAAAAGGTTTTATGGGAAGGTATATGAAAAGGTTTTATCAGAATCCTAAAGAGCGAAATACTTGACTCTAGCCTATCCTCTTCCTCCTTTTATAGTAAAAAACTAAAAATTTCATTACATGTGACGCTTCAATGAGTCACAAGTCAAAATAATACATACAAATATACTAAATTCTTGTTAAAAAATGACATAATTCAATACATTTCTGAAACGAAAAAGTATATACATCATATCCTCATAAACACCAGTAACAAACTGGGAAATGTTACTTTCAATCCCAACATTTTAGCGTTTGAATAGTACATGCCTTAACTTTCTAAAGTTATATGTGAGGGTATAACCTCAAAATTCGGAAATTTTTGAATTATTGCACTTTTGAAGCAGATATTCTTGCTGTAACATGTAGGCATTTTTTTACTAAAATTATATAGAATGTTAATAAAAGCCAATGTATTTTATGGTTGAGTAAATAATTTTATAAAAATATTTAAAAAATTGTGTTTTATTTAAATTGAAGATTATATTTTCCTTCCACGCAGTAAAATCTGGGGAATAATAATCATAACTAATAACATGTTTTGAATTAGTGCATTGTCTGTTTTCCCGGAATATTACTGTTTTCCCGAAATATTACTGATTAATAAATTAGTAGTAAATCGATGTGGTTTTCTTAATTATAAACATTAACAAATTTTTAATTAAATTGTACTTATTAAGTAAGCTATTCAAAAAAATTATTTACTCAAAAATTTCTTAATGAGGTTGAAGGTTCAAATTATATCCAAGATATAAATAAAGTTTTGCTTAATGTAACTGCTGATACGGTCGAAGAATATGAAAATATCGATATACCAATAATGACAAAAAATAGTTCTTTAAAAATGTTCTCATGAGACTATATAAATCTTTCAAGTACGAGTAGTTATTTAAGGAGAGAAGCGCCTCCTCTTCCTCATTATGCTTCTACTCCTCCTCCTCCCTATCATTTTAAAATTATATCTATTCCACCTCCTCCTCATTATGCATCTACTCCTCCTCCTCCTCATTGTGCATTTACTCCTCCTCCTCTAATATTGGAAATTATTGAAACTACTTCTTTAACTTAGCCTCGCCGCAGAAGGTTATCCCTTCTGTTAAAATAATAGGCTAGCGGAAACTTTAACTATAAAGAATCACCACTTAAGCTCAGTGTTAACATGGCATTTAGTACTGAAAATAACGAATTGACATCAACAATTCCAGAATTGCATAGTGAGTTTAGCAAATTACTATATGAAGTTAATGAGCATCAGATGAGAAGTCGACCATCTTTTTCTTCTTTCAGAAGATTATTCAAAGGCAGTATCGTTGTGTGTTAACTATTTAAAAAAATTTGATTTGTTAGAATTTGTGCGTGAACTGATAAAGTTAGGCTTTTATAGTGAGGTCATAAGTTTAAAAATTGTTCAAAATTCAAGGGTCTTGAAAGAAATATCAGCGGAAGCTGAAAGAGATTTTTACTTGTCAATATCTCAAGAAAGTTTAGTCTAGGAAATTGTGTAATTGTGATGGAAAAACTAGTAACCGAAGTGCTTGAAGAGTTTGTTATGTCAGAAGCTTGCTCAAGATATTTAGCTTTTGCTGGTGATGATGATAACGTGAATGCTCAAGATTTAATGAAAAGTCACAAACATTTAGAACATGCTGAATTTTGTAAAAAAATAGTGCAAGTGTGTAAAAACTTTTTAGAAAACAAAAACAGAAAACCATTTTTTGCTGATATTGACAGTTTAGAAATACAATGTAATTTTTAAAGTTATGTTATAATAAGTTCAAATAAAACAAAGTACATAAAGCTAATATTATTTTTATTCATTCATAAAAAAATTATCAAACAAGTATAAAACGTTTGAAAGTGCACACATACATAATGATTTAGAGTGATAAAAACATTTTGGTTTGGATGCCATTAAAACTGGTTGTTCATCTAACTCAATAATTGGCCTTTTAGAATATTTTCTTATACATTCAGCTTTTTCCTTCCCCTTAACGTAAACAAATTCAGTATCCGCCGTCAATTCTTTGATTATATTTAAAAATTAATGCAGTGGGGTATGTCCAGAATTCCAGTATATACAATGATAATTTTTCATTAACCAAATAGCTTGCTTATGTTGTTCAGGCGAAAGAAAGTTTAAAGGAAAAGGTTGATTAAAAATATAGTGACTTTTTTTATCTCCATCGTAAGCTGCCAATTCTTAAAGTATAATTTTTTTTTCGTCCTTAAAACCTTGAATGTCTAATACTAGCCTCATATTTTTAATTTTGAAAATTTCTTAAAAATAAATGTTTTTTTTGGAGTAATCTTCAATATCCTTCTTGAGTTTTCTTAATTTTCTGATAAAAGTTTCTATCTCTCCTACTCGAAGTGACATTATCAGTTAGTTACGTTTTCTTGTCAAACGTCTAGTAACAACTGACTCTTTTGTTATTTGCAAATTATATTTAGGAATTAAATTTCATTTTAAGGTTAAAATCCCGCATGCGTAATTTACAGTTGCTTTACAATTTTAGTAAGTGGATTGTAACTAAAAACTTTATCATGTAATATTAGACAATACGCTGTTGAGTCTTTTTCTATGTCTTTATTTAGTTCAAATTCTACTCTTATTACAATAGGTTCTGCTTGCAAAGATTCTTTTTGATGAGAACAATTAATGTATGCAATGTAATGTATGTATGTCTCCTTGAATATGAGCGGATCAAATAATGGTTCTTCTGTTTTTCCATAATAAGTATTGCGGAAATTGAAATATATTTCATACAAGATAGCGAATTTATTTTTACTCATATCTAGTATGAGATCGTTATAAGGATACCTTTCAGAATTTAAGAATATTTTGATGTTTCTTAAGTCTATGTCATTAAATTCACTCATATTGCTCTTTTTCTTATTCCATTTTTCTTGTTTAAATGCAAGTGTAACATGACGGGGGGTTTCAACTCGGGTTGAGGTTTTAATTGGCCAATTGTGTCTATTAGTTTTTAATAGTTCTGGATACTCAAGTAATTTCCAGCTTCTAAACGCTAGTATTATATCAGTATTTTTGTCTATAATTTTTGTTAGTGATAGTTCTTGAGGAATTCCTACTGATATATGAGGTATATCCCATGTAAGTTTGTTAAGAGTAATTTTTGGATTTTCCTTGTCATCTGTGGTTGAAATGGCATTGTTATCGTTATTACCCCTAACAAGTATGAGCTCTTGTTTCGAATTTAGTATTACTTTTTTATAGTCTTCGAGGAATCCCATTAAAGTTTTAAGGGGTATGCAAAGATTAAAAAATCCTGTTGTTTCATCGACGATAGATACAGTTGTTGTCGTGGTCGCACCTGTTTGAAGATTTTTAACAGGATGCCAGCCTGCATTTCGTAATTTAGCTGACTCGTTTTCGTTAAATGAAAGATAACCTTTTAGAGTTGATGTGATACCAACATTTCTGACCGAATCTATAGTAACACCATTTAATTGGTATCTTGTTTCTTTAAAAAGAAAGACAATTCCAATATTTATTAAACTCAACGTTTTAGAAACTGTTTCGTTCTCTCTAGTTAACTTTCCTTTTATGTAAAGAAAACTCTCACAAGGAAGGATGTATTTTTCAATTTCATGGACGGGAATTATTATCTCATCATTATTTCCTAATTTGGTGGGTAAATAAAGTTCATAAGAATGAATTTCCGAATGAGTGATGGAATTATCAATTAAAAGCTTTTTTGTAACATTAAGTATATTCATATTAAAATTTAAGTCCTAGAGACTGCAGAAACTTTTTATTTGCAGTTGTTAGCTCTTTAACGTTAATACGTCTACTAATGTTTTTCTTGACTAATTTATGCCTATTATATGTTTTTTGAACAATTTTATTTGGAATACTAAAATTTCTGTTGTATAATATAACAATTTTTAATCTAGTTTTTTAAGGTGCAGTCTAAGTGTAACTGTTTCGTACCGAAAA
Source organism: Kuschelorhynchus macadamiae (assembly GCA_030620095.1). NCBI lineage: Eukaryota > Metazoa > Arthropoda > Insecta > Coleoptera > Curculionidae > Kuschelorhynchus > Kuschelorhynchus macadamiae. The sequence continues at coordinate 864,195 of JAUTXW010005283.1, forward strand.
TTCACTATTTCCCCGTTTTGATCTAATATTCTTACAGTAATTTTGTCTATCACTTTCACGGTTACAGGAAAATGCATAATATTTTGTAGACTTTCAATTATTTTAAATCGAGGAGAGACGTTTGGAAAAAATTGATGAATAATATGAACGGGTCTTCCGTTCAAGTAGGAACCTCCAGCAATACTACAGTCGATACATAGTGGATTAACTTTTATAATTTCTGCAGGAACATCTAAATGTTTACTCTTTTCATCACCTCTAATAACCTGAATCCTAAAATTTTGCTTATACTACCCTCTTTAAATGTGATATTTGTAGAAGACTTAATTACCGATTGTAGAGTATTATTATTTCCAAATAAATAAAACGAAATCCCTATTTTATCAAATTGTTCTATTAAATATGTATTAATATCTTGAATTTCATAGCTTCCGGGAGGGATTTCAACAAAATCGTTACCGTCCCCATAGAAAAATTTATTATTTTCTTCATCAATATTTGGAATAGCACTAAAAGTTTCAAAATTAGTTAAACCTATAACATATACTGAGTCAACATCTAAATAAACTGGAGGGTTAAAATCCGCATGCAACGTTGCTCCTTGAGCAGAGAGCGCTGTTGTGAACGACATTCTAACGTTTTGTCTTCTTAAATGATTCTAAGATTATCTATTGTGTGTTTTTATAAAGAAATGTTAAACAAAGTTGACCACAATTTGAAGAATTGTAAAACTGGTAAGAGTTATGATTATATATAATTTTGTTCTTGTTGCCATCGCTAAAAAAATAGGTTATAATCTCTAAAGGGGGTCTTAAATTGCCGAAACTATCAAAATAATTTTATCGTTTTTAATATGAGCAGTCCAATGTGTACCTGCTCCATTACTGTTATCTAAATTTATAATACCAGTTGCATATTTACTGATAACATTTGGCATATTATTCCGCATAAATACACCACGAAAATTTGGAATTTGTAATTTCTTGACATACTTTCTTAAATCAATGTTAGTTGTTTGCGAGGCAGCATCGTAAACAGTTTTTTTGTTTTAAATATAATCCACACCCTTGCTTATATGTACGCAAAAATAAACCTTTTCCAATAGATAATTGCTCCATAACTATATTATCTCTTTTTTGTTCTTCAAGTTTATTTTTAGCGCTCCTCGCCGAATTAACGGCTGAAGCAAGTCCAGCTGCACCACCACTAAGTGCTCCTAATAATCCTGCAAAAAAAGGGATTAATGGTAAAACTCCGCCGGATTTTGGAATTGGGATAATTCGATTTGTGGGATTTTTTACTTTTGCATCTTGAGCTGCAACACTTAAATTATTATATTTTTTCCGATTATTCCTTTCTTAGCTTTTTGAACTGCAGACTGAAAATACATTTTTTTGATTGATCCTTTTTTTTTTAACTTTATTCCCCTTCCTTTTCGTAACCCCATTCCCAATCTTGATTTAGCTTTCATAATTCAATTTATTCCTAAAGCAACAATCTTTTCAACGATTGGTGCCTCAGGTGACTTGAATCTTTCAAATGCACTTCATGCCAATACCTGATCTGCTTCGTTGGGATGTTTCAAATCAGAAAATGTATAGTAAGTAATATCGTGTTGTTTGCAAGCTTCGTCTAAAGGATTTTTGCTCTTATCTCCTTTAACAAGCCGTTTACCTAGTTTGGTTCCTCGTTCCATAATTGTATGATGGAATGTGTAATTCGAAAGGTAACTTGTTAATTAAAGTGTTTATCGAACCACCTCTCGTCATGAGCTTTGACCTCCTAATACGTTTACATGTTTACATCTACTTCGTCTTCCCATTTTATATATACTGAAGCTTAATTGAGGTTATATATTTAAATGAAAAACCTGAAGATATTTCTCAGATACACATTGATTTTCCTAAAATGTGGTTAGAAAAACAATCTTTCTCGGTGCCAGTCAAAAATCATGATGTCAACTTAAATAATTTTAAAAAGCATGGAAAGTTATTTGGGGGGTGTTCGAAAAAAACTTTAATTGTAGGACCTTCTGGTTCAGGAAAAACCATTGTGGTTGTCGCTCTTTTAATAACAGAAAATGGTTTACGTTTTTAGAAACGTAATGCAGACTATTCAAGAAATAGGATATTTTGCCGAGTATATTGTGCAAAGTATTATGCGAGATTACTTTTTCTTTGGACGACATAAAAACACCGATTGTTTTTATTTGTGTCAAACCTATTCTTCAATTCCGAAACAACTAATTAAAGATAATACAAATTTATTAATTTTATTTAGACAAGATGGTACGAATTTAAAACATGTTTATGATGATCATGTCACCTCAGATATGTCATTCGAAATTTTTAAAAAAATGTGTTCAATTTGTTGGAAATCTAACTATGATTTTTTAGTTATTGATAAAAATTGCTGTTTAAAATCTGGGAGATATCGAAAAAGATTTGACAGTTTTATACATTTTTAAAACATATATAATATCTAACCTTTACAATAGACTTTAGTTTATGACTCGTCATATTTTAGTCAACATGAATGTAAAAGTTGCAAAGAGACTGGGTAGAAGCTCGAAAAGCTGTTAAACGAAAATATCAAGCACTAAAATCAGATTTAGCAGAGAGTAAAGTTCGACAAGAAAAAGAATTAAAACCAATAAATGAACCTTTGCAAGAATTAAATAAAACAATAAAAACCGAACCCTTGGTAAAACGAGAACTTACTGCACCAGCACTTTTTTTAACTCCAGAAACCGGCAAACGTAGTTTTTCAACTACAACAAAAGACTAGGAAGAAGACAAACGAATATTTATAATAAATATCTGCCTCATGATATTCCATCATTTCTACAAGATGAAGACATTTTACAAAATTATAATGAAAATGTGTTCTTAGATGAACCAACTGGTACTCAACCCAGTCGTCCATCCGAATCATCTTTTATTGAACCCACGGCAGTAGATATAAGACAGGAAATGCTTGAATGAACTAAAAGAGGTGTCGTTTACGATACGTATCTCGAAGTGTATCACTCACTCGTAAGATCATTTGTTGATGACTCGATTAAGGGAAGTCGTGAACTAGATCATACACATGGTTTTGTTCACGACCCTTTACTAGAAGAATGGAAAATCGGAGATTCTACTGTTGAGTTTAAAGATGAAAACTTAAAGATCTAATTTATAAGGGAACTACTGGGTTGTACGAACTACTTTTTTTTAAAGATCCTAAAGGTTACAAACCTGATGATGTAGAAAATTATATGGACATATTAAAACGAACAAATGCTCACAAAAGAAATTATGACCCCAAAGAGCAAGTCCAAGGAACCACAGATCAGAAATACATAACAATAATTAAATCATATTTAATAGAAAAAAAAAACATTATTAAACCTACAAGATCTTCTGCATCTAGCATCTTGCAGCAAGCAAGTATCTCTAGTTTCAGTACTTTAAGCAAGTTAAGACCTCCTCAGAGACCACGATCCTCGTCATCAAAAAAAGACGGAGCAATGTTAAACTTATCTAACAAAAAAATTGACTACATTTATTTCGACAATATTAATGAAATAGTTGAAAGATTGAAACTACTTGTATCATCGCAAATGGCGGGTTATACAGGTCATCAAAATGAAATTGTGTCAATTTTAGAAGAACTTAGGGAGGCAAAAGTAATTAAATTCAAACACTGTATTGCAACAAAATATTTATTCCTCGTGTATGTCGATTGACAAATTTGGATCACATATATTAGATAGAGATAAAAATAAATTAAATACAAATTCTTCTTCTCAAATTTTAAACGTTGTCAACCTCGCCAAAACAAATTTGTTTTATAACATTGTTATTCCCTTTATTGGAACCTATGATGCCTCTAAAAGACGTTATCAACTACTTCAAGATGCAAGATTAATATATAAATTTCCATTTACTTCAGGTGAAATAATCAAAGTTGAGTACCCCAAAGATGCGGTTTTATTAAAAATAAACAGTATTCCTATTCCATATGGAAAGCGAATATATCAACCAGAATGTTGCAATTAGTTAATTAGTTTTCATCCTCAAGATAGTGTGACTATACCAACTTTTTGTGGTGAATTAGTAATAAAATGTCCGATAACTATTGAAACTTAATCATTATCCAATTTCAGTCATGAGCAATAGAATTAAAGATGTTGTTAATGAACTCCATTGACCAAGCAGAAAAAAATATAGACGAAGAAGGGTTATCGTAAAAGGAATAAATGATCTATGGCAAGGCGATTTAGTTGAAATGTTACCAAACTGGAAATCAAATAAAGAATACAGATACATTCTTGTAGTTATCAATGTGTTTTCAAAATTTCTATGGGTAGAACCAGTTAAATCAAAGTCTGCAAATGACGTAACTATGGCGATGCAAAAAATATTACAGAGAGCAAAATATCAACCGAAAAATCTACAAACTGATATGGGAAAAGAGTTTTTTAATACAAATTTTAAAAAATTAATGGTTAAATTTGACATAAATCACTACAATACTTACTCAAACATGAAAGCTAGTGACGTGGAGAGAGTAAATAGAACTATAAAAACTTTAATGTGGAAAAAGTTTAGTTTACGTGGAAATTTTAAATGGGTAGACATTTTACACTAAATTGTAAAAACCTATAATAATACAGTTCATTCCAGTACTGGAAAAAAAACCATCTGAAATCAATAAAAACAATGAAAAAGAAGTTCTGACATCACCTTATACATATAAGAAAACAACTGATATTAGAAAACCAAAATTTAAAATTGGTGACTATGCCCGAATTAGCAAACAAAGAGAAGCTTTTACAAAATGTTGCACTCATAATTGGTCAAATTAAATTTTTTAAAGATATGAGGTTAAATTAACAAATCCTAGAACGTATTTAATTAAAGATGAAAACAATTTAGAAATTAAAGGAGCCTTTTATGAGAAGGAATTACAAAAAGTCTAATATCCTCACGTGTACCTAGTTGAAAAAGTTTTAAGGCGAAAAGGAAATAAAGTTTTAGTAGAATGGATAGGATTAGATAAAACTCATAATTCTTGGATTCTTAAAAAAGATGTATTGTAATATATTTTTGATTTTTATATACAAATAAAAGATTAATAAGTACTTAATTGTTTTTATTTCAAATATTTATTTAAATACATTAAATCTTTCCTTATAAATTATATTTCTATGTTCTTTACCCAAAATATTGCTAATAATTTTACTTTACTTTTTAACTTTTCATATTCACATATTCGAGCATGCCTATATGCAAACTTCCACTTTACTAATAAATGAACTTTATTGTTAGCTTCATTAATATGCACTGATTTCTTCATAATATTTTCTTTTTACGGTATTTTTCTTTAGCTTATTTTCCAACTAGAATGGATGCATTATTAACATTTCCAACATTGTACTAACATTTTTACTGTTGGTGTTTTGACTTGGATTAAGAACATTATATACATTCGTTAACAATTTATCTCCCTCATTGAGATTCGAAATTTGATACATATTGAAGTACTTATCGAATTCTTGGTTTCTAAGTATTTTAAGCCTATATTCAACAAATTCTTGCAGTTCCCATAATTTATCCATTAAATCACACGCAAGGCTAACATAAACTCCGTCCACTTTTTGAATTTTTATAATAGGAGTAGAATTTATTTTTTCAAAATATAAAGTAATGTCACCAATAATAACTGGAAACGAGTCACTTCCAGGCGTATAAAAATAACTTGTTATAACTCCCTGATATATCGCTAACTTCTTCCAATCTTCTTGATTAAAACTAATAAAAAATCCAATTTGACTTCCTATTTGAATTGTTGGTGAAAAATCATCTAATCCCAATCCAACACGAAGAAACTTTGAGGCACAATTGTTCAGATAATAAATTTTAAACTTAATAAGTTTTTCAGTTAATTTTTTGCAAACTTCACTTTCACTGTTCATTTTAGAATTTAACGAATATACACTTGCTTGGGTAGTTTTACTGAACATCTCTCGGTTTTATATCAATTCCCCCACTACTCTGCATTAGAATTCAAGGTTTTTTAAAAATGTTTCATATACAGAGAACTTGAAAATAATAGTATTTTAAATTAATTTATATCGGTAATAAATACATCCCAGAGAAGTTAATATTAAAAATACCAATAAAATTATTATAATATATAATATGTATGACATGCCAAAATCGAAGTTTCTACTATGAAAATGAGTAGAATTATAATTAAATTCGCATGAAGTGTTTTCTACATATTTTTGAATCCAGTTAGTGTCAAAAATCGTGTTATTATAATAATAATATAAAATTTTGAAAAAATTACTATCTTTATCAGCTTGTTTTATCTGGTAAGAAAAAACTACTGTACTATTGTTAATTTTTTCAGTTTTCATGAAATGGCAAGATTCGGGCCATATTGTTTCATTTTTTTTTTAAACATATTTCACTTTTTAGCACTTTAGATGGATGATACACAAACATGAAGTTTACTACAATAGCGTATAATAAAATATGGATATGCATAATAAAACAAACTGGATTAAATAAAGGCTATGTGTTTAATATAATACCAAGAAGAGAATGGTTATAATACAAGAACAAGTAAATTTAAATACTTTCGCAAAAATTTTCAATAATTACAAAATACATTTTACATTTTTACATTTCAAATAATGACTAATAACTATTTTTGGAAAACAAATAATTATAGAGAAAAATATTAGTACTGACAATTTTTATTAGCACAGTTTAATAAATAAGCCACAAAATGGTAAAAATATAGAAAAAGAGAGATACATTAAATAATGAAATTAATTACCATAAAATCCATTATTTACCTTTTAAACATATAAAATCATTTTATAACTAATAAATTTCATTAGTACTTCTCAGTAAGTACACAATAGTAAAAGATAAACAATTTAATGCTTCTGGAAGAATAAGTAATTATTCTTAACACTTTAATTATTGATTGAACAAAAAAATGTTGAACAAACAAGTCGATATACAAAACATCGTTTTATAGGTGCCTATTTTGTCATTAGTATATTTAAATATATATTGTTCTTTGTTTTTTCCACTTTTCGAAAACCACAAACATACAGCCAAGTCGCAAGTTTTAAAATATTTATAATGGTTCGATGTATTTGGCCCTAAACTTCACTGGCCCAAATAGTTAATACCCCTAAAAGACATTTGCCAGAACCTACATTACACATAACCGTCACTGGCGCTAACAGTCGAAATCCCGACACATTGGAATGCATGACAATGACATAAGAAACTTCTGTCACTGTTGCCAAAGTGCATTATTGTTCAAATGAAGTACATATTGATAACATGTTATTAATATTCCTGAATAATAAGTTTTAAATCGTTCTCAAAGAATTACCTAGTTTATAAAAATAGCAAATAGCTACCTATTAATTATACTGCGACCGTATCAGTGTTAGAATACAATAAGTTTTACTAACATGATGAAAAATGCCTGTAAATTTTATTGTTAGTTGGTTGGGTTGTGAAACGTGCAGAAATAATATACAAGCTTTTACTGTGTTCCCGATACGTCTTGAATTCTCAATTTTTCGCCCATTTAAATGCGATTTCAAGAACGAGATTACTAGAAAGTTAGATTCAGCAATTTAAAGGGGCTATCAATATTAGGACATCAGAAAGTATATTGTAATGTACAAATTTTATATTGGTAAGCCACCTAAATTCTTTTTTTGTGTGTACATCTATTTTCTTGTTCCTCTTCGGATTAATGTATAGTGCACACTAAATGTTAGTTAAGAGAAAAACCTCGACAAAAACATTTGTATTTGGTGAATAACATGATTATGATATATAGTTGTGTTTGCATTTTTAGGAAAACCAAGTAAATTCATGGATGTATCATCCACAGTGGGCTCCATCTTGTCAAATCGGGGTATGAATCTGACATAGACAACAATAAAAAATCAAAATCAGCTTTGCTTGTAAAATTATGAGTAGACACACGAAGCAGTGAGGAATGGTACCATGGTCCATCTGAGAATAAATATAGAACTGCTGAGGTAATTCATATATCAAAATAATTAGATATTTTAATAATAATGAGGCATTTTTCCTTTTCAAAATATCTTCTTCTTACAAAGATAACTTTTAGAAAAATGTGTTAAATAGGCAGTAGCAAAATAAAGTGCTTTGAAGATGTATTTCACATGAAGAGATCCATATACTTATCATTTTTAAAAAGATAACTATTACTCTCATACAGGGCCTTAGTCTTGGCCTGGGACAAAATTTATTTGAGTCTGTATTTTCAAAAAAGGCAACCTATTTTGTTAATGTTCAATGATTTAAATGAACAGTTCATTCATACTAGGCTTTACACATAAGCAGGAAGTAATATGTATGTAAAAGTTAAAATAATCATCTGGGGAAGAGAATTCTCTTTCAGTAAGATTTTTTTGGTTTACTTTTATGCTTTGAATACGTTTTATGTTTAATGGTAATATATATAATTTTATACATCTGACTAGAGGACCCTTATGAAATAAAGAAATGTGGTGAAGTGTCTTAACCAAATCATTCCTACCCCTGTGTTGATATTATTGGAGATATCCCTATTTCTAGAAATTAAGTTTCCATCGTTTAAAAAATGCTTTATTTATACACTGAACGAAAGCATCTTGAAAAGAGTTGATTCTGTTGAAGACTAGGAGTGAATTCCAAATTTACTTTTGCCAAACACATAGATAATATAACGAATAGGGCAATAAAACTATTAGGCTTTATTTTAAGATGTCTTTGACCTTTCAGCAATATGTATGTTCTAATAGAGTCTTTTGTGCCGTGCCATCTGGACTTGTGTAATTTATTTAAAATTCTTAACAATTTTCAAGTCATGTCTTATGTAAAACAAACTTTCATGTTCCTGTCAGATCAACAAGACAGGAGCAATTATTTCAGACTAAGTTCCACAGAAGTAATTCTTATATATATATATATATATATATATATATATATATATATATATATATATATATATATATATATATATATATATATATATATATATATATATATATATATATATTATATATTTTTTAATTATTTTATATTTTGATAGGTTGCACTTTGATTTTGTAATTTGTTATATAAGTAAAAATATTGAGCTCAATTAAGATGTAAAATGAATGGGAGGAGCAATGGTATGTGATTGTCTTGTATGACCAGTTTGGATGAAAAAGGGAATATTCATGATGTTACTGGAGTAGTCCCATAGCAAACATATTAAATATATCGGAATGATGCCATATTTAACATGTTTTACATGTATACACGAGCGCGAAAGACAATCTATACAGCGTTCACCTTATTGCCAGTTATGCATTTGCATGTATGCATGTTAATATGGTGATTCTGGCAAAATTTCAAATGCAATTGACTCAGGGAGTCTAAAATTTTAACCTAAGTTTAGGCCTTATAACCTAAAAATTTTTTTAAAGAAAACAAGGATGAAATAAAAAAGACTAAAACAATAATAAACAACAAAAAGTAAACAATAATATTTTATTCCCATATATGTAGGTACTCATTATATAAATGTCTATTTATGATTAAGAATTAGTTTGAAGATGACTTCATAAAATCAAATTTTCAATGTGGAATAAAATATTATATTTTACTTTTTACTGTTTTTTTTTGAAGTCCGTTCTAATTTTTATAAAAAATTCTGTTTGGAGAACAGCGCTTTCTGAAGTAGATATTGTGAAGTACTCCCCAGAAGCGAATTCCATACCCTGAGACTGTGTAATCAAAGCCCAACTTATTCTTAGTTACCTAATCACAAAAATATATTTATTTAATTAGTGTTTTGTTTTACTATCTTGTTTGGTTAAAAATTTTCCAGTTGGAATATAATATTATTTTCCAATTTTAGGTGCATTTTTTGAAGTTGGTTTTATTTCTTTATACATTTTTTTATTTCATCCCTTTTAGTTCTATTTATATGAGTTTTATTTTAAAAGCGACATTTAACAAATAACCATATACATATGTAGATTCCTGATAAAATCGTGAAGGTTTTTATTACAACAAATAACTATTTAATGTACCGTCATACTTTTTTACAATATGCTATCTGTGGGACCACTCCGGCAATATCCCGAATATTCTCTGAAAATTTCATCCAAATTGTTGAAACCATCGCAGAGTAATCGTACATACATAAAAAATGCATAGGGTCAAATTGATAACCTTCTTTTTTGAAGTCTGTTCAAAATTGCATTAATATTTTTGACATGGCCAGCTAAACAAAATAAAGGAAATGACTGTAGATTGGAATGCATTTTTTGTCCAATTGTAAAATTTAAAACTGAATTTTATAGAATTTAAAGTTTTATGAGAATGTAAAAATGCATAAATGGCACAACTTGTGATATATTTATAACATGCCTAAGATAAAGCTAGAATATACTTCCACAAATAAGCATTTAGTTTGATCAATTTTTTTGAAATTATATGGGCTTATTATTTAAATATATGTAGTTTTTTTTTTGTTTTCTTTTTAAAATTCAAATAGTATAAGTTCACCAGTACCTGGTTATTTTTCTAAGTAGTGCCATATCTATTTCATTCATTTCTTTTTTTTAAATAAGTGTATTAATGTTTTTGAAAGTATTAGGAATTTTCTTCATTTTTAGTATTCCCAAGGATGACCATTATGAAATAAGATTACCAACAAGATGTAAGCTCTAGAAAGTAAGAAAATGATATCATCGTGGACTATGTCACTGATTAAAATCTGGCCTTCTTACCAACTCTATCAATTCAGTTATTACCAGGGGCGAGGAAAGTGAAAAAAAACCCCTTTGTGAGTTGAGAAAACTGATTACATCATAAGAAGATAATATTTACTGTAATATGTTTTAAATAAAGTTGATGTTTAATATAATCTTAGGTTTAGATTTAATCTGAAAATAAGCTATATCTGGACATTCACCATTTTGTCAAGTAGGTTTTATTTATGCCATTACAATGTGTCTGACCTATTTATGAATAGACTTACTTCTTAAAACTTTTTATTTCTTTAAACTTTTTATTATTTTTTATTGCTTTATTTACCCAGCTATAACAGTACCCTCAAAGAATCTATGTTAATTTAATTAAAATTTGGATGATTAATTTATGCAATTGAATAAGTTAGTTTTCTTTACATTAAGAGTCAGTTTAAAATTATCCAAAAACTATTTAACCTTATTCATATCCTTAATTAATAAATACTCCACTTCTTCCCATGTATTACTGGGGAAAATCAAAGTGGAGTCATCAGCATAGGCAACCACTTTACCCCCTTGTGCCAAGATTACAAAGAGTGTTGATATGCATGTTAAAAAGCACAGGACCCAGCACTGTACCTTATGGTGCTCCAATTTTGATTTCTTTAGGCTGACTCATAGCTCCTTCTACTTTAACATAATTAGATACATTTTGAAATCATTCAACACGGATTCTCCACATCATATAGCTATCCACAATGTCCAGTAGCATAGCCTGAGGGATTGTGTCAAATGCCTCACAATAATTAGAAACTTAACAAAGATGTATAACTATTACAAATATTTGTGGTTAAATACACAAAATGATTTAAAGTATATCATTTTAAAATATAGCTATTATTATTACATCCAGGGTTAGGCCAACTCCAGACTGGACTCAGAAAAAATTCATAAAAACTCTCAATACATAAACTTAATTAAAGTTATCATAACAAAAACACAGTTGTCTGTATTTTAAAAACAAGGCAATCTATCTTGTTAATCTTTTCAGAATTTGAAAGCTTGCTTCTTTAGCTTTAAGAAGCCAGTTATTTTAATAACTTCTTCAATTTGTTAAAAATAGTTCGTTCACACCTTAAATGTAGCTTCAAAATCCACCTATCATATTTAGTCAAAAATAGGGGTAGCAGTAATTAATTTCTTATGAAATTATTTGTAGTCACAGACTTAAATTATTCATATTGTAAAAAAGTGATATGATTTGTAGAATTTTAATCAAAACCAATGCAAACTAAGCTTCAAAAATGATCATTGGAAATTGAATATCAGTATTTTTTTATTGTAAGGTTAAAAAACTCACAAAATTATACCTAGCTTCAAAACTGCCACATTACGCAATGCAAAAAAAAAATAAAAAAATATGGATCACTACAACATCTGTTTTTGTAAAATTAATAATTTTGGTCTGTTGCATTTGGAGAAATTGAAAGAGCAAAACATAATTATAGGCTCTGTTTACTATATCCGAGCTAGGCCCTGAAGAATGCTGTCACACCAACCAAGTTATTTGTTTGAAATTGTTTTTGAATAATTTTAATACGAAAATTGGATTTTATTGTATTTAATAAATCAGTGGTTCACCTGCCCAGACCACTTGCATTTTAGCACCTTAACAAAAACATCCAACCTTATATTTTAGTTTTTATTTGAATTAATCTGTGCAGGTTATTTTTTTTTATTAAGGTACATCGAGTACTCCTGATTTGGCCAATTTGAATGAAAATTTCACGGAATATTCAGGATATTGTCAAAGTGGTCCCATAGTAAGCATATTAAAAATGCGGAATGGTATAATTTTGAATTGTTAATACGAGCGCCCAAGACAATATATCTTACGTTCACCATACTATTAGGAAAAAAAAGATGCCCGTTAATATCATGATTTGAGCTCTTAATTCTTAGTTCAATTTTACTCATCATTTTAAATTTTGACAGTGAATATAGCTAGTTTTCTATAAATGTGTAGAGATGGCACATTTTATATAATATTAACACGGTGATTGTGGTTAGCTACTTATTTATTTTCTTAGGGATGTCCATAAGCTTTACCAACTTTAGGTCTTAAAATATGTATAAATATAACTAAATAAAAGTTATATATATATATATATATATATATATATATATATATATATATATATATATATATATATATATATATATATAAATATATATATATATATATATATATATATATATATATATATATATATATATTTTTTTTAGTTTTATTTTTCTTGGTTTACGGTCAGTGGTTTACTTGAAAATAATTAAAAAAAATTACTTCTTTTTTTTAAAAACATACATATATTGACGTTTCAACCAGTTTTGGTCTTTTTCAAATCTAAAATTATATGAAAAATTGTTGGCACGACAATAATAAAATACGTCAAAAAACAATCATCTTAACCTAGAACGTAATGACAACAGTATACAACACATAACGAAGCAACAGCTATGACGATCACATGTATTAAAATTTTATTTTCTCGATTAAGAAAATGTTAACAGGACACCACATTTTGCACCTTGATATCAAGGACTAACACAACGAACTGTGGAGTATCAATTATTGCAATATAGATGTATATATTTTGCTAAGATTGTTTACATCTTTTTTGTCATTTACACAGTTTTTGTTTTTGTGTATTAAAGCCATTTCGTAAAATTCCCTTTTTTTTAATTGACACTCGGTTTTTAAGATTTTGGTTTCAGAGTAATTAAAACTGTGGTTTTTCGACTTTTCATGGTTGGTTAATGCCGTTGTGTTTTTTTTGTCGTATTTATGGCTTTTTATACGGTTTTCCAAATATTGACTTGTTTGGCCGATGTAAACCCCTTCACAATTGCAACAAGGAATTTCATAAACTACATTGCTCCTTTTGTTTTTTGGAGTCTTCGCCTTTAGTTTACTAAAATTATTCGATAGTAGATTAACGGTTTTATGACAAATTTGGATGTTATATTTTTTAAAGAATGTTTGAAATTGTTGGGATAATCCATTTATAAAGGGGAGGGAAATGTACTTTGTACGTGCTGAAGTAGGTTTTTTAGTGCAAATTAAAGAGTTATAATGCTTATGAATTCTGCTTTTAAATATTTTATTAATTAATTCTGATGGATATTGGTTTAAAATCAATGCTTCTTTTGCCTTTTTAATAGCATTTTCTCTGTATTCAGCATCAGAAAGCTGAATTGCCCTGTCCGCCAATCCTATTATTACAGACCTTTTTTGCGATGTTGGGTGATTAGACTTGAAATTTATGTATCTAGAAGACCATGTCGGCTTCGTATACCATTCTGTTTTTATATTTTCTCCTATATGGTGTAGTGTTAGGTCGAGAAAATTAATTTGGTTTTTTTGTTCTATTTCAATTGTAAATTGTAAACTTTGGTGGTATTGGTTAAAATATTTTAGGATATTGTTAGATTGGTCTGATGGAATAGCAGTGATACAATCGTCGACGTAACGAAAAAAGAATGGAGTTTCGAATCCTACTCTGCTTAACACATCCTCTTCTAGATCCTCCATCACGATCTGCGCAACTACACTCGAAATTGACGATCCCATAGCGCAACCCTCTATTTGTTTATATAATTGTTTTTCGTACAGAAAATATGTGGAATTCATCGAATTAACACTGAACTCCACATATTTTCTGTACGGAAAACAATTATATAAACAAATAGAGGGTTGCGCTATGGGATCGTCAATTTCGAGTGTAGTTGCGCAGATCGTGATGGGGGATCTAGAAGAGGATGTGTTAAGCAGAGTAGGATTCGAAACTCCATTCTTTTTTCGTTACGTCGACGATTGTATCACTGCTATTCCATCAGACCAATCTAACAATATCCTAAAATATTTTAACCAATACCACCAAAGTTCACAATTTACAATTGAAATAGAACAAAAATACCAAATTAATTTTCTCGACCTAACACTACACCATATAGGAGAAAATATAAAAACAGAATGGTATACGAAGCCGACATGGTCTTCTAGATAGATAAATTTCAAGTCTAATTACCCAACATCGCAAAAAAGGTCTGTAATAATAGGATTGGCGGACAGGGCAATTCAGCTTTCTGATGCTGAATACAGAGAAAATGCTATTAAAAAGGCAAAAGAAGCATTGATTTTAAACCAATATCCATCAGAATTAATTAATAAAATATTTAAAAGCAGAATTCATAAGCATTATAACTCTTTAATTTCCACTAAAAAACCTACTTCAGCACGTACAAAGTACATTTCCCTCCCCTTTATAAATGGATTATCCCAACAATTTCAAACATTCTTTAAAAAATATAACATCCAAATTTGTCATAAAACCGTTAATCTACTATCGAATAATTTTAGTAAACTAAAGGCTAAGACTCCAAAAAACAAAAGGAGCAATGTAGTTTATGAAATTCCTTGTTGCAATTGTGAAGGGGTTTGCATCGGCCAAACAAGTCAATATTTGGAAAACCGTATAAAAAGCCATAAATACGACAAAAAAAACACAACGGCATTAACCAACCATGAAAAGTCGAAAAACTACAGTTTTAATTACTCTGAAACCAAAATCTTAAAAACCGAGTGTCAATTAAAAAAAAAAGGGAATTTTACGAAATGGCTTTAATACACAAAAACAAAAACTGTGTGAATGACAAAAAAGATGTAAACAATCTTAGCAAAATATATACATCTATATTGCAATAATTGATACTCCACAGTTCGTTGTGTTAGTCCTTGATATCAAGGTGCAAAATGTTGTGTCCTGTTAACATTTTCTTAATCGAGAAAATAAAATTTTAATACATGTGATCGTCATAGCTGTTGCTTCGTTATGTGTTGTATACTGTTGTCATTACGTTCTAGGGTAAGATGATTGTTTTTTGACGTATTTTATTATTGTCGTGCCAACAATTTTTCATATAATTTTAGATTTGAAAAAGACCAAAACTGGTTGAAACGTCATCAGACTACAATATATGTATGTTTTTAAAAAAAAGAAGTAATTTTTTAATTATTTTCAAGTAAACCACTGACCGTAAACCAAGAAAAATAAAACTAAAAAATATATCTATTACGGAAAAGGTCAAAGAATCGAAAATCATAAAAAAATATATATATATATATATATATATATATATATATATATATATATATATATATATATATATATATATATATATATATATATATATATATATATATATATATATATATATATATATATATATATATATATATATATATATATATATATATATATATATATATATATATATATATATATATATATATTGTGAATGTATCTGTGATTAAGTAATTAAGAAAATATTTGATACCCACTTCATAGTCAAATTTTAATGTGGAATAAAATTATTTTTACTTTGTAGCGTTTTTTTATAATTTTTTTCTTCTAATTTATTTTTTAGGATCAAGATCAAAACTTCGCAGATTGTGATGGAAATAACCGTTTCAACTTTCGAACTAAAAAATCTACCTTCTGTTGTTGACTCTTGATATTTATTGAAAGCTTTTTACTGTACTTAAATTTGTAATAGTTATGGTAATTATATGATTAGCATGCATTTGGGCACAAACAAATAAATCAGTGAAATTATGTATTTTATTTAGAAAATTACAAAACTTATTCCTAGTTATTATATATTATATTTATTTTAGCACTTATTTTTTTCATTTAGAGTTAAACTTACATTTTACTTCTAGTTTTAGTATCCGAGTTTTATTACCTGACTGTATTAAATATTTTAAGTTTCATTACTTAACTATTTTTCTATGTTTTGTTCTGTTTGTATGAGTGTTAAGTGTATTTTCTTTTGTAAAATTATGCTTTTTTTATATAATAATATATTAAATAAACACAAACATTGTGAATTTGTAAACTAGCAAAATGCTAAATAAAGGATTAATAATAATAATATACTCAATATACCATGGTCTATATCTGTGTGTGCATCATTTTAAAATTATCATATTAAAACCGTGACAATTTTAACTGAAGACAGGTTGTATTAGAAATACTTTTACCAACAATAAAATATAATGACAGGCAAACAAATAGTATTTTTATCATCTACAATGATCAATTATCATCTAATAATGTACAGGAATATTGATTATAAATTGAACCCTCAATTTTTTTTATGGGACACCCTGTCTATTATATGCCCATTAAAAAGACATCTTTTTGCTAATCATAAATATGTTAGATTTGATACCTTTAACTTTAAAGACAATGGATAAAAACCATGCCATAAGAGGCAAGTTATTCATATCGGTGTTATGTTTTCTTTAACATCTCTTATAATAGGTATATTGTCAATTTCCTAAGTTGTGTTTCACGATAAATGTTTCAAACCTAGTATAATTATAATTAGTAAGAAGAGACCCATTTGATGGACATATACAGGGTGTACCATCAAAACAAAAAAAAATTGTCTTCTTCATTTCTACATTAAACAATTTTTTTTACAAAAAAGTTAAATGGACGTTTAATTTATGATCAATCACAGTTCGTATGCAATCATGATACGCTTACTTCATTTTGAAATATTCAAGATTTTTGTTTAATTATATATGATTTGCTCTTAAATTCCAATGGGATTTGGTTATATATCCTTGGCACCGTTGATTATTAGTTTATTTTGACAAATAATGACCTTATGTCAAAGTCAGTTAAATAATATAAAACATATAATGTTTAAACTAGATTTTTCTCAATTAAAAAATGTTTTTCTTAGTCAGACATTAAACAAGGCACTACAGGTATTATAAAGGATAATGCTTTCAGTCAATGTCTATACCTCTCGAAACACTGTCTCAACCTTAAGTATTATTAGCCTTATAATGTGATACCTTAATGTACAGCTGATTTAATTGTAATATGACAGAATCTATGTATAAAGCTATTGTAGGATACCTTTTTTACTGGTTTGGAACTATTTATTTAGAAAACTTAACATTTACTTGAATAAGATATACCATAAATTTTTTAACAATACACAGTCTTATAAGTTTGACAGCCAGTTCCCAACATATGGTAAAGTCAACGATACAATGTAATATTTTTAGAAAATTTTATAAGATTAGGCTATAAAAGTTTATATTTTAATAAGTTAATTGATAAAATAATTTACAAGATCTAAACTACTTTATACCAGTTAATAAACTTAAGAACCTGAAAGCATGAAATTAATTGAGGGTATCTTCGAAAGACTTTTGTTCTTTATAATTATATCATCCTCCTAACTTTTTCTTAAACCATACTTAGATTTAAAAAAAATTAAAGGTGAGATGTGCAATATCGTCCATACCTACTAAATTAACTTATTACTGAATTGTGTATACCAACTGGAGAAAATATATAAATAGGCCACAGTTAATATTTTTAAAATATGGGGAAAAAATTTTCAAATTTCTAATCAACATTAGCTATATATCTTTAATCAATATACAAAATATGTGATACACTTTACAACAATAAAAAAAATTTATTAAAAATAAAATTATAAAAATAAAGTTGACACTGCATTTATCATATGGTGCATCTTTTTTAGTTTTCAAACTACACACTTTCTCAGCAACAGTCATTGTAAATGAACCACTTTATGTGACAAGCATATTTAGTAAATTCATTAGTAGGTGCAGAATTTGAAGCTTCTATAATAACAAAGAAGCCCAATTATTACATTGAAGGAACAGGCTCTAATTGACACTCAGATCAACAACAAAGAGTACTATAATATACACTAATATCTGCATTGCACATATGAGTAGAACTAACCTCCTACGCCTTGTCTACGATACCTATATCAAACATCAAGAAGACTTGCATTGGTCCTAAAACAAATTATAATTAATAAAGTACCTGCATGAATAGCAAGCTTAGGGAAAATCATTAATAATCTTATAAAATACTAATCAATATGTGTCCGATAAAAACTAATTTTTATATCGGTATTTGGTTAGGATCAGGATAGAAAATTAAAAAACTATAAAAAAAAAGTTGAAATTATGTGTCTCAAAAAGCTCACAAAACAAATTAATTAAAAGATATATGTTCAAGCATCAAGTTTATATGGTCTTTAGTACACAACTTTGTTTTATTTCTAGGTAGGGAACAACATCGACATTAATAAAAGATGGGGACTCAATCCTATATACTAACAAATAAGATTATCTCAGTGTAAGAGTTCAAAAACAGTGATGGTTGCAATTTTATACCATATTCACGCTATTCTAAAATAAACATGCTCACTTTAAAAGTAGAAGCCTTGTTTATGTATAGACAAGGGTAGAAGGTTTAAAATCATCTCAGTACAAACAAGCAATAACCTTTTCCTGGGCTTTCCAACAATAATTTTTTTTCAATATTCTATCTCCATTATTCCATTAAATAGAAATTATCCTGTGATAAACAAATGCTTTATAATAAACAAAAAAAAACAGTCAATTTACGATTAACAACAAACAATATATTTATTTTTATCAATAAAACTTGACAACAAAGCAGGTCTATTTAAAGAATTTTTAGCTAATAGCGTAGCTCGCCAATTTGGTATTTAAAGTGTCGGGCTAGCGACGCATTCCACACATTCCAATTTGTCGGGATTTCGACGGTTTGGGCCAGTGAAGTTTCGGTCCATTAATTGTTTGGGCCGGTGTAGTTTAGGGGAAAATACGCACTACCTTTATAATGTTCATCAATGGGACAGTCATCATATGTCCACTCAAATATTTCTGCACCACAGTAAAAACATCTGCAATTATCATTATATGAAGTGTAGTAAAATCCTGCTCTTGCTAACACTTCAGGTTCCAATTTTTAAATGAAGAAAGTCGTTTATCATAATTTCTATAGAAATTGTTGTAAATTTCAGAATCAAGGCTTTCTAAAAACATATTTACTTCAAATACTAAAGCAGTTAAAGAAACAACTGAAAACTGACTACGGGTTCTTCTGATATTTAATATAACCTGTAACCTTGAAAATCGAAAAAGGAAGGGAAAATTGAATTTACAAATTTTGAAAGGTCTTCACGGTTCATTGACCATTCGTAAAAAGGAATATCTTGATGACCCCACGCAAGTTTGTCGAAGCTGTTCGGAATTTTAAATGTTTAATCATCAGAAGAACTTAAGGCCAATTTACTTACTAATTCGGCGTAAATTGTATGTAAACGAGATTTAAATAAATACATTGTTCATAAGGTTTTTGAGTTATTTTCAACAACATCTTTGTAATGAACAAAATCTAATTGTTTTTTTAATACTACTGGTTTTAATTCCCTTGTTCTTCTTAAGAGTATCACTCTCCGTTTTGACACAATATGCTTTGGCTAAAGTGCCGTAAAAACACTTTATGGGTTCACCAGCATATTCATTTTTAAACTTCCCTACTACAGATTTGGTTATTGGCATTTCATGAATATTATTTGGTTTATAATTTGATGTGTCAAATTTTTCTATATTACGTTTTAAATCTTCATACACATTTTGCGTTTGTATTTCTAATATGAAAGAGTCTGTGTCAGTGTACAAAAGTTTAATTTTATCTTCATAAAGAGGCTTCAAAAAGTTATAAAAAAAAATCATACATTACAGTTTTTGAAATATCTAAAATTGAAAATCCTACGTAAATTGGCTTATTATATTCTACTAAAACTTTTTGCATTTGGATAGCAACTAAATTCTCAGAAAACACAGTTAAATCTTTAAAATACGGTTTGGCAATTAGATTTTCTGTGATTTTTTGACCACTGTGTAACTGACCTTATGTCAATACTTTTATCGACATTTTCAATAGTTTTTCCATATATACTGTTATTTGCTAATTTATAATTATTTTTATCAAATTTATTTTTAGACTCATTGCCTAGTTTTGTATTCAAGTCAATAAACGGTTTTAACCATGGTGACTGAGTAAACCCTAAAACTCTATGTACCCCAGTTAATTTCAATGCACTGTTTTAAAAGTGTATAATGAATTACATATTTTACTTTATCTTTTAAATTTGGTGTTAACTGTGTGCAATTAGAATTGGGGGGTTTATAATTTTCAGGACAAAAAGGAAAGTCATTATGAGCATCATGTAAGTCCGTGGGATACTCCAAATCAACTTCAAGGACATAGCCTTTCTCAGAAGAGTCGGGAAGGTTTGTAATATCTAAATTGTCTATTTCTGATTTTAAAAGCCATATGAAATTTTTTTGTGGAAGATATTGAGACATTGCGTATCTATAAAGATTGGTAGCATCGAGATACATAATAAAATTAGTAGGTTTTAAAGGATCAAAATCAAAAAGAAATAAATTATTTGCAACGGCTTTTTTACAAGCGCAAGTACTAACATCACCTCGCACACTACTTTTAAAAAAATGTAACATATCGGGGTCCGTCAGAAGTTCTAATTGAACGCTTGTATAGCGTAAACAGGAATCAAAACTCAAACCGGAAAATATATAATGTATAAATGTATATTTATAGGTGTTCATACAAGTTTCTCTAAAATTTTGAAAAATATCTGCTAAAAGTAAAACATCTGATTTTAGGTAAATATCAGAATAATCACCTAACGTGTTACAGTTAAATAATTTCAACACTTTTATTGCCCTTTCATATTCTTCTTTGCTAATATGTTCATTCGTCAAGTCATAATAAAATTCCTCTTGTTCAGGTAATGCGGTTTTATTTAATCTTGTAAGGTCTTTAATGCAACTGTACGGAAATACCCCCTTTAGTCGAATATATTAAACATTAATATCAGTAAAATATTTATGAACTTCTTTACACTGATTATTACTTAGCTTTTCAGATAATTTTGCAAGGAAATAAGGTAAAATTGAAAAGAATCAATAAATATTAAATTTATATACTTTCTTTTTTTTAATCCCAATTTTCGGTCATAATAATTGTCTACTTCTATATGTTTCTGAAAGGAAATATATTTTTCTTTATTTTGTGCTATTAACGACAATTGCTCTTGACTGTGGCATATATTTTTTATAAATAAATGGGAATCGTAATTTTTTAATTATGAAAAATTACTGGAATAAAATGTGGTTGTTTATAGTAAGTTGCACAAGGAATGTGCAACTCCTCTATATTTTTCTGTTAAATGACAATGGTCTACCACTTTTTCATTATCATTTTCAAATGGTTTATTGCAAATGTGACACTCGCTTGAATACTGATAGCTCAATTTTTCCATTTTTTTAAAGTTTCCTAAACACCTAATATATGTCATGAACCTCCATTTCTAGAAAATTTATGAACACAATTAGGTCCTCTGTATAATTCTAGCTTTGAAACATTATCATCAAACGAACATTTTAAGTAATATGCAAATGACTAAATTAATATGGTTTGGATTTTTAGATTTTGAATAATGTAGAGGACCTATTACTTCATAACTAAACCTAAAGGTTTTTCTAATTTTTTCCAATTTCAAATTTTTCTACGTCCTTTAAAGCTATAGGAAAGTCAATACCTGAAGTATCCAAGATTGTTTCGAAGGGCAGATATGATTGGATTTCATATTCCAATCCAGTTGGAGGATACATTGCAGCTATCACACACCACGCCAAACAATAATGGTCCTGATTTCGAAGGTTAATAACAGCTCGCTTAAACTCGATTTCTTCCGGTAGTGGAATGTAGGAAGAAGAACGCAGTGGATTATATTTGTTGAAATTCATTTCTAGATGCAAAAGTTTCAAAAGAACCCATCCTGCAACAAAAAAGAAATGTATTTATGATTTTTAATAAAATATAAAAAAATGTATTGAATAACTTGATTGCGTTAACTCCGTTACCAGGATTGAAGTAAATGCCAAATAATTCCATATTTAATTTTAAACATGTATATGTTTCAAGAAATTGTTCTGTTAAGCTTCTAATTTTGTCTGATATATCATTCAAAAACAATTGAATGTTTACATATAAGGCTTCTGCTAAAATTCTGTATGATATGATTCTTTTATCAAAAGCAGATTTAATAATTTCTACTCCACTTTCTTCGGCACTCAAAGATATGTTATTCTTATGTGTATTAGTTCGAAGGTGGCTACCCCATAATAATGTTCTAATAGATTTCTTACAATGTTCACAATATTTGTTGCTTTCTAAAACAAGAGCATACTCTAAATAACTTAAAATTATAATAGAAAATCACCAAGTAAATTCAAAATACGTTTACAGTACAAAAATAAAAGTGCTGCAGTGACAAAATTAGATTTAAAATAGTAAAATCACTGCTGTCAATATTTCATAGAAAATTTCACGCCTTAAAATGACTCTAAAACTGCAAATCGTAACTTAAATTTACATGTAAAATAGATGAATTTGCAATCGTAATAGCATACTTATATTTAACAAAATGAATACCAATAAAATTTGAAGTTGAATATATAAAATAAAGTAATAGGTATTATGAGTTTTAAAAACAATGTATTGCTTTGCGTTCCCATATACTATAAAAAATAAACTCGTACCTTTTTTCTTTTTCAATCTTTGCTCCGATGAATTTTCCAAAACTTCTAGTTGTTGTTTGCCCCTTGCTGATACTTTTACACGCTTATTTTTTATGTGACGAATTAAATTGTCTCTTCTAGTAAAAAAATTGTTTTGTTACAGTTTAAACATTTAAGATTCATTTTGGGCTGAAGTAAAAAAAAATGTGCCTTAACTCTTTCTCTTCTTGGGAAGCAGTCATTAAGTTCGTTACGTACTGAGTTAAAACTGTAGGAACAAAACTTAAATAGGATTTTAAAAATGGTTATAGGGGTGAGGGGGCGATAAATCCATAGAATCTCCCCACTCATCAAATATACGTTTAATTCTATTCCAAATTTCCTCTTGTTCCTTATCGATGGAAATATTTTTTAACTGGGAGTCAAACAAGTTGTTTAAACAAAAGCCAAAAGAGGGGGAGGGAGGACGGGAGTCGATGCCCCTCACGCACCCTTCCCTTCCCTCCCCCTCACCCGAGGAATTTTAAATTATTTTTGTGTCTTTCAGAACAATCGGACTATGACAAATAATGCTGCCCTATGCCCGTAGAAACTGAGTGTTTGAGTGTACTGTTTAGTGTATATAGAAACAGAAAAATTAAGAACAGTGTTAGTTAAATTATAGTGCTTAGAGACAACAGAAAAAATAGTGAAAATGATTTTTTAGAGACAATTAAATTATTACACAAATCATTTTATGGAATCTGCATGTATCTAGTCAACCGTAAGTAATAATATTTTCATTAAGTTTTGATTATTAATTGACTGCTTAATATGTGTACAAAAATATACATATTTTTTTTATTTGCAAATGTAATATTTGTGGCAAATTTTGTTTTGTTTATTTCACATACCTAACATGTTTATTGTATATATGAACAAAAACATTTAGTAGCACTACATATTCAGAAAAATAGGAATAATCTGTTAAACTATTAAAATGCTTAAAGACAAGTGAAAAGAGTGAAAAAAAAACTATTTTTAGAGACAATAAAATTAGAAGTAGTGTACAAAGATTTATACAAAATTTAAACAAAGTTTAATAAGTTGTAATATTTTGTTTACATTATGTTTTAATTAAGTGCTTAATAAAATGCACACGTCGTTTTAGTAAATTTATAGTATCTTAAAGAAATTCGGAAAAGCAGATTTAAATGATCTAGTAATAGCCCAGTTAAAAATAATAGTGTTTAGTAAGAGTATTTTATATTGCGGTTTTCAACAATATTTCAGCAATTACTACATTACAGATAGACAAAATAACACAGCAGGCCCTTTTTTAATTTACGTACATAACAAGTAAAACATATATTGATTTGTAGTTGTATATAGCTTAAAAAATATACGTGTCTTTTTAGTCAGCTAATAAGCTCCACACTTATTAACTGAGAGTTGTTTTATTAAAGTGAATGTAATAACACCATAACAAGGCTATATAACAGTCATTTAGAATTATTTGAAAAATATAACCTTAATAATATCCAAATATTATAAATTTCGGTTAGCTGTATTTTACGAATGTCGGTATTTGGATTCTGACATAGGTATAAAAATAAATAAAAAACAAACTAACATTCTATATTTTATTTTGTAATAGCTGCAAGTGAATTTAAATTTGTAGATGTAATGTTACAAGCATGTCTTAAATTGTAAATCCTATTTTTACGGGCAATATTTTCATCCCCAAATAACTTTATTCTTCGAACATTTACCGTGGAAACGATTGTTGGGACAATTGTGACCATGGAAAATATCCATCGAATAGAATTAAACGGAGATGAAAATATCAGTCCTTAGTATAATAGTCCCATAAACATATGAATAGTCAAGATTATAGGCAATACTTTTTAATGTTAAAACTAAAAAATCAATTACGTTTTTGGAACTTCGTCAACTTCTATTTGAATTGTGTTTATATTACAAAAAACACAAAGGTCTGGAAGTATCATCTGATACAATGATTTCGAACAAATGGCACATCTAATATCTAAATCTGAATATCTAACACCTCGTTTATAATGAGTGTTTATATGTTCGTGAAAACCATTTCCAAGAAACAATTGATGTATGTAATAACAAAAATAACATAATGTATTTTTTTATGTCTAATACCGTACGAACTATCACATAACTTTGAACAATACAAAATATTTTATTTATGTAATGTTCACGAAAAATCGGTACTAACGCCTTTTTTGCCGTTACATTTTCATCAGCTTGGTAAATTTCTAGATCTAAATCACCCGATTCAATGTCATTTGAAATAAAATTATTTACATCTTGAAGCTCCAAACCTTCTGTTTCAGCTAGGTTGACGTTTACATAGTCATAAACGTTCACCACTTCCAATACTTCATCCGGTAAAATTTCGTTTACATGTTTATAGAGTTAAAATGTTTTTAAAATAAACTTTCACTTCACTAAGATTCAAGTTTTTAAATTTCATAGGGTAGCAATAATGCAAAGGAATGGTTTCAGAATTAAGTAACAAAATGATAAAGCAATACTTTTTTCTACACAATGGACACGTTAAAAAACTGTCCACGGTCCACTCGACTAAACAGTTAAGGCAAAATTTATGATCACAAGAATTAGGTCTGTATCTGTCTTCATTTTTTAAAGGTATATAGCAAATAAGATACTCATCAGAAATTTCTTCTGTCACTTTATTTTCTTTTTTATTTCTTTTTAATTTTACTTGCTTTAAAACTCTTCGAGAGCCCCTTTTTCTTTTAGATATTTGACAAGTTTCAGAAATGTTTGTTACTTTGCATTTACAACTTTAAATTGAAGCAGCAAAATCGTATTTACCCCTTTTAAGCTTTAACTTTAAGAGGGGAGTCTCTGGAAGTAATATTATATTACTGGCCATAGCTTAAAGAAATAACCTTCGGCGACAAGGCTAAGTTAACGAACTCGGTTAAATAGTTTTCAATATTAGAGAGGAGGAGGAATAGATATAATTTTAAAATAATAGGGAGGAGGAGGAGTAGATGCATAATGAGGAAGAGGAGGCGCTTCTCTCCTTAAATAACTACTAGTACGGACGGCAATGCTGTAGTGTTTACATTACCGGCTATCTTTTAAAAAATCGGTAAATTTTCTTTACCCGAAACTTCCTTCGTTATGAATCTTTTCTTTTATAAGGAATAGTGAAGACTGGCCCAATTTAGTTCAGTATAATAGTTATTACTATCTTTTAAACATTTTTATTAGGTGCCATTTTTTTCCACCATATTGGATTCCCACCAATATTTTACTAGTTTCTACCTATGCCACACTTTATTGTTGGGCATAATTAAAAATAAATTCAGTAAGCACTTTTTACATTGATAAACAGCGCCATTTTGTTACGTCATGTTGAATTTTGCCAGTTTATCCCGAGGTTTATTCCATTATCACATTTAATTTTTCTGCAAAATTTAAAGGCAATTGAATAATTAAGTTGATTTTAAAAAAAATATATTGGCCGCCATTTTGTTCCATCATCTTGAATTCGTACTACCACAACTTTACCAGTTTATCTCTATAACCACATTTAATGCTTGCACAAAATTTTAAATTAATCTAATAAGTAGTTTTTTTCAGGCCGATTTTTTAAATATTTTAATAGGCCACCATTTTGTTTTGCTATCTTTTATTCATACCAAAATGTTATCAGTTCATTCCTAACACTTGATTTTTGTGCAAAATTTGAGAAAAATGGATAATTAGTGTGTTAGTAATAGTTTTTTTTAACGTTTCACTAGTCCACCATCTTGCTCCGGCATATTGGACTTTTAACAAAATATTACTATATGACCCTTAATTTTTGCTTGAAATTCAACCCGATGAGTAGCTTTTAAGATATGTCGGGAAGTGACAGACCGACAGACAAACTGACATTTGATGAAACATATTTTTTGGAATGTAGGGACGCTGAAACCGGAAAATATGTAAAACCTGAGAAGGTGATTTTTTTCACGATTACAAATATATTATTTGGCCTCCGTTTTGTTCCGCCATCTTGAATTAGTACCACATGTTTACTAGTTTATCTCTGTACCACAATTAGTTTTTTAGGTTGAATTTTTATTTACTTTATTAAGCCGCCATTTTGTTCCCTTATCTTGGATTAAAATTTTCAATAATTAATTTCCCTTTTTTACTTAATTTTTACAAACATTACTTTTTATAATTATATTAAGATCAGTCAATTAAACAACTTGACGTTTCCCCTTTTTCTTTTAATACATATAAAGCAAAATGGGTCACAATAACAATTATGGCTAGATATTTTTAAAATTCGTTTTTAAATCGCACCGGTAAGTGAACGTTCATTCGCTTTAATCTTGTCAAAAGAGTGCAAATCCACGCTATAAAATTTCTCGTGTTCATTTTTCGAACTCAATATGTTTTGTAGGATTAATTATAAATTTTAACTTTTAACAAAGATAGTGTACCTTCAGCCGTATAGTAATTCTGTAGGTATAAAAACTTATTTCCTGTTGGTCATATAATTGTGGTAGAAATTAAAAGCTCATAAAATTAGACACTTTTTATGCAACACTAATACTTTCATAGTGGTAGTCCCATAATGCTGGCTGATGCAATTTAACTCACCGGATCCATGACAATCTGTGCAAGAATAAAGCTTTTAGTTATCAGTATTATATTGATCCTTTTTATGTGACTTCCACTTAGAAAGTTTTGCTGTTGCAGACAGTAGCAGGCTTTAACAGCGTATACCCCCACAGTTATCATATCACAAAGAGAAAATTATTGGGAAGCAACTTTTTATCGGTACCTAATTTACTATTACTAAGGCATTGCTTGCTAGTGAGAAAATAATTCTTGCGCATGGCTATGCATATGTAACATATTAAATATCTTAGTCTTGTATCTACAAACAAATAAAAATTGACCTTTATATATTTTCAATCTTGACCAAAAATTTACATACAGATTCCTGAATCGCTGGAAAAGTAAGAAAAAATTGGGGATATTAGTTTTCATTTCTCAAGTAATTTAGTGTACTAATGTATGTTACTGTATTTATGTATGTTCAGTGTGATCAGTGTATCTTAATAGCATTTTAATTTTTACTTTTTAACTTATCGGAGTGAACAAAAAACCAATTGTAGGGTTACTTAAAACTTTTTTTCTGGTTATTAGAAAAACAAAAGACTATTAATTTTACAAGATATCACGATAAGTTGTATTGTTTAAATCGGACACACCTCGGCACACACTCTATACTATATTTCCCTCAAATGGAACTCTTCTTGCAGATTATAAATATAATATCTGGTTTGAT
The DNA here is from genome assembly GCA_030620095.1 of Kuschelorhynchus macadamiae. Classification (NCBI taxonomy): domain Eukaryota; kingdom Metazoa; phylum Arthropoda; class Insecta; order Coleoptera; family Curculionidae; genus Kuschelorhynchus; species Kuschelorhynchus macadamiae. The sequence goes on from JAUTXW010005283.1 coordinate 892,857, forward strand.
AACTTTATGTTCAAAGACACCCAATCAATTTAAGAAAAACCATATGAGGCAGTGTGTTAGAGAGAGACGGACAACACTATTACATAGTGGAGTGGATAGGTATCAAACCAGATATAATTAAAATCTGCAATAAGAGACCCATTTGAGGGACATATAATAGTCAGGATGTCCCATTTGAAAAATATAATTTATAGTAATATGTTGTAAAATTGGCAGTCCCTTTTTTTTCATTTTTTACAAGCTTGGTAATTTATGTAATTTTTTTTAACAAGCATTTGACCCTCCCACACTAATAATATAACAGACTTAATATTTGGACAGCACATATTTAAGATTTTCCCATAAGAGACAATGTTTTAGAGAGAGAGCTAGGGATAACCTTGATTTCCTCAAATTTTAAATACTTTTAATGTATGAGTGCATTACATCGTTGGGTTTTGGAATGCAAAGGTTTGTTACAAAACAAATTAAAAAATCCAGGTGTGTATTTAAAAGTTGATGATGGCCCCTCAATTACGAAACATCATATTCAAAATATGACAGCACGATAAAATGTTAGACAAAAAAATGCTTTGGCAATATGTTTACAACTTTACAAAAATTTTAGGATTAATTAATTTTAAAAATGCAATATTTTATTCGTTTCTAAATATCTCAAGAACATAATGGCTAGAATTCGCCTGCAGGTGCTATTAGGCTTGTAACGAAATTGTCTAAAACTTTCTATATTTAACCATTTTTCTATTTCTTGCAATAAGCAAAATCTGTTTTGTGATGTTACATCCTCTCCAAATATGAAAATACAAATTTTCAGAAGTCAAAATCTCAAAAACAAGTAAAGATACTACATACAAATAGCTAGAATCTAGGACAAAATTCAAAACCCAGAAGAAATTGGTGTTTTATTTAAAAAATAAAAGTTGATACCACCACTACGTTTTATACCAATATGTATAATTAAAAATATTTCTAAAATGTAACACAAATAAGTAAAGTAAATAAGCATCCAAATGTGTATTCCTCTTTTTTTAACTAACTCAAAATTCCAGGTATTACTGGTATTACTCTGTATTGTCATATTTCTTATCAACTTGAACGAAATTGTGCCATCCAGTACTGGTATTTTATTTGTTAAGACAGGCTTTTGATAGCCTAAATATTGAAATTTTGCTTCTTAAACTTGAACATATTAGTGCCAGGGGATTCCTTTTGCAGTTGTTTCCATCATATTTGACTTTTCGCAAACAGACTTAGGTTTCTATGTCGATAGCAATTTGAATTGAAAGCTTGACTGTAAAAATATTTGTACAAAACTGTCGAGAGCGTGTTTTGCTTGAGGGTTTTAAAGTTTAAGTATCTTCATGCAGACATATATAGAACTATTTATTTTGCAAACATTGCAAGCCGTTGCGTTATGGAATACTACACTGGAGTGTTTCAACCGACTGGGATTCGATATTTGTAGTACTAAAGTATGCAATTAGAATTTTAGCAAATGCCAAATACCGCGATTCAAGTAAAACATATTTTAAAAATCTAAAAATTTTAATAGTTCCTTGGCTATTTATTTTAGAATCCACCCTATTTGTTTTAAAAAATAAGAGTATTACCAGCTAGTAGATTAAATTAATTTTTGAAAGAGCATACCACAGCTCAGAATTTTTATAAATATACAAATAACCTTGAATATTTATTTTGTTCCACTTTTGGTTAGAATGCATTTTTTTCAAAAATTGGAAGTAGATAAAATGTTTTTATATTTATACATGCATATATACATAAAGTATTCTTTCTTACTCTTTATACGAAAAATTTTTTAGTATATTCTGTTACTAACATAACATTTGTTATTAACATAACATTTTTAGACAAATATCACAGGAATAAATACATACATGTTTTTTATTAAATCCATTTTTTGAAAAAAAAACTGCCTAAAAAAGATATGGAACCTCTAAGTTTTACACAAATTCAATGAAAATTGAATAATCATTATAGATAGAAATACGAGCAGAAATATTAAAATATGTAATATTATTTATTGCTTCTTTTTAACATTATCACTATACAGGGTTCAGATGCTAACATCGATGGTAATTTTCTTTAAATATAATACCATTTTTTTATTACATGCTTAGTTTTTTAAGGTCTTTCCGAAGGTCTTTCTTATAGCATCAGCTTTTAGTCTAAATAGAAGAAAGAGTTTTTCTGATAAAAAAAATCGATAAAGTCACCTTTACCAACAAGTTGCTTCGTACAGAATTCTCTTACGAGACCACACGGACGACCATATAAAACTGAGGTAGGAGTGCATAATTTCTGCTCTTCTAAATCTCAATCGAAATGGGAAAACATGTTTTTTTTTTGGGATCCCGGAACCCTAAAATGTAATGATCAGTAAAAATCTCTTAGGGTGATTTTTTCACGATTACAATACTTCCCTTTTACAGGACCATAAGAAAGATCATACAAAACTGAGGTAGGAGTATACAATTTCTGCTCTAAGTAGAATTATTTTGATTTTACAGCCTTTCTAAATATCAAATTGTCATTTTTCAAATGTCATATCTCAAAAAAAATTGAATATACGTAGAGTCAAAAGCGCAATGTAATAAATAACTTAACATGTTTTAATATTTTTTCAGACATAATAACCTGAATTATTCTGAAATATGTGAAAGGCTTTAAAGACGCATGATTTAAGTACGGGCTTAAAACCGCAAACAAGAAAAAATATCCTACAACTTGTATCACCAAGATGTCAACTAATCAATTTAATGTTCCAAAAATTTTATAAGTCTTATTGATCTGATTACTTTTACTACTTTATAGATATTACTTATATATTTGTTTAAAGTTATTCTAAGTAAAATAAATATATTTTTATAATAAAATATATTTTTTGGAATCTTAGTCTTATTATTTTAATTTTTTCACTTCAAATGTATGTCTTAAAATCCACCTGACATTTTTTTTCTTTCACCGCTCTCTCTATTTTTGGAGCCTCACTTGGTTCCCTCAAAAACAAAAGTGTATGCCTCTGGGCATTATCATATAAGTGCCATAGGTATACCAGTCAGTTTACCATGTTGTTAAGATATAATAGCACGTTGGACATGCCAAAGATATTTATAAAGAAAAATAAATAAATATAGTTCTCTAATATTTCAGTTAATATTACAACAGTTTCAACTAGTATGTATGCATCTTTTATTGTAGGGATGATATTAACAAAGGCCATACATATTCAACCAGTTTTGCAAAGAAGCGTGGTATTGATGTTGAGAGTTTAAAGTTCCAAGATGACTCTCCAGCGAGGTCTCCAGGGATATCTTTGTGAGTATAAATTAAGAGATCTTTCAGTAAAATATTTGAAAGTATCACATATTAGTAAAAGTATTCCTAATACAATGTGCCAAAATGAATTACGAAAAATTTTTTTAAAGGTTTAGATAATTCAAATAGATACTAAAACCCTGACAAAATTACAATAAAAAAAAGATTATGCATGCACAAGTGGTGTTTGCCCTGACATGTTTTGTAAGGGCAAATAATGCAAGGTGGCAAAATGTAAGGTGTTGGCTGTAGAGACGTTATTCCATAATTTTGGGTACTTGGTTGTACTGTTTTACAACCACATTTAAAAAGTAAAAATTTGTCTTGGTATAGGCCGTTAAAATAAGTGGGATAGGGAAGGGGTTCACATGAAGGGAAATATAGTTTGATGATGTGAAAAAAATCTAGCAGCATATAAGAAGACTGACACTTATATAATTCTAACACCACTTTTATTTGTTCTTGATTATTACTGGATTTACAAATATTATTAGTAATATATATATATATATATATATATATATATATATATATATATATATATATATATATATATATATATATATATATATATATATATATATATATATATATATATATATATATATATATATATATATATATATATATATATATATTACATGAGACTGTTTGCGAAAACATAAAACAATATACATTGTTCCTTAATTTTATGCTCATTTTTAAGTAGGTCATTCTTTGACGTATTTTATGAGAATTCATATAAACAGGTTTCCGATAGTCTATGTTTTGTTTTGTCTTTGAGATACAGGCCGTCTTAATAAAAAGAAATAATTTTTTATAGATATTTTAAATATATTTCACGACGATTTTGATCAAGCATCGCAAGTTTGATTGGATGACAAGGGGCTGAAAGTATTAGGATTATAATTATCCAGTTCATGACATCTGGGAGAAGAGCAACATAATTCATATTAAAGAAAAAGTAAAGTATGCCACAGGTTTATAAAAAGTTGTTATTTTTGTTTAGATCAAGAGATTAAAACTTCAGTTTTTTGAAACTCGCCTTTTTTGTTCTCTCTCTTTACTCTATACTTACTATATCTCAATAATATTAGGTTTTTCATTTTGTAACTTCCATCCAATGTTAAGCTTGTTTTTGGTATGCATTGGAGGACTCGCGCAAGGCAGAAATTGAAGAAAAAAAGAAAAATTAAGTAAAATTATTAATTAATTGAAATCGAATTTAACACATTGATTGCAGTAGCTAAAGTATGATATTGTATTGATTTAGAGGCAATGTAGACACATCTTCCTGTGTGACTATATTTTTGTATAGCTTGCATTTTCTGTACGCTTGGTTCATTTATACTTATACTGGTTGTAATAGTAGTGGGAGGTACAACACAAAAGTCTATAGTTTTTACTATTTTTAGAAATATATTATATAGAGTATTAAGATTCTGGGGCAACTTAATATAGTAAGACAACTGAATGGCATTTATATATTGAGTAGGCACATCTCTCTTTGCGAGTATGTTTTTGCATAGTGTTCATTTTCTGTTAGGCTTTGTTCATTTATACTTCTATATAATGCTCTGGTGTATTACATGCTCCCTAATATTTTTAAATATGTGAACATTTTTCTAGGTTACTTCAAGAAATACAGTTGGGCAGTGGGATAATCCATTTTAGGGAGAAATTAGAAAATACATATTAACAGCTTCAATATTTGGCACAGTATGTAAAAGGCGACTTCCTGCAATAACCTGGTCAGTTCCATTATAAATCTAAGGCATTTTAAAACCTATTACACACTTTATGGAAAGCAAAAAGAGAATGTTGCTAGGCAGAAATTCGCACAGTCAAGACCAAATGAAAAAATCAAGGAACCAGTGGCGGCTTGTCAGGGTAGGCCTCTGAGGCCGCGCCTCACCCCCAAAATAAAGGAAAAGAGAATTTTTTTATATAACTTTTTATCTATTACCAATTAGAAATATACTTTTTAACAGTTTTACAACATAATAACATTAAAAAAAAAAACAAAATATAATCCCATAATAAATATTTTAGAAAATAAATTCTGACCACATCAAAAAACCGACCGTGCAATCCGTGCAAACCCATTCCTAAAGAAAGTGCTCTTGAATGAGGCGAAATAATTTTAGCTTGGAAAGTTTCGACTTCTGACCTATTTATCAACGGCCGATGCCGGCGAGTCACCTGATTACGACAGAGCGGGATGGCGATTGCCGATGCACGAGTTATGAGTTCCATAACCTCGACCATATGGTGTAACTTCACAGAACTAGAACGCCGACATCAGCAATTATTATAATATAAATAGTTTTTGCAAAACAATGTTAAGTTAGTTATAAGATTGTATTCATGTAGCTCGGTTCTTAAAAAAATAAATTGTTTTTTAAAAAGTCAATTTCGGGGTTGTAAAACTTAACTGGCGCAGTCGGGCACGGATTTTGATCGAACGGAAAAGACAAACATCGCTTATCCGGTCTGTTTCAACAGTTCGTCGATCTAAAACCAGAAAAAAAGAAAAAAAAGAAGTTTGCAGCCCCCAAGAACCTACCAGGGAGAAGTCCAACATCGACCGAACCTCTGGGAACCTAGAATTAAGACGCCTGGGACACCTCGCATCGGATCCTCTAGGCAGTAGTTTAGAAAAAGCAGCCAAGAAGAACATGCAGTTAATCTTCGCTGGAATATTATTGTAAGTGCTCATTTTCCTATACAAAATTTCCCACTTTTTCCTAGTTTTAAATAGGCATTTTTATTTCTATAAAGTAGTATTTTTAATTTATGTCTGATATTGACGATATAATTGCAAATTTATCTCAATTAAGCGTAAACTCGAACGACGATACTTTTTTAACAGTTCTTGATAATAATTTAAATCTAGAAACATCTACACCAACCGAAAATATGAGTCGCGATATTCCGCTTATGAGATACCAAGCCGATAACATTCCTCCTTTTGACGGTAATACTAAATTGCTTCAAACATTTATCTGTTCATGTGAAAACTTATTAAAAAATTTTCAAAATTCTACTAATCTTGAAGACCCTATAAATGTAATACTTTTAGATACCATATTAAGTAAGTTACGAGGTAGGGCAGCTGATTTAATTGGGTCAAGATCAGAGCTCAACTCTTGGGTTTTAATAAAAAATACATTAAATTTAACATTTTCCGATCAAAGAGGCATTGATTGCCTTATACAAGATTTGATTTCTATAAAGCCACAAAAAAATGAATCACCTTTAAATTTCGGCATGCGAATACAAGATGCCAGAAGCCTTTTATTTGCAAAATTAAGTACTCTCATAGTCGATAACACAGAAAAAAGAATTAAAATAGCACATTATGATGATTTTGCCTTAAAAACATTTTTAGCAGGTCTTCCTTATCACATGCAATTAGTAGTCAGGCTTAAAAACCCGCAAAATCTCGAAGAAGCGTTAGCATATACAACTGAAGAAGAAAATTTTATTCAGTTTAGTTCAGGAAGAAATTATACAACAAATTCTAATTTTAAAAATCATTGAATTTTTATTTACTTTATTAAGCCGCCATTTTGTTCCCTTATCTTGGATTAAAATTTTCAATAATTAATTTCCCTTTTTTACTTAATTTTTACAAACATTACTTTTTATAATTATATTAAGATCAGTCAATTAAACAACTTGACGTTTCCCCTTTTTCTTTTAATACATATAAAGCAAAATGGGTCACAATAACAATTATGGCTAGATATTTTTAAAATTCGTTTTTAAATCGCACCGGTAAGTGAACGTTCATTCGCTTTAATCTTGTCAAAAGAGTGCAAATCCACGCTATAAAATTTCTCGTGTTCATTTTTCGAACTCAATATGTTTTGTAGGATTAATTATAAATTTTAACTTTTAACAAAGATAGTGTACCTTCAGCCGTATAGTAATTCTGTAGGTATAAAAACTTATTTCCTGTTGGTCATATAATTGTGGTAGAAATTAAAAGCTCATAAAATTAGACACTTTTTATGCAACACTAATACTTTCATAGTGGTAGTCCCATAATGCTGGCTGATGCAATTTAACTCACCGGATCCATGACAATCTGTGCAAGAATAAAGCTTTTAGTTATCAGTATTATATTGATCCTTTTTATGTGACTTCCACTTAGAAAGTTTTGCTGTTGCAGACAGTAGCAGGCTTTAACAGCGTATACCCCCACAGTTATCATATCACAAAGAGAAAATTATTGGGAAGCAACTTTTTATCGGTACCTAATTTACTATTACTAAGGCATTGCTTGCTAGTGAGAAAATAATTCTTGCGCATGGCTATGCATATGTAACATATTAAATATCTTAGTCTTGTATCTACAAACAAATAAAAATTGACCTTTATATATTTTCAATCTTGACCAAAAATTTACATACAGATTCCTGAATCGCTGGAAAAGTAAGAAAAAATTGGGGATATTAGTTTTCATTTCTCAAGTAATTTAGTGTACTAATGTATGTTACTGTATTTATGTATGTTCAGTGTGATCAGTGTATCTTAATAGCATTTTAATTTTTACTTTTTAACTTATCGGAGTGAACAAAAGTAGTTATAATATGGGAGCGCCTCCTCCTCCTCCTCTTCCTCTCTCTCATGTCCCTCATTCTTAACTTCCTCCCCTTTTATTCTCATTCGCATCATATTTTTAATTTTTTCTCTTTGTTCTCCCACATTTGATTTTGCATTCTTAAGTCTTATAAATAGGTGCATCAAGGTCATTTTAGTATGTTAAGGTACGAGTGACTGTTAAAAGAAAAAAATCTGTTGAATAAATCTATTAATAATAATATTAAAATAAAATGAGTGAATCAGTTGGAGAAAGAAATCGATCCATTCCGCTTCAGAGCCTCGAAGAAATTATACCAGGAGTTCAAGAAGAAAATATACCATTAGTTCGAGAAGAAAATAATGGGATTGTTTTAAAAAATTTGAACAAAACTGAGAGTGAAGAGAAAAAAGTGTTTTGTGCTATTTGTTTTGAAATAATCGAATATTATGATTCATGTAGACCAAATACATGTTCCCACATTTTTTGTTTAAAATGTATTTTAAGATGGAATGATGAAAATTGTTGTTCTATAATGGTAAACAATTGTCCTGTATGTCGCACTAGATATTACTATTTGGTACAAATCTTCAAAGATGTAATTAGACATCATTTTGTTGTAATTTTAAAAAGAGGATAATATTTTTTTTATAATTTGTGTTTGTGAAAACTCTGGTAACAAATAATTTTGTAAAAAAAGTAAATGTAAATATATATATAATAATTGACACACATTTTTTCCTTTTCCTATATTGAAACGACAACAATGATCTAACAAGTTTTTTAATACATACTAATTTTCACATTACATAACAAAACAATTGTTATGGGTTGACACAAAAAGTGCCACGCCCTAAAATGGCACCACTTTTGCAGATCGAATCTTAAATTTTCTTATGGGAATTTACATGTAAAAATGACGGTTTTGATTGTCGGACCGGCATAGCCTAATCTACTACTTTTTAATTATACTAATAATATTAATATAATTTGCATCAAGTAAGAGAAAACTCAATTGAATACAGAAACAAGCGTTAACAAAATGTTATGCTAATATATGAGTGCTTCTAGTGGCAGTAGACATAATCGACACTTTTTTTACATATGATTAACTATTTCATTTACAAATACAGTGTCAGATGTTAGAATAAAAAGAAGTATTTTGCATATAGCACTGAAAATATATAACCGCTTATAGTAACATTTGACATTTTTAAATTAATATTCTTGACGTATTCTTATTATCTTTACAATTTAAGTTTAAAATTAATATTTTTGACATTATCTATCCATTACGTTTATAACCTATATTTAAAATTAATATTGTTAAACTAATCTACCCATCACATTTACAAACTATGTTTAATATTAAACCTAACCTAACCTAACCTAACCTATATTTAAAATTAATATTGTTAAACTAATCTACCCATCACATTTACAAACTATGTTTAATATTAATATTTAACAATATAATTTTCTATTTCTTTTTTTTCATTTTTGTTGCAGTAAAAGCAAGCATGTTCAGGAATTAGTATAAAAAGATGTATCCTACAAATAGCACAATGTAAATCAGAAGCACTAACAACATAGGCTCTTTTGTAGTGGCAGCTCACGTGATCGGATTCCCCTCTCCGTAAATATCTCATGTGAATTGCACTACAAGGAAGGCAAATAGCAAATGTTCCTAGTCTTCGACTTTCAATTTTAGAGTAGCTTTGTATAACACATACATCTTTTTCTTCAAAATTATTAAATAATTCACTAGCCCTAAACTTGCTTACTTTTACGTCACCCTCGGTTCCTAAATTTAGTAATTGTCCATCCATATCCACTCCTTCGTCAATTTCCTGATCATCTTCCTCCATCTCTTCCTCTTCCTCCTCTTCAATATAATTAATATCGATGTTACATAAGAATGATCTTCTAACAAGCCTAGATGACTTGTCCAAAAATGAATGTTTATAAGTGATGGAATCGCCTTCCAAGTTATTAAAAATCTCTTCTCTTTCTTCAATTTGAGCGGCGATCTCCATATTATTTTCTTCAATTTGGACAGCGTTTCCATTCATATTTTCTGCCATTGTTAGGAACTTTGGATTTAGATCGATTTATTTGATAAAAAATTTGGTTATACGTTAAAATAATAGCGACAACTGATATTACAGCGAATGTTACTGTATGATCGTCGAGTGGATGTTCTTAAGTATATATCCCATCAACCACCACTTCTACTACCTGCAATACATAAGTTTTTTTTTTTTTTTTTTTTTTTGTTCACTGTCCGGTGCCCGGTCAGTTGCCTCGGGGGGGGGGGGGGGGGCTTCGCCCCCCTCCCCGCTCCGCCAACCCCCCTAAGGGGGGCTTCGCCCCCCTTAAACCCCCCTCACCCTCACCTTACCTTCTTTCTCTCCCTTCCTTCTTTCTCTTTTTTATATGTTTCTCCGTTTTCCTTCCTTCTCCTTTTTCCTTCCTTCTCCTTTTTCCTTCCTTCTTCTTTTTCTTTCCTTCTCCTTTTTTCTTTTCTTCTTTTTTAATCTAACCTAACCTAACCTAACCTAACCTAACCTAACCTAACCTAACCTAACATAACCTAACCTAACTTAACTTAACCTGAAGAGGGTAGCCCGAAATTGGGGAGCCGGGATTTGAGTCTCGGAAATTAAGGGGTCCGGGGGGAAGGGGGGAAGGGGGGAGGGGGGTAAGGTAGTTGATCGGCTTGGGAAAGTGGTTTTTAGAGATTGTCGTTCAACTTTAAGTAGGACACATGTGATTAACTTTTGCATATAAAATCGCCTCAGCGAAGAGACGAATGCAATTGATTTCTGCATTCACACTGTGCAGAGCTCGCGAGTTTTCTGGTGTTTACATTGTGTTTATTTGGTAATTTTTCAATTTTTATTTTTATTTCTAACATTTTTATTTGGCAAGATTTAATTCTTATATATATTGGTGACATTTTTATGTACATTTGTGGCATTTTATTTGTTATTACGATTTTTTTCATAATGGACAATTTTTTGGCATCGAGTAGCAAAATTATTGACAATGAATTTGACTTATACACATGTACTCAAATGCAGAATTTTGCAAACCAACAAAACAATGAAACAGACGTATTTACAACTAGTCAACAACAAACTATTCAGGACTTGAATGAAATTATTTATAATAGCCAAGTTCAAAATAATGCCAACAAACAGAACAACGAAAAATATTTATTTACAGCTAGTCAACAAGAAACTCTTGACGATCTTAATGACATTATTGACAACAAATCGGACTTAATTACAACAAAAACTAAACAAACTCTTGAAGAACTGAATGACATTGACGAAACTCAAAATTCTAGCGATGAGGATATTGTTTGTTTTCAAAAATCTAATACAAATTATTTAACATTAAAATCGCCAATTAATTCTCCGAGACCAATTTGCTCTCCCTTTTTGTTTAGTGAAAATTCTGATTCGGAAGAAGAACAAATTGATCAAAATTTAAGTTTGGCTATTTGTCCTACTAATTCACCATATGATATTGTAAATTCTGATTCGCAAGAAAAACAAATTGATCAAAATTTAAGTTCGGCTATATCTTCTATTAATTCACCATTTGCTATTGTAAATTCTGATCCGCAAGAAAAACAAATTGATGCAAATTTAACTTCGGATATTTCTCCTAATAATTCACCAGTTGAACAAAATTCAATTTCGAAACCATCATTTATCATTAAAAAAAATTTTAAAATTAATAAAAAAAATAAAAAACAAATAGCAAACCTTAAGTGTCTGGGTTTCGCTATTCAAAATTTAACTAATTTGATCACAATTAAAAAGGGAGACGAAAGTACGGTGAATTATGTTAAACAGGCCTTTGACAAATTAGTTGACTCATTTGAAGAAATGGATTCATAAAGTCAATTAATTTCTATTGCTTTTTTCAAAATTTGACTATAACTAAATAAAAATGCACAATATTAATTTTATTATTATACAAAGAACTTCAAAAATGCAATTGCTTTTTTCAAAATTTGACTATAACTAAATAGAAATGCACAATATTAATTTTATTATTATTATTATCCAGAAAACTTCAGAAATGCATAAGTGTGTAACATGTAATAAAGTCTTCACTAGAAAGGATAATTTATTGCGACATAATAAAAAACATGTTAACGGAAATTCCACAAAACTCAACAGTTGGTTGAAAAAACCAAAGCTTGTTAAAGGTAAGAACATTTTATTTTTCATGTTATATTTTGTAAAATATTTTTTTCTTAATTTATAGATTCTACAAATATTGTAAAATATTGTAAAGAATGCAAGAAAAATATAAACCAAAGTCTATGGGGTGGACATCTTCGATCTAGTGTGCACAAGAACAATTCCAAAATAGGCTTGGAGGAAGGTGTTGAAATTATCAAGTCAGCATTCAGGGAACGAATAATATCTTATAGGATTTCCTCACACCAAAACTTCATAAATGTGAAAGAGTATTTTCAACATTTGGAATACAAAATTGCACATCTAATAGATCAAGAACTGCAGAAACATAAATGTATCAAGCTAAATATGGAACTGTTCGGTTTCTATTTTAACCCCAGCAGCGACAGCTATGATGTCAAATCTTTTAATGCGCCGTTCCAAGTCATTTGCCAGGGATATCAGAAAAAAGAACTGTTAGAGCAAATCTGCACCATTATTGACCAGAAAGCTGACGAATTTGCAGAAAGAGATTCAGGTAAAGAATTTATTTTCGATTTTACAACAGCAACAAAAAAAGTAATTTTTAATTTTTACGTTGCAGGATGGGCTTTGATGAATTTACTTCATTTGGAAATTAATGTTAACAAGCACAATCCGCTGAGAGCCTCATCTTTTATCGAACTTCCTCAAGAGATCAAGAGACGTCAAGCTGTGATCAACATTAGGAATGATGACAACTTTTGCTTCGCCTGGGCAGTTGTGTCTGCTCTTCACCAACCAAGCGGATTAGATTTTGAAACTTCATCCTACCCACACTACTCTTCTGTTTTGGATATGTCAGGTATAGAATTTCCAATGTTGCTAAAGAACATTAAGATTTTTGAAGAAAAAAATAACATTTCTATTAATGTATATGGATTAGAAATTATAAATCCTAAAAAGGGGTATGAAGTAATTGGTCCACTTTATTATTCATCGAATAAAAAAAATCAACATGTCAATTTATTGTTAATAAGTGATGATGATGAAAAAACTTTTCATTATTGCTATATTAAAGATTTATCAAAACTAGTTTCTGCACAAATTTCTAAACATCACGGAAAAAAATATATTTGCGATGGTTGTTTACAATATTTCCCTACAGAAGAAAATTTATTACAACACAATAGCTATGATTGTGATCATTTACGAATTAACCTACCTTCTAAAGAATTAATAAAAGATAAGTTTGGAAACTATTCATATGATAATATTTTGAAATTTGTAAATTATCATAAACAAATGAAAGTTCCTTTCGTGGTGTATGCAGATTTTGAATGCATTTTAAAGCCTTTAAATAATGACAATGTTGATAAAAATCCTAATACTTCATACACCTTAAAACAATATGAACATATTCCACATTCATTTGCCTATTACATTAAATGTTCATTCGACGATAATTATTCTAAATTTGAAAAATATAGAGGTCAAAATTGTGATACATTATTTATAAATTCTTTAGAAAGAGATGTGTATAACATATACAATAAATATTTAAAGACTCCTAAAAAGATGATTCCTTTGAACGAACTGGACAAAATTTATCATAACTATGAAACAGTTTGTCATATTTGTAATAAACCTCTTTTAAATGACAGGGTTGCAGATCATTGTCATATAACCGGTCTTTATAGAGGTCCAGCTCATTCACTCTGCAACATAAATTACAGAATACCTAACTTTATTCCAGTTATATTGCATAATTTGCGTAATTATGATTCTCATCTATTTCTTAAAAAATTATGCTTAAACAAAGAACAACTAACAGTTATCGCACAAAACAAGGAAAAATATATTTCATTTGAAAAGCTTATTCATGTGGATAACTATTTTGATAAAAAGACACAAAAGTCTAAGAAAAAAAATATATCATTAAGGTTTATTGATTCTTTTCAATTTCTATCCCATTCTTTATCAAAACTCTCTGAAAGCTTAAAAGATGAACAATGTAAGGAAATAAAAAAAATTTTCAATGATGAAGAAAGATTTAAACTTATTCGGCAAAAAGGTGTATTTCCTTACAATTATATTGATGATTATTTAAAATTAGAAGAAACAACTTTACCTCAAAAAGACCAATTTTATAATACTTTAACGGATGAGCACATCAGTGATGCAGAATACCAAAGAGCTGTAAAGGTTTGGCAATTGTTTAAATGTGAATCTCTTGGTCAATACTCCGACGTTTACTTACTCTCTGATACTTTACTTTTGGCAGATATTTTTGAAAATTTTAGAAGCACTTGTTTATCCACATATAAGCTCGATCCAGCTCATTTTTACACTTTTCCAGGTTTATCTTGGGAGGCGTGTTTGCGTTATACTGGAATAGAGTTAGAATTGTTAACTGATCCAGATATGATACACTTTTTCAAAAAAAGCGTTCGCGGTGGTGTGAGCTCTTGCATTTGTAGAAAATCTGAAGCTAATAATCCATTTCTTTTAAATTTTGATCCTTTAAAGCCAACTAAATACATAATTTATTATGATGCAACAAATTTGTATGGTTATGCAATGTCACAGCACATTCCAACGGGAGATTTTGTTTGGTTAACAGATAAAGAAATCAATGATTTAAATATTATGAATATTTCTAAAAAATCTAATAAGGGATATGTTTTAGAAGTTGATTTAGAATATCCTACAAGTCTACATTCCTATCATAACGATTTTCCGTTTTGTCCAGAAAACTTTAAACCGCCAAATTCTAAATGCATAAAATTAATACCCAATTTAAATGATAAATCAAAATATGTTATTCACTATCAATTATTAAAACAATGTTTGGAACATGGACTCAAGTTAACTAAAGTTCATAGAGTTTTACAGTTTTCTCAATCTGATTGGTTGAAAAAATATATAGACTTGAATTCAAGATTAAGAAATGATTCAAAGAATGAATTTGATCGTAATACTTACAAGTTGGCAAATAATAGTATTTATGGCAAGACTATGGAAAATGTTGATAGGAGAATTGACGTAAGACTTGTTACAGAGTGGGAAAAAAATAGAAAAAAAGATGGTGCTGAGAATTTAATTGCAAAACCATATTTCAAGGACTTAACAATATTTTCTGAAAACTTGGTAGCTATTCAAATGCAAAAGATTCAAGTTACTTACAATAAACCAATATATGTAGGCTTCTCAATATTAGATATATCTAAAACTGTCATGTATGATTTCTTTTATAATTTTTTAAAACCTCTTTATCAGGAAAATATTTCACTTTTATACACCGATACCGATTCGTTCATTTTAGAAGTCACAACTCCAAATATTTATTCTGACATGATAAAAAATATTCACAAATTTGACACATCTAATTATGAATTTAATAATATTCATGAAATGCCTATTACAAAGTCAGTTATAGGAAAATTCAAAGATGAATATGCTGGTGAACCCATTACTACTTTCTTTGGTACTGGAGCAAAAGCATATTGTATTAAAACGGAAAACAGTTTAACAAAAAAAGCAAAAGGTGTTAAAAAAAGTGCAATTAAAAAGCAGTTGGATTTTATTCATTATAAAGATGTTGTTGAAAATCATTCTAAAACCTTTTGTTCAATGTATGTTTTTCGATCTAGACAACATACAATTTTTACAGAGTTAATTAATAAATTGGCTTTGAGTTCCGAAGATGATAAGCGGTATAAAATTCCCTATAGTTTTAATACATTAGCTTGGGGACACCAAGATATTGCTTTGTATCAATGGAATGCAGAACATGAAGATTTAGATATATTTATGTAGATATTATAAGGTATTTAAATTTGTTGTTTTTGAAACCAAAGTTAGTCTTCATAAGTCTTTCACAAAATGTGCTTAGAAACTTTTGACAAAGAAATTGATAACAGTTATTTTAAAACATATGAAAAACGACTTTCCACTTTTAAAAAATGGAAAGGAAAATTGAGACCAGAAGTGTTAGCTGGAGCTGGCTTTTACTATACTTCAATCAATGATATTTGTAAATGTTTTTATTGTGGTATTGAAATTTTTGATTGGTTAAGTTATGATGATCCTATTGTGGAGCATAAGAAATTTGCTAGGAATTGTGATTTAAATAACTGTTTATGGAAAAATAGGAATCGAATAATTGTAACCATTCAAAATAAGTCTTCAAGCTACACATTTTATATAGTATTATTAATATCCTTATTTATGAACTTTTACATATATTTAAATTAAGTATTTTATTGTTATTTTTTTACAACTGCTTTTGCTTTCGTGGTGAAAGTATCTGCTTAATGTTAATAAATTTGGAATATTATTATTAATTTGTTTTAATGACTATCAGTAGATCTCAATTTATTCTTCTTTATTTTATTTTCCAAAATGTTTTTTATGTTCATCATCCCCCTGGCGTAACACAGTGTGAAATATGTTTTTCTAATAAAACAGACGTCACTCTAAGTAAATATTGTAAATTTATGAAAATTGGATTAATTAACAATAGTACAATTAGTTGGATGGAACGAATAAATGGAAATGAAAATGCAAGTAAATTTTTTAAAATTTTGTATCATTATCCAAATCGATCTATTTTTGATACAAATTGGATAGAAAGGTTAGAGTTTAAAAATAATCAGTTACAAATTTTAACCCCCAACTGTACCAATTATTATGACGGATTCAAAAATTATTACTTTTCCATCATTAGTGTTACATTAAACTTTGCATTATTTTTATACATTACCATTTTAATTATTTATCTTTATTATAAATTTCAAACTGGAAATCTATTTTTTCATTAATCCATTTTAAACGAAACTTTAAAGAAAGTGGGGATGAGAATATTTAAGTACAAGAATAACACAATATGTTTCAGTCTCGTTTAGTCATTATGAACAACGCCGTGGTTCATAAACCTTTGGAAACGCTTCTTAATTCAAAAATTTATTTTTTAAATAATTCTTTGTCAAAATTTGTTCTTGTTGGCATTAGTTTAAATGATTTTTCTCCAAAAATTGTAATTGGTGGAAAAACTGGATTTTCAATCGCACTAACCGAAGAAAATTGGAAAGACATTTGTGTTCATCAAGGAATTATTGTAAACAATTTCTACTTTCCTCAAGTTGATCAAACCAGTGTGAATATAAACAACATTCATCTGCAGGTTCAGAAAATAAATGATACCCCTGTTCTACAAATTACAAAAGGCCCACACTTCATATACTTAGGACAAGAGTCTTTGGACAATTTGTGGCGATTAAAGGAAATTATTGATTATAGATTATCTATACTTAAAAGGCAAGAATTCAATACATATTTCAAAATATTTCAAAATAATATTTCATCTGATTGTGGCGACTTGTGTACGCATGTTTATAATATAATAAGTCCAACAGAAAATCCTAACAGTGAAAATGTTTCAACTATGATGGAATTACTTGCTTTATATCCTGAACAAATGGAAAACAAATTGAAGCAAAATGGAACAAAACGAAAATATTACGAAGAAAACAATGAAAATGGATCAAAAAGAAAATATTACGAAGAAAACAATATCTTTTCTGGAAGAGAACAATAAGGTGCATGTGTTAGTGAAGTGGAGCTTTGCTTACAGACAAGCCCGTAGGAGTAACTTTCAGATGTGGTACTTAGATAGACTCCGTTTTGAAAAAAGAATAAATGATTGTAAACTTATTCTAGATTCGATATTATCTGAGGAACATAGAAATAAAATATATTTGACACGTTTTAATAAAAATTGTATTTGATGTTTTACTTAATAAAATTTTAGTTTAGTAAATGTGAATTTTATTTGAAATTAATTAGCACATTAAGACTTTGTAATTTGTATCAGCTAAAGCATAAAGTGAGGAACAGAAATAAAACAAATTTAACTAAAATTTAATTTCAATTTAATTAAACAATATTTTTTTTATCAATCCATGTATTATATTTTTTATCAAGTCCTAACCATTTCACATAAACTTTGTTTCCTTTCCTTCTCAAAATCTTCTCAATAAGATACACATCGGTATGCTTTACTTTTAGTAATTCTTGCTCATAAAAACCACCCAGAATGTCCTGATTATCTTCGTCTTGAATTAAATATGTCCAAGGGTTTGTCATCTTAACTTCTTTAATGTGGAATATCTCATTTGACCAATTTGGTGTGTAACCTTTTGAAAATGCCTCTCGATGCTTGCTTATTCGTACGTGATCACCCACTTTAAACTTTGGAGATTTTATATCTAACGTTTTAGCATGAGTAAATGCAGATTTCAAGATTCTATTTTCATTTGTTTTATTTACTTGTTTTGGCTTCATTCCTATTGAAGAATGTTTTGTATTGTTATAATCTTTTACAATATCCGCTAATATATTAAACCATTTGTAATTTCCTTGAATGCTAAATATTTTCCACATATTATTCTTTAAAGTCCTGTTCACTCTTTCTACTATACTCGCTTTCAAATTGGAAAACGTGCTATAATGGTTAATTCGAAATTGTTGCATCAAATTTTGAAAATTTACATTGAAAAACTCTCTTCCTCTATCCGTTTGCAAGTTTTTTGGTGGAGTTTTTGCACTGATTAATATTTTTTTCATTGCCGCTGTTACGTCTTTTCCAGATTTAGATTTTAACGGTTCGGCCCAAACATACTTAGAAAATACATTTATGGTAATCAAGATATATTTAAATCCCTTATTAAATTTGGCATAGGGTAACATTTCAACCAAATCAGCTTGAAAAAGATCATTTAACCCTTTCACTACCACCCTTCTGCGTTTGTAGTTTTTTCTAGCAGGTTTATGTAATTCATTAACGACTTGCTGTTTAACGGTTGTCATGACAACAAACTTGTTTATTCAATTTTAAGGAAGTTCACTTTCTATGTTTTGTAATAATTCGAAATATAACTTTTATATGTTTTTTCCCATTCATTCAATTTATCAATTTGTATTGTATAACTTTTTTCATTTAAAATTTTACTAATTTTAGTAATCTCCTTTTCTAACGCATTAAAGGATTTTTTTATCTCTCCAGTTAAGAAAGTAGTTGATCTACTATCACTATTTTTTAATTCCTCCTCTGTTTTATTTAATTCTTGTTCTAATTTCTTAATTACACTGGACATTATATTTTCCAAGGAAATATATTGTTGATTTTCTTCCAAAGTGAGTTGGTCAATTGTTCTACTGTTAAGAATGCTATTTTGATTTCTTTTTTTTTCATCATCTAACCTTTTTATAAAAGTTCTTAATTGTTTAATTTTTTCCTTGTGTTTTTCAATTATTACTTCTCTTATATTTGTTTCCATTATTTTATTAATTTTGTTGATATCATCACTTAATTTTTTGTCTTCCTTTTTAACATGTTCATTTAAAAATTGCAAATCTTTACTTATTTGATTTAGCGTTAGCAACTGTTTATTAACGTTTTCAATTGAGGTATAACATACTTTAATCTGGTTTTCATACTTTAAAAAATTTTCATCAAAAACCTTAAGCTTTTTAGCAAAGATTTCATTATTTGTTTCATTTTCACCTAATCTCCTTTTTAAATTATTAATGTCACTTATTCTCTCTTGATTTTGTTTTGAAATATGGCGTCCAAATTTATCAACTGTCATGTTGAGCTTTCATTAAACAATAAATATGATTATATTTGATAGCTGTTATTTATAGTATTACTTTATCTTCTCTTAATTCTTCAATAATAGAGATAATCTCGTTACTATGAGCATTATTTCCCGCATCACTTGATGAAATTAATAAACGTAGCCTATCAACAATTTCGTTTACATTATTCCAGTATACATAGTCTGTATTTGATCTGTTTGTTTTCAAAATTAATCCCTTTCCTGTAGATTTGGCTCTAGTTGTTCTAAACGGAGGTTGTGGTTTGTTAAATGCTGTAACTAATATTGGCAAGGTTTTTGTCTTTGTAATCCCCTTTCTTTGTAAATATGGTCCTATTATTGTAACATATTTGTGTGATGTATTTCCTTGAACTTGTTCATTTGAATCAAAATTCCTACGATATACATTTGTTTTAGCTAGAATGTTCATGTAATTATCTAAATCTTCCTTCTTATAACCTATCGGTTCTTTTTTGAAAAGCAATTCGTATAAACCTGGCGTGCCTGTGTACGTTATTCCTCCCACTTTAATGTCCTTTCCAATAATTTCTACCGGTATCTGTGTTAAACCAAAAGAAAACTTATCCGTTTCGAGGTCATGAACTATTCCGTAATAATGGTCAAATTTATGTTGTGTATCTTTCACACCCTCATCAATATATGATCTGGGTAATTCATGAAAATCTGCTAAGTAATCTTTATATGATGGTGTACCAACATAGGTTTGAATTGTTTTTCTAGTTTGTTCCAATATGTCTGACAAGTTTAAATTTGTTGTTGTGTCACTAGAAGGATCTGAAGTTTCTGCTATAACAGTTGATGACAATGGTTGTACTACAGGAGAGGAAGAAGTGATACTACTGTCATTTAAAAATGTTGGTAGTTCTGTAGGGAGTAACGGAGTTTTTCCTGTTTTCTGAATATTTTTCGTCGGAGTTGATGTTTTATAAAGCTTTGTAGGTGTTTTGAATTCTTCATACTTTGAAACTCTTTCTTCTTTTAAATCGAATGGTTCGGATTTACCAATACTTGAAATTAGCTGTTTAAGTGGTTGTGTTATTGGTCTATAAGTTTGTTCTAATTCGGACTGAGCAGTAGAAGTAGCTAATTTCAAGCTTTGATATTTCTGCTTCACGGCTTGTCTCGATTTTATTAATTCTCGAGCTAAACGTTTATCCATGCTGTACAAGTTTTAAATGAAATAAAACTGCAAATTTTTTACTTTTATAAATATATAAAGGAATCGAATTTACTCCTATATCTGCCGTGATTTACTTCACAATCTTTGTCAATTACAAGAAAGCCATATGGATCCATCCAACAGTTAGCACAAATATTTTTAAACTGATCAAATGTCATATCCAATATACAGTGGTCATTATATATATGTTTTAAACTCAAACAGTCCTGTTTAAATAAAATTAATAAGTTTGCATTTTCTCGAATTAGACGTTTAAGGATTGAGGAATATCCTTGAAAAATAAAAAAACAATCGGTGTTTCTATGCCTTCCATGCGTGAAATAGTCCCTAATAATAGATTGATTATGACAAGGAATATCATCAAAAATGATAACGGAATTTGGCTTTATCTCATGAGGTGAAATAATGTTCTCATCGCTATCATATTCAAAGTATCCAATTTCTTTCATAGGCTTTAACAACTTCCTTAAATATTCATATTTTGGTTGATCTAATGACTTTGAATAAACATAGACATTTTCAAACCTAATTCCATTAGGATGCTCGAGCAGTGTAAGCATAACGTTGGTTTTACCGCTACCACTGCAACCAACTATAAGCCCTCTTTTTGAACCACCGCAAAATAAGTCACCATGTTTTCTCAACTGTTTACTTAAAATTTTTTCGTCATGATTATTTACTGGTAATGAGAATTTTTGTTTTTCAATCCTCATTCTTAATCACACTAGTAAATATTTTTAGCTGTAAAAGTATTTATACCAGAAAAATGTCAATGTGTTTTTAGTATAAAAAGAACTTCAATGACTGTGGGTCGTCATAAGTTGAAAAAAACTATTAAAAGACGTAATAGAAAAGGCTCTGGTTTAGTAAATAAATTAATTAGTAAATTACCTTTCGAAGTTCATATACCAGGATATAATTATTGTGGTCCCGGCACCAACTTGGAAAAAAGATTAACTAGAGGTGACGTTGGTGTAAATCCATTGGATTCCGCTTGCAAAGAACATGATATATCTTACTCTCAGACTGAAGATTTATCAAAAAGACACATATCTGACCAAATATTAGAAAAAAAAGCCTGGGATAGGGTAAAAGCTAAAGATTCTTCTATTGGTGAAAAAATTGCAGCTTTAAGTGTTGCAGGAATAATGAAGGGTAAAAGAAAGTTCGGTTTGGGATTAAAAAATACAAAAGGGGGTAAACTTAAATTGAGAAAAAAACGTATCATTCGAACACCCAAAAAAATTGGAGGATGTCTACCTCTTTTGTTTCCCATTCTTGGCGCCCTGGGTGCACTAGGTGGAGGCGCGGCAGGAATTGCTAAGGCAGTAAATGATGCTAAAGCAGCTAAACAGCAACTAGAAGAAATACATAGACATAATATTGCAATGGAAAATGCTTCTAAAGAAGGTAAAGGATTATATATTAGACCATATAAAGGAAAGGGACTATTTATTAGACCTTATAAAGGAGGATCCGTCAAAATGAAAGCAATCAGACAAAAAAAAACTCAAAATAAGTTTTCCAAAAAGAGCACTTACGAACAATGATATTATTAAATATGTAAAGCTGTTAAAAATAACTGGCTTTAGAGGTGTTTTTATGCTCGATGAACTTCCAAAAAAAATTAATCTGAAAGAATGTGGTATTGTAAATTTGGATAAAAAACAAAATAAAGGATCTCATTGGACTGCTTATATTAAAAATAACAAAAATGTAATATATTTTGATAGTTATGGAAATTTAAAACCACCTTTAGAACTTCTCAAATATTTTAATTCGAATGGCAAAGTGGATGTATTTTATACTTATGAAAATAAACAAAAATTTAATTCATATAACTGTGGTCAACTATCCCTAAAATTTTTGCAAAAAAATATATAAACTCATTATTTATTGTAATATCTCATTCATAAATAAACTGCAATGTCTACCACAATTGCCATATCAGGAAACAGTTCTGTTTTGTCTGCTGATTTTAATCCGCCCATATATTTAGAGGATGAAAAACAATATTACCTGGGTTTAGCTGATTTTGAAACGTTTATGACTATCCCCAATATAAAAGAAGGATATAATAAATTTTATATAGATAATAAAGTAATTGTTATTCCCGACGGAACTTATGACATTACAGATATAGAAACATACATAAGAGAAAGTATAGAAGATTTATTTCCGAATGAAAAATTTTTTTTTCTTTTAAAAGCAAATGTTAATACTCTAAAAACTTTTTTAATGTGTAGTAGAATAATTGATTTTACCAAGGAAGATTCGATAGGAAAAATGTTGGGTTTTAATAGCAGGATACTAGAAGCTATGAAAGAGGAAGAATCAGATAATGTTGCAAAAATAACTAAGGTGAATGCTATTTGTATTGACTGTAATATTTGTGTCGGTTCTTACAATAATGGTAAACCTGTTCATATTATTCACCAGTTTTATCCAACTGTAGCTCCAGGGTATAAAATAGTTGAATCTCCTTTGCCCATTTTGTATTTTCCAGTTAGCGTCAAAGCAATTAACAATATAACAGTTAAAATAGTTGATCAAGACGGAGAACTTATCAGTTTTAGAGGAGAAACTATAACAGTAAGGTTGCATTTACAAACAAGTGAAATATAAAATGGTTGTTAGATATAATAGAGCCCTTGGGATGAGACTTGCCCCTACCACTATCAACAAAGTAAAAACTTATAAAAAGAAAAAGCCTAAACAACAGTTCAGTATCAAATCCAACACCAACAAGTTAAGACGAGATAATCGTAAATTTCTCACATCCTTGGGTTTCACTGTTTTAAAATAATGAACATATTAAACGTAAACGAAAAGCTTTATGTAGACAATTCCATCGTCAGTTCTGAGCTTCACACATATCAACCATATATTTCTTCAAAATTCGATTACAATGATGAAATAAGGATCCCAATTCAAGAACTCGATGCTTACACTCTACCATCAGATAGTTTACTTTATATCGAAGGAAAATTAACTAATACAGAAGGTAAATATAAGAAAGAATTGCTATTTATTAACAATGGTATAGCCTTTTTGTTCAGAGAAATCCGCTATGAACTAAACGGAATTACTATAGATTCAATAAGAAATGTTGGATTAGCATCAACCTTAAAAAGCTACCTTTCTCACAATACCAACGAAAGTTTAAAACTGGAAAATGCAGGTTGGTTTCCACATCGGAAAGAAGGTGATACAATTTTAGTTGATAATGATGGAAAATTCTCCGTATCCATACCACTAAAAATGCTTTTAGGATTTTTTGAAGATTACAGAAAAATTATTATGAATATGAAACAGGAATTGGTTCTTATTAGATCAACTGATGATTTAGATGGTGTTATTTTCAAAGAAGATCCGGCACACCTTGTTACTGCTCCTGACACTCCATTGGTTACTTTCGATAAAATTTATTGGAAAGTTCCTCACATTTTAGTTGATATGCCACAACAACTTGCTCTATCAAAAATATTAGAATCAAATAAAGATATATTGATAGGATTCAGGAGTTGGGAACTTGTTGAATATTCTTCTCTAACCGAAACAACCCGTCACACATGGCCGGTAAAAACAACTAGTAAACTAGAAGCTCCTCGTCATGTTGTGATTGGCTTTCAAGAAAACAGAAAAGGGAAAATTGTTAAAGATATGAGTAAATTTGACAATATTACCTTGTCAAATATTAGAGTATATTTAAATTCTGAAAGATATCCTTATCACGATTTGTACTTAAATTTCGAAGAAAACAAATTTTCTGCTTTATACGAAATGTTTGCCAACTTTAGACAGTCTTACTATGGTGTTCCAAATGAACCCATTTTTAATCCTGAACAATTCAAAAACATTAGTCCTATTACACATATTGATTGCTCCCATCAAAAAGAAACAATTCAAACGGGATCCGTAGTAATGAGAATTGAATTTGAGACACACAATGCAATTAAAAAAGATACTTCTGCTTATTGTCTTATTTTACATGACAAATTATTTAGCTACAACCCTCTTACTAAAATTGTGAAACAATTATAAACTTTATCCCCACTATTTTCATATTTCGATTTAATTTAAAGAAATTTTCAAAAGCTTTTAGTTTTAGTCATGACATCAAAACTACAACTACAAATTGAAAAATTTATTTTTAAAATTAATCAACTGAAAGAAGAAATTGCAAATTATTCAAGTAAAAAAAGTCTCATTAAAAAATTTGCTGCTTTGAAAATATGAGATTGGTTATAGATATTCAAGGATTTAAGGATGAAAAAAATAAATTTATACCGAAAGAGCTTGCAGCTTTTGATGGTTATGAAATGACTCATTACATTTTTAAAAGGCCTTTTCCAATGGAGTTTCTTTCACCTGATTGTCACAAGCAGGCGGTATGGTTAACGAAAAATTATCATTGTATACATTGGAATAATGGATTTACTCCATTACATCATTTCCCAAAAATAATTAAAACACTTACGAAGAAAGCAGATTTTGTTTTTGTAAAAGGAAGCGAAAAAAAGGATTTTATACAGAAATATTCTAAAAAGCCTGTGATTGAAATAGATGAACAACCAGCGCTAAAGCTAATGGAACCAAAATGCTTCTATCATTCAAAATCACCTTGTATGTGTGCTTTGACAAATGTGTTATTTTTATATGACAAGTGTTTTATGAATGAATAAAAATATAAAAAACTTAATTACCTTTTTATTTTGCATTAACCAACCATGATTGAATACAATTAATATGATACCTTAAATCTAATTTTCTAAATTCATTTAAAAGTTCATACTCATTTTTATATTTTAAATAATCATTACAAAATTTAGCGGCTAATTTACATTGTTCCATTCGATCTATATTATTAACATATGCTGACAAATCTTGTGCTTCTGCGTCTTCTTCGCCTACAATTGATAAATATTGGAAGTATGCAGCAGATATAATAAACTCTTCATACATTTCAGTAACCATTTGCTCCATTGTAAATATTATTAAATTTATTCTTCCTTTTCAATTTCTTGAAGAATAGTATCCTCGTCAATAAATTGCTTCAAGTCTTTTAAATAGTAACCAAAGCCAATATCTTTTAGATCTTGAATAAGTTGAAAAAAATTTAATGTTTCAATGTATTTGTTGCAACAGAGGGCAGCCTTTACGAATTCCTCAGATTGATTACAATAAAAGTCTATCCACTCCGGACCACTTGCCATACAATATGAGAAATAGGTTTTTGAAAGATTACTAAATTTCTCCTCTAATAATTTAACTGCAATCAGCAACTCAGCCATTTCATTTATTTAACATAATATTTTAAATATGTAGGGGGACGTCTCTTGCGAATAGGATTAACTTTCTTTGATAATACCTGTTTTTTATCTTCGTATAATTGAAACCTCTTTTGGGTTGCAATAATAGCAGGTATAAATTGGCAATCTTCTCCTATAAATTCTATTAGGTGGCTTAATTCTCCTACAAAGTATGATTTCCCAAATGTATTGAAAAACGTAGTAAGGCTTATAATTCCTTCTAAATAATCATCACAACAGTCAATTGCTTCCAAATAATCTCGTTTCAGTGGATAAAACAGCTTGGTGTATTCATCTTTCGAAATCACTTCAAAGAAATTGAGATATTTAACTTTTAACTGTCTGATAGTTGTAGTTAATTTTTCGCGATTACACATAATTCACTTATTACTTGACACATTTTTTCTTTTTGTTTTATACAAAATTGGTGGAAAAATTCAAAAATAACTTTTTACGCAACTCGAGCACAGCTTAGTAAATGTGCCTCGGCATACTAAAATGATCATGATGCACCTATTTATAAGACTTAAGAATGCAAAATCAAATGTGGGAGAACAAAGAGAAAAAATTAAAAATATGATGCGAATGAGAATAAAAGGGGAGGAAGTTAAGAATGAGGGACATGAGAGAGAGGAAGAGGAGGAGGAGGAGGCGCTCCCATATTATAACTACTAACAAAAAACCAATTGTAGGGTTACTTAAAACTTTTTTTCTGGTTATTAGAAAAACAAAAGACTATTAATTTTACAAGATATCACGATAAGTTGTATTGTTTAAATCGGACACACCTCGGCACACACTCTATACTATATTTCCCTCAAATGGAACTCTTCTTGCAGATTATAAATATAATATCTGGTTTGATAACTTTATGTTCAAAGACACCCAATCAATTTAAGAAAAACCATATGAGGCAGTGTGTTAGAGAGAGACAACACTATTACATAGTGGAGTGGATAGGTATCAAACCAGATATAATTAAAATCTGCAATAAGAGACCCATTTGAGGGACATATAATAGTCAGGATGTCCCATTTGAAAAATATAATTTATAGTCATATGTTGTAAAATTGGCAGTCCCTTTTTTTTCATTTTTTACAAGCTTGGTAATTTATGTAATTTTTTTTAACAATCATTTGACCCTACCACACTAATAATATAACAGACTTAATATTTGGACAGCACATATTTAAGATTTTCCCATAAGAGACAATGTTTTAGAGAGAGAGCTAGGGATAACCTTGATTTCCTCAAATTTTAAATACTTTTAATGTATGAGTGCATTACATCGTTGGGTTTTGGAATGCAAAGGTTTGTTACAAAACAAATTAAAAAATCCAGGTGTGTATTTAAAAGTTGATGATGGCCCCTCAATTACGAAACATCATATTCAAAATATGACAGCACGATAAAATGTTAGACAAAAAAATGCTTTGGCAATATGTTTACAACTTTACAAAAATTTTAGGATTAATTAATTTTAAAAATGCAATATTTTATTCGTTTCTAAATATCTCAAGAACATAATGGCTAGAATTCGCCTGCAGGTGCTATTAGGCTTGTAACGAAATTGTCTAAAACTTTCTATATTTAACCATTTTTCTATTTCTTGCAATAAGCAAAATCTGTTTTGTGATGTTACATCCTCTCCAAATATGAAAATACAAATTTTCAGAAGTCAAAATCTCAAAAACAAGTAAAGATACTACATACAAATAGCTAGAATCTAGGACAAAATTCAAAACCCAGAAGAAATTGGTGTTTTATTTAAAAAATAAAAGTTGATACCACCACTACGTTTTATACCAATATGTATATTTAAAAATATTTCTAAAATGTAACACAAATAAGTAAAGTAAATAAGCATCCAAATGTGTATTCCTCTTTTTTTAACTAACTCAAAATTCCAGGTATTACTGGTATTACTCTGTATTGTCATATTTCTTATCAACTTGAACGAAATTGTGCCATCCAGTACTGGTATTTTATTTGTTAAGACAGGCTTTTGATAGCCTAAATATTGAAATTTTGCTTCTTAAACTTGAACATATTAGTGCCAGGGGATTCCTTTTGCAGTTGTTTCCATCATATTTGACTTTTCGCAAACAGACTTAGGTTTCTATGTCGATAGCAATTTGAATTGAAAGCTTGACTGTAAAAATATTTGTACAAAACTGTCGAGAGCGTGTTTTGCTTGAGGGTTTTAAAGTTTAAGTATCTTCAGGCAGACATATATAGAACTATTTATTTTGCAAACATTGCAAGCCGTTGCGTTATGGAATACTACACTGGAGTGTTTCAACCGACTGGGATTCGATATTTGTAGTACTAAAGTATGCAATTAGAATTTTAGCAAATGCCAAATACCGCGATTCAAGTAAAACATATTTTAAAAATCTAAAAATTTTAACAGTTCCTTGGCTATTTATTTTAGAATCCACCCTATTTGTTTTAAAAAATAAGAGTATTACCAGCTAGTAGATTAAATTAATTTTTGAAAGAGCATACCACAGCTCAGAATTTTTATAAATATACAAATAACCTTGAATATTTATTTTGTTCCACTTTTGGTTAAAATGCATTTTTTTCAAAAATTGGAAGTAGATAAAATGTTTTTATATTTATACATGCATATATACATAAAGTATTCTTTCTTACTCTTTATACGAAAAATTTTTTAGTATATTCTGTTACTATTAAAATTAACATAACATTTTTAGACAAATATCACAGGAATAAATACATACATGTTTTTTATTAAATCCATTTTTTGAAAAAAAAACTGCCTAAAAAAGATATGGAACCTCTAAGTTTTACACAAATTCAATGAAAATTGAATAATCATTATAGATAGAAATACGAGCAGAAATATTAAAATATGTAATATTATTTATTGCTTCTTTTTAACATTATCACTATACAGGGTTCAGATGCTAACATCGATGGTAATTTTCTTTAAATATAATACCATTTTTTTATTACATGCTTAGTTTTTTAAGGTCTTTCCGAAGGTCTTTCTTATAGCATCAGCTTTTTGTCTAAATAGAAGAAAGAGTTTTTCTGATAAAAAAAATCGATAAATTCACCTTTACCAACAAGTTGCTTCGTACAGAATTCTCTTACGAGACCACACGGACGACCATATAAAACTGAGGTAGGAGTGCATAATTTCTGCTCTTCTAAATCTCAATCGAAATGGGAAAACATGTTTTTTTTTTGGGATCCCGGAACCCTAAAATGTAATGATCAGTAAAAATCTCTTAGGGTGATTTTTTCGCGATTACAATACTTCCCTTTTACAGGACCATAAGAAAGATCATACAAAACTGAGGTAGGAGTATACAATTTCTGCTCTAAGTAGAATTATTTTGATTTTACAGCCTTTCTAAATATCAAATTGTCATTTTTCAAATGTCATATCTCAAAAAAAATTGAATATACGTAGAGTCAAAAGCGCAATGTAATAAATAACTTAACATGTTTTAATATTTTTTCAGACATAATAACCTGAATTATTCTGAAATATGTGAAAGGCTTTAAAGACGCATGATTTAAGTACGGGCTTAAAACCGCAAACAAGAAAAAATATCCTACAACTTGTATCACCAAGATGTCAACTAATCAATTTAATGTTCCAAAAATTTTATAAGTCTTATTGATCTGATTACTTTTACTACTTTATAGATATTACTTATATATTTGTTTAAAGTTATTCTAAGTAAAATAAATATATTTTTATAATAAAATATATTTTTTGGAATCTTAGTCTTATTATTTTAATTTTTTCACTTCAAATGTATGTCTTAAAATCCACCTGACATTTTTTTTCTTTCACCGCTCTCTCTATTTTTGGAGCCTCACTTGGTTCCCTCAAAAACAAAAGTGTATGCCTCTGGGCATTATCATATAAGTGCCATAGGTATACCAGTCAGTTTACCATGTTGTTAAGATATAATAGCACGTTGGACATGCCAAAGATATTTATAAAGAAAAATAAATAAATATAGTTCTCTAATATTTCAGTTAATATTACAACAGTTTCAACTAGTATGTATGCATCTTTTATTGTAGGGATGATATTAACAAAGGCCATACATATTCAACCAGTTTTGCAAAGAAGCGTGGTATTGATGTTGAGAGTTTAAAGTTCCAAGATGAGTCTCCAGCGAGGTCTCCAGGGATATCTTTGTGAGTATAAATTAAGAGATCTTTCAGTAAAATATTTGAAAGTATCACATATTAGTAAAAGTATTCCTAATACAATGTGCCAAAATGAATTACGAAAAAATTTTTTAAAGGTTTAGATAATTCAAATAGATACTAAAACCCTGACAAAATTACAATAAAAAAAAAGATTATGCATGCACAAGTGGTGTTTGCCCTGACATGTTTTGTAAGGGCAAATAATGCAAGGTGGCAAAATGTAAGGTGTTGGCTGTAGAGACGTTATTCCATAATTTTGGGTACTTGGTTGTACTGTTTTACAACCACATTTAAAAAGTAAAAATTTGTCTTGGTATAGGCCGTTAAAATAAGTGGGATAGGGAAGGGGTTCACATGAAGGGAAATATAGTTTGATGATGTGAAAAAAATCTAGCAGCATATAAGAAGACTGACACTTATATAATTCTAACACCACTTTTATTTGTTCTTGATTATTACTGGATTTACAAATATTATTAGTAATATATATAATAGATAAATATATATATATATATATATATATATATATATATATATATATATATATATATATATATATATATATATATATATATATATATATATATATATATATATATATATATATATATATATATATATATATATATATATATATATATATATATATATATATATATATATATACATGAAAAAACATAAAACAATATACATTGTTCCTTAATTTTATGCTCATTTTTAAGTGGGTCATTCCTTGACGTATTTTATGAGAATTCATATAAACGTGTTTTCGATAGTCTATGTTTTGTTTTGTCTTTGAGATACAGGCCGTCTTAATAAAAAGAAATAATTTTTTATAGATATTTTAAATATATTTCACGACGATTTTGATCAAGCATCGCAAGTTTGATTGGATGACAAGGGGCTGAAAGTATTAGGATTATAATTATCCAGTTCATGGCATCTGGGAGAAGAGCAACATAATTCATATTAAAGAAAAAGTAAAGTATGCCACAGGTTTATAAAAAGTTGTTATTTTTGTTTAGATCAAGAGATTAAAACTTCAGTTTTTTGAAACTCGCCTTTTTTGTTCTCTCTCTTTACTCTATACTTACTATATCTCAATAATATTAGGTTTTTCATTTTGTAACTTCCATCCAATGTTAAGCTTGTTTTTGGTATGCATTGGAGGGACTCGCGCAAGGCAGAAATTGAAGAAAAAAAGAAAAATTAAGTAAAATTATTAATTAATTGAAATCGAATTTAGCACATTGATTGCAGTAGCTAAAGTATGATATTGTATTGATTTAGAGGCAATGTAGACACATCTTCCTGTGTGACTATATTTTTGTATAGCTTGCATTTTCTGTACGCTTGGTTCATTTATACTTATACTGGTTGTAATAGTAGTGGGAGGTACAACACAAAAGTCTATAGTTTTTACTATTTTTAGAAATATATTATATAGAGTATTAAGATTCTGGGGCAACTTAATATAGTAAGACAACTGAATGGCATTTATATATTGAGTAGGCACATCTCTCTTTGCGAGTATGTTTTTGCATAGTGTTCATTTTCTGTTAGGCTTTGTTCATTTATACTTCTATATAATACTCTGGTGTATTACATGCTCCCTAATATTTTTAAATATGTGAACATTTTTCTAGGTTACTTCAAGAAATACAGTTGGGCAGTGGGATAATCCATTTTAGGGAGAAATTAGAAAATACATATTAACAGCTTCAATATTTGGCACAGTATGTAAAAGGCGACTTCCTGCAATAACCTGGTCAGTTCCATTATAAATCTAAGGCATTTTAAAACCTATTACACACTTTATGGAAAGCAAAAAGAGAATGTTGCTAGGCAGAAATTCGCACAGTCAAGACCAAATGAAAAAATCAAGGAACCAGTGGCGGCTTGTCAGGGTAGGCCTCTGAGGCCGCGCCTCACCCCCAAAATAAAGGAAAAGAGAATTTTTTTATATAACTTTTTATCTATTACCAATTAGAAATATACTTTTTAACAGTTTTACAACATAATAACATTAAAAAAAAAACAAAATATAATCCCATAATAAATATTTTAGAAAATAAATTCTGACCACATCAAAAAACCGACCGTGCAATCCGTGCAAACCCATTCCTAAAGAAAGTGCTCTTGAATGAGGCGAAATAATTTTAGCTTGAAAAGTTTCGACTTCTGACCTATTTATCAACGGCCGATGCCGGCGAGTCACCTGATTACGACAGAGCGGGATGGCGATTGCCGATGCACGAGTTATGAGTTCCATAACCTCGACCATATGGTGTAACTTCACAGAACTAGAACGCCGACATCAGCAATTATTATAATATAAATAGTTTTTGCAAAACAATGTTAAGTTAGTTATAAGATTGTATTCATGTAGCTCGGTTCTTAAAAAAATAAATTGTTTTTTAAAAAGTCAATTTCGGGGTTGTAAAACTTAACTGGCGCAGTCGGGCACGGATTTTGATCGAACGGAAAAGACAAACATCGCTTATCCGGTCTGTTTCAACAGTTCGTCGATCTAAAACCAGAAAAAAAGAAAAAAAAGAAGTTTGCAGCCCCCAAGAACCTACCAGGGAGAAGTCCAACATCGACCGAACCTCTGGGAACCTAGAATTAAGACGCCTGGGACACCTCGCATCGGATCCTCTAGGCAGTAGTTTAGAAAAAGCAGCCAAGAAGAACATGCAGTTAATCTTCGCTGGAATATTATTGTAAGTGCTCATTTTCCTATACAAAATTTCCCACTTTTTCCTAGTTTTAAATAGGCATTTTTATTTCTATAAAGTAGTATTTTTAATTTATGTCTGATATTGACGATATAATTGCAAATTTATCTCAATTAAGCGTAAACTCGAACGACGATACTTTTTTAACAGTTCTTGATAATAATTTAAATCTAGAAACATCTACACCAACCGAAAATATGAGTCGCGATATTCCGCTTATGAGATACCAAGCCGATAACATTCCTCCTTTTGACGGTAATACTAAATTGCTTCAAACATTTATCTGTTCATGTGAAAACTTATTAAAAAATTTTCAAAATTCTACTAATCTTGAAGACCCTATAAATGTAATACTTTTAGATACCATATTAAGTAAGTTACGAGGTAGGGCAGCTGATTTAATTGGGTCAAGATCAGAGCTCAACTCTTGGGTTTTAATAAAA
Source organism: Kuschelorhynchus macadamiae (assembly GCA_030620095.1). NCBI lineage: Eukaryota > Metazoa > Arthropoda > Insecta > Coleoptera > Curculionidae > Kuschelorhynchus > Kuschelorhynchus macadamiae. Next base: position 926,517 of record JAUTXW010005283.1, read on the forward strand.
AATACATTAAATTTAACATTTTCCGATCAAAGAGGCATTGATTGCCTTATACAAGATTTGATTTCTATAAAGCCACAAAAAAATGAATCACCTTTAAATTTCGGCATGCGAATACAAGATGCCAGAAGCCTTTTATTTGCAAAATTAAGTACTCTCATAGTCGATAACACAGAAAAAAGAATTAAAATAGCACATTATGATGATTTTGCTTTAAAAACATTTTTAGCAGGTCTTCCTTATCACATGCAATTAGTAGTCAGGCTTAAAAACCCGCAAAATCTCGAAGAAGCGTTAGCATATACAACTGAAGAAGAAAATTTTATTCAGTTTAGTTCAGGAAGAAATTATACAACAAATTCTAATTTTAAAAATCAATATAACACAAATTTGCCTAATATAAGAAACCAAAACTCAAATATTCAATCTAGACCGCAAAATACATATCCTCATCCAAATTTTTCATTTTTACCTAGACCCATATTACCACCTACTAATTTCGCCCCTAGGCCTTTTCAAACAATGCCCATGACCAATAATTTCGCTCCTAGACCATTTCAGCCAATGCAAACAGCAAACAATTTTCCACCCAGACCTTTCCAACAGGGACAACCATTTCAAAATCAAAATTTCAGATTCCCATTATCTAATAACAGTCAACCACAAAACCAACCCCCTTCATTTCCAAAATCAAGCGCAATAATTCGAAATCAAAGACAAACTGAATTAAATAAAGTAACGCCTATGGACACTAGTTCAGGCAACACTGCGCTAAACAAACCAAAACCAAAATTTTCCTTTCAGGAATTATACGCCCAGCAAATAACTAACCCTTCAGCCCTTATTGAAAACCCTGAAGAAAATACCGAAATTATAGATTTCCCGACATATGAAGATAATCAAAATTATTCTTCAAATAATTATGAAATAAATCAAAATTACTATGGTGCGGACAATACATATCCATACCCATATGACCCCACATATTATGCTGACACATACTCGACGGAATATTCAACTGCGGTTACTTGTAATAATAACAATTACGAGGAAAATTTTTCGCTCGCTCATCAGGACAACAACCAGACATAATATTTCTCAATAATATGAGATCAGACCTTCCGTATATTTTTATTCCCGAAATCAACGCTTATTTTTTAGTAGATACAGGTAGGTCTAGAAGTTTGATAAGTCCTGACATCGCGCATAAATTTTATAAACAATTTATAAAAAAAGAATCATTTAATATTCAAACGGCACATGCCATGTCAAACCACGATGAAGTTGCTAATATACCATTTTTTACTATTTTTAATACAAACGGCTTTCACAAATATTACTTATTCGACTTTTCTCAAAAATATGATGGCTTAATAGGCGCAGATATTTTGAGTCAATTAAACGCCAGCATTAACATAAAAGAGGGAAAATTAAAAACCCCATTTGCTGAAATTTGTATTATTTACGAAAAATCTAATAAGAAAACCGAAAATAAATTTCAAAATTTCTATATAAATATACCCGCGAGAACGCAACAAATTGTAAAAGTACCAGAAAAGATGGAAAACGGTATAGGTATTTTAGATTATACAAAATTTGAAAATAATCTCGAAATGCCTCAAGCTCTTGTAAATGTTTCAAATTACTGTGCTATAACATCTATTACCAACTCTTGCGATTTTCCTGTTAAAATAAACTTTACCGAACCCATTGATATGTGCCACATTAACTTTATTGAGAAAATGGAAACTGACCAAGATATTTCCGATTATCATGATTCCATTTTAAAATCTAATTTAAAAAATCTTCGCCTTGACCATTGCAACTCTGAAGAACGAGAAGCAATAAGAAATTTATGTTTAGAGTATAGAGATATATTCTATTGTGATAAAATCCCCTTAACATTCACTAATCAAATACGGCATAAGATTAATTTAAAGGATGAGTCACCTATTTTCACAAAAAGTTATCGTTACCCCGAAATCCACAGAACAGAAGTAAAACAACAAATTTCGAAGATGCTTGAACAAGGTATTATACAAAATTCAGTCTCCCCTTGGTCCAGCCCCATCTGGATCGTTCCAAAGAAGTTTGATGCTTCTGGAAAACGTAAATGGAGGCTTGTCATCGACTATAGGCGCCTTAATGAACGCTCTATTGATGATAAATACCCCCTCTCTAATATTTCAGACATCTTAGACAAATTAGGCAGAAGTCAATACTTCACAACTTTAGATTTGGCAAACGGATTTCATCAAATCGAGATGGATCCTGAGGACGTTCAGAAAACAGCTTTCTCTACCGAAAATGGACATTACGAATTCAAAAGAATGCCATTCGGTCTAAAAAACGCACCATCAACATTCCAACGGGTGATGGACAATATATTGCGTGGTCTTCAAAACGAAATTTGTCTTGTATATCTAGACGACATCGTAATTTTTAGTACCTCACTTCAGGAACATATTACTCGATTAAGACAAGTTTTTAGCAGACTTCGTGAGTCAAACTTTAAGATTCAAATGGACAAGTCCGAATTTCTAAGAAAAGAAGTCCAATATTTAGGTCACGTAGTTACCACAGAAGGAGTCAAACCCAATCCTGACAAAATTTCTGCTATAAAAAATTTCCCGATTCCAAAAACCCAAAAAGAAATAAAATCATTTTTAGGTTTATAAGCCTACTACAGACGCTTTGTTAAGGACTTTGCAAAAATTACCAAACCTATGACCCTTTGCCTGAAAAAAGATTCAAAAATAGTTCATAACCCTGATTTTGTCAATTCATTCAATCACTGTAAACAATTGCTTATCAATGCACCGATCCTTCAATATCCTGACTTTGAAAAGCCCTTTATTCTCACGACCGACGCTAGCAACTTCGCTGTAGGCGCAGTATTATCACAAGGCAATGTACCTAACGACAAACCGGTAGCTTACGCCTCTAGAACATTAAATGATTCTGAAACAAAATACTCTACCATCGAGAAAGAATTGCTCGCTATAGTATGGGCATGTAAATATTTTCGCCCTTATTTATTTGGTCGAAGATTCCAAATTTTCACTGATCATCGCCCCTTAGTCTGGCTCTTTAACTTAAAAGAACCAAACAGTAAACTTGTAAGATGGAGGTTAAAACTCGAAGAATATGACTACGAAATAATTTATAAAAAGGGCAAGCAAAATACAAACGCAGACGCACTCTCGCGAATCTGTATCAATGCGATTGAAAATGAAAGCGTAATAAATAACCCCGGTGATATAGACCTAGATATAGACACCTTTTTAGACCAGTTTGACCCAAACAGCTTAGAATTAACCGACATTACTTCAACTTTACAAAATTTAGAACCACCAAAAACTAAAGAAAATAAAATTAAAATTTTACAAGACATACAAATAGGTCCACCTCAAATATCTCAAATACCTCAAACACTTCAAATACCTCAAACACTTCAAATACCACAAACATCTCAAACACCTCACATACATCTAACATCTCGAATACCTCAAACATCTCAAAAACCACAAACACCTCAAATACCAGAGTGTAGTTTACAAACACCTCACTCTAGCAGTAATCGAAAAACAATTAACGAAGGTATTTCAATCTTAGATGAAATTGTAAATAATAAACCTAATCAAATAATAATTTCAAAAAATCCCTATGACAAAATAGAAGTTACTTGGGACACTTTTGAAAAACACAATATTTGGAACGTAAAAATCGGAAAAGGTAATCCTAAACTTATACTAGAATTCCTAAAAACGTACACATCAGACAACAAAACTTTCCACTTATATTTCTATGACGATTCCATGTATCTCGAATTTAACGACATATACATGAGACACTTTTATGCAACAGCCTTAAAGTTAATAAAATGTACCAAATTAGTAAATTCAATAAAAGACGTCGAAGAGCGCACTCTTCTTATTAAATACCAACACGAAGGCAAGTGTAACCACCGTGGTATTTCTGAAACCTTCGAAAAACTTAAAAGAAATTATTACTGGCCTTCCATGAAAACAGATGTGACTAAATATATTAACGAATGCGAAATATGCCAAACATCAAAATATTCACGTAAACCACCCTATGTACCTTTGGTTCTTACTGAAACAGTAGGCAAACCATTCCAATTATTACACATTGACGTTTTTAAATTCGATAACAAAGAGTTTCTCACCATTATAGATACTTTTTCAAAACTAGGACAAGCTTTGCCTATCTCCGGCAAAACCTCTATAGAAATTTGTACAGCCCTAATACATTATTTCTCCTTTTACGGTATACCCGAAAGGATAATAATGGACAATGGCCCTGAATTCAAAAACAACACACTACAAGAACTTTTAAAAGCTCATAAAATAGATGTTCATTTTACTACACCCTTTCACCATGAATCTAATTCACCTGTAGAACGTTTCCACTCTACAATCATAGAACACCTACGTATTTTAAGAGAAAGGTTTAAAAAGGAAGACTCAAAAACACTAATGAAATATGCCTTAATAGCCTACAATAATTCTATACATTCGTCGACTAAATACACCCCTTTCGACATAACATTCGGACACACTAATTCTAGAGATCCAATGCGACTTAATAAAAACAACATTTTATGCAGATTATGTATCTAACCATAACGATAAACTAAAACACCTTTATGACGACATAAAAAATACCTTACAAACTCAAAAAGAAAAAGTTATAGAAAAACGTAACACTCTAGGACCAAAGCAACACCAGTTTAAAGTAGGACAGACTGTTTACAAAAACAGTAACAGACGAGACAAAAAGGAAAAGAAATTTCTCGGTCCTTTCGAAATTTTAGAATTATTAGAAAACAATAAAGTCTCAAAGAAAAATAAATTAAACAATAAGATCGAAAGTATTCACATAAAGGAATTAAAAACCCCTGTTGTTGCAGGCTCTTCGAAAGCACAAGCACAGAAGTGACCTTCCACAACCTCGACAAGAATCCCGGACTATTACCACTCAAACTTGGCAACTCCCAAAATATAATCGATTTTTGGTCCTTCGTACAAATTTATGATATCACCCCTATAATAGACGAATATATTTTGCTACAATCTAGTTTTAAGAAAATAATAACTTCTTTGAAAAACACAACAACATATAAAAAAGAATTCTACAACTCCTATAATTTAGCTTCTATCCTCGAAAATAAAATTAAAACACAAATAGTGCAGATAAATCCTTTGGCATTTAAAAACAGAACAAAAAGAGGACTCGTAAATGGCTTAGGTTCAATAATAAAATCTTTAACAGGCAATCTTGATCAAGAAGATGCCGAAAAATACGACAAAACTATCTCTTCAATATTCGCCAACGAAAATAACTTAAAATCGGCAATGCAAGAACAAATAACCATAGTACAAAAATCTAATAAACTATTTCAAGAAATCTCTAAAAACCTAACACACAACCATCTTATCTTAGAATCACGCACATTACAAATTGAAGAAGTTCTAAAAAATTTAAAAACAAAAGAGATGGAAAATAACCATTATTTTCTAATACATATGCTAATTTCACAAATAACAACATCTTTTCAAGAAATTTATGATATCCTAGAAAAAATACAAATAGCAATAACATTTTCCAAATTAAACACATTTCATAACTCAATTTTAGACCCCAACGATCTTCTTAACGAAATACAAATTGTAACAACCGAAATAAAACCTGGTAAACTTCCGTTTTTTCCAAATTTCGAAAATATTCTAATTTTTGAAAAAGTACTACAAATCAAAAGTTATTCTAAAAGGAATCAAATTATTGTTATAATAGAAATGCCTATTGTAGAAAATAACAACTATATACTGTACCACCTTTATCCTTTACCAACCCCTTCGTCAAATCACTTTAAAATGATTCTCCCTCAATCAAAATACCTCATCCTAAATGAGCTGAAGTTTGCCTCATTCAATCAACAATGCCAAGAAGTCAGTACAGAGGAATACCTTTGCCATGAAATAAACCCAGCGCCCATCGACAAAGTACCTCCCTGTGAAGTACAGATGCTGAAGTTTAGCCAAAATATATCCCAGTGCCATCAGATGAAAATTGAAGTCCAAGAAATCAAAATTGAAAAATTAGAAAGGCAAGAATGGATGTTAGTAATACCAAACCAAGTAGTAGCAGTAAAACAATGTGGTACAAATAAAGACAACATTCCTTTAAAAGGAACCTACATTCTTGAGATGAACCCAAGTTGCGAAATATACATTAACAACGTATTGTTAAAAACCTATCAAGACCCCAAAATACACTTTAAAAATATCGAACTTCCCCAAATAAACTTGAAATATGCAAATGAAGAATCCAACCCAATGAAGTTCAATAACTTTGAATTGAGTTCTTTAAATCTGAATGAAGCAAGAAGGATCAAACGGCCCTTGATGCTCAAAACAAGAAACTAAATGAAGCCCTTCATCAGCCAGTATACTTCCACAAATTCAGTTTTTGGACGCTATTACTGTATATGATAATATTTACAGTAATCAGTTACTTTGTCTACAAGAGGATTATCAGCCCAAGATTTAAGAAGCCCAAACCTACCCCGAGATACCAAGAAGCTAACACTCAAGCCAGTTCAGAGATAGTCATCTGAAGCTCGCTACCTCCGTAAGCTCGTCTCTAGGTCGGGAGGAGTTATGAGTTCCATAACCTCGACCATATGGTGTAACTTCACAGAACTAGAACGCCGACATCAGCAATTATTATAATATAAATAGTTTTTGCAAAACAATGTTAAGTTAGTTATAAGATTGTATTCATGTAGCTCGGTTCTTAAAAAAATAAATTGTTTTTTAAAAAGTCAATTTCGGGGTTGTAAAACTTAACTCACGCGTTTTCTATTGCATTCTTTAGGCGATAAATCTGTAGCTTGGATATGCTTTTATTGGATATTTAAATCACATGACTAGCGAAATATTCCAACGGCTTCTTTTTACGTCGTGCGTGCGGCTGAGAAAGAAATAGGAAATAGATTGCGATAATCGCTGATTGAGGGCGTTCTGTCTTTTAAGGTGAATAAATACGCGTGAGTAAGTTTTTGTTTTGTTTTGATTTGGTCAGTGGCAGCTCGTCAGGGCAGGCCTCTGAGGCCGCGCCTCACCCCCAAAATAAAGGAAAAGAGAATTTGTTTATATAACTTTTTATCTATTACCAATTAGAAATATACTTTTTAACAGTTTTACAACATAATAACATTAAAAAAAAAACAAAATATAATCCCATAATAAATATTTTAGAAAATAAATTCTGACCACATCAAAAAACCGACCGTGCAAACCCATTCCTAAAGAAAGTGCTCTCGAATGAGGCGAAATAATTTTAGCTTGGAAAGTTTCGACTTCTGTTCTATTTATCAACGGCCGGTGCCGATGCCGGCGAGTCACCTGATTACGACAGAGCGGGATGGCGATTGCCGATGCACGCGTTTTCTATTGCATTCTTGAGGCGATAAATCTGTAGCTTGGATATGCTTTTATTGGTTATTTAAATCACATGACTAGCGAAATATTCCAACGGCTTCTTTTTACGTGGTGCGTGCGGCTGAGAAAGAAAGAGGAAATAGATTGCGATAATCGCTGATTAAGGGCGTTCTGTCTTTTAAGGTGAATAAATACGCGTGAGGAAGTTTTTGTTTTGTTTTGATTTGGTAAGTTGGACCGTTCCATTTTTTGTATTTGCTTTTTGCTTTTGAAATGAATCCTATTCACGACATTATTGCTTCATTAATTGAAAGGCCTTTTTTAAGAAGAAGCGAAACTGAAAAGAAACAGATATTAGGTAGCCGTCCGACGCCGAAAATTTTAGCAATATTTAACGATAAGAGGCAAGGTAAAAAATATTCAAGAACTTTTCAAATATCTTGGTACGAAACTTATAGGTGGCTATGCGGAAGTATTTATAAAGAAAGTTTATATTATTGGCCTTGTATTTTATTAGGTTGCGTCAAAAATAATTGGAGTTCAGGGGGCGGATATTCGGATTTAAAAAATTTTTCACGAGCAGTAAAATCGCATGAAAGTTCAAGAGAGCATATTAAAAATTCGGTAGCACTTACAAGACTGGAGCAAAATAGGGCGACTATTGCGGATGCACTACAAGAAAATGGAAGTTAATAAAATTGTTTATAATGAAAATGTTCGAAAAAACCGTTTATTATTAAATTATTTAATTGATGTTACTATTACTTTGGGTAAACAGGACTTGGCATTTCGAGGTCATAATGAAACAACAGATTCTTTTAACCGTGGCAATTTTAAGGAAATATTTGCATGCTTAATAAAAAGAAATGCCGAACTTACTGAACATTGTGCTAAATTTAGTAATATTTTTACGGGACAATCTAAGACTATACAAAACGAACTAATTGGTTGCATACATGACTATATTCAAGAATATATAAAAAAAGAAATCAATGACACCGTTTGTTGTTTTTTTGGCGTAATTGCGGATGATAGTACTGATATAACAGAAAAATCACAGTGTTCGATAACAGTTAGGTATGTGACCAACGGATCTTTAAAAGAAAGATTTTTAGGATTTTTTGACGTTAGCGATAATAGAACAGCAGAGAGCCTTTTTCATTTAATACAAAACAGCTTAGAGCCTTATGACTTTAAAAATAAATTGGTCACGCAGTGTTACGATGGGGCTAGTGTTATGGCAGGTGAAATAAATGGGCTTCAAACAAAAGTTAGATCTATTCCTCCTTTAGCTATGTTTACTCATTGTTGCGCCCACAGATTAAATCTAGTTTTACAACAGGGAACAAAACTGATTACCCAAAGTCGTATGTTTTTTGCCACTTTATTAGGAATACCAAATTATTTCCACCAATCACCAAAACGGTCTTTTGTGCTTAATCAGATAGTAGGTAAAAGAATTCCGCAAGCTGTAGAAACGCGGTGGTATACACGGTCTAAAATTTTAAACTTAGTGGCTAATGAATGGGACAATTTAATTATAGTATTTGAAACTATTATTAATGACTTAAGTTCTGGAACAGAATCTATTAATGGTGCAAAAGGATTTCTAAAGCATTTTAATGATTTCGAATTTTGCCTTTTAACGCATATTTATAAACAAATTTTTAGTTGCACTGATGTACTGTTTCAAATATTACAGTTAAAGCATTTAGATATAAATTACTGCATTTCGCAAATAAACCTTGCCAAGCAACGAATTATTGAATTTAGAAACGAGGATCATTTCAAAGAACTTTTCAATATTGCTAAAAAAGCCACTATTCTGCCAACTAACACACGTCGAGGGCAATGTTCTAGCGACTTTGATATTTTTACTAAATATAAAATATTATATTTCGAAATAATAGATTGTATAATTCTTCAATTAGGGACGCGGTTTGAAAATTTAAATAATTTAAATTTCTTTGCTTTAGTCGATTGCACAAAATATTCGGAATATGTTAAATGCTTTCCAGACGACTTATTAAATAATTTATTAAAAAATTATCCAAACATTTTTGACAGAGATAGATTAAAGAATGAGCTTTCTGTATTGTATAGGGATGAACAATTTTCAAATTTAGATGTCGAAAATAGTCTAGCTTTGTTATTTAAAGATTTTAAAGCAATTTTTGCGGAAGCATATAAGCTTTTTAATTTAGTTTTACCTATTCCCGCAACAAGTGTATCGGCCGAACGAAATTTTTCATGTCTTAAACGGATCAAAACCTATCTAAGAAACACAATGACACAAGAACGGCTTTCGGGTTTAGCAATGATGTCAATAGAGCAGGAATTACTGTCAGAACTTAGTGAACACCAAAACTTTTACGACCAAATTATAGATAAATTTGCAACCTTAAAAGACAGACGTATAGATTTAATGTACAAAAAGTAGTTTTTTTATCTTATTTCATACAACTATTTATTTTAAGTTTTAATAAACTAAATTATGTTTTTATTATCGCAATCACCGCTATATTTTAGTGATAGGTGTACATATTTTACTTGTTTTGTTTATTTTTTATTTACTTTTTTTAGAGTTTATTTTTTTAGTTTTTAATGGTTTAGCAGGGCTATTGGCGATGACCTCCATTAAAAAAAAGGTCAACGCGTCGCAGAATAATACCTCATGGGTGACGTGGAAATTTATTCACATTTAAACAAAATTAACCTCATGTAGCCTCACCCTTCAATATACTCACGAGCCGCCACTGCAAGGAACCTGCCAATTTTATTCATGAAGAATTTAACCACTTAGCTGCTACACCTGATGGTAAAACACTTTTTATTATAACTATTAAATTCCCAAAATTCTATTTGTTTATTTAGACTTTTTACATATTAAGTACTTGACTAAACATTAAATATAGTATAAAAAGAAATCATTTTTCACATTTATTATTATCAGGTAATATAATTATTCTTTCAAAAGATAACCTTTAAATCATATTAAAGCATTTTTTTCTTTGTACGTATTCAAAATACACAAAATGTCGATTTTTTTATTAAAAAACAATAACTAAGCATTTTAGGTCTAAGGTGTGGTACATCAATTATGTTTTCTTTCAAAGAACTTGCTAAATTTTTTCTGTTCTATTTTGAGTTTTGCGTCTTTTTTTCCTACTAATTAGCATTAAAGAGAATTTGTTCTATATCATAACTGTTAATAATAGGCCAAAAAATATATGTAAAGGCCGTTTTACATGCTGCAATTCTTTCTTGCAAGTTGCAATAGTCTTGAACAAAAGCATGCGCAGAGGCAAGACATTTGTACCTTTTGTCAAACTGCGCATGCCTTTGTTCAAGACTATTGCATATTGCAAAGAAAAATTGCAGCATGTAAAACAGCCTTAAGGTATTTTGCCTATTACTAATATGTAGGAAAGTAAAATGCAACAAAGCCTTCTTAAAAATTTGCTTACTACTACTAAACTTCCAAAGCTTTTACAATTAAACATTAACTTATACCTATTTTACTTGGACCTCTTTTGTGTATTACTGATAAACATATTTAATTTTGACACAGAATTTATTTTTTTTATTTTGTTAGGTATGTATTAATTGTACAGAACAAAACAAGGAAAAAACTAATTCTAATTATTTTTTCTCTAGGTACAAAGAAAACTCCATATCACAAGAAAACTGTTTATTGCTACGAACTGCACAGGCCAATAGACCATGTAATTTTGAATCTCACCATCGATGAAGAAAGCAGAAAAGGAAAATATATTTTAATTTATAGATTTAGAAGTTTGTAATCGTTAGTAGAACAGTTTATGCTTTTGTAGTAAATCCCCATGACTAGTTAATGCATCTTATGAGTATGAGTAGGCGTGTTTGTTGTGTGCAGAATTTAGTAATAAGATCTCTTTATGTAGATATATTTAAATTATATTTAATGCAAAAAGTTTCTACTTAGAAATGGAGATAAATATGACCCCATAGCTATCCCAATTTTGTTGCTGATAGTCCTGTTATATTGAGAGTTTGTTGTTTTGTATACACTGTAAGTGGTTCAGTATTAATGCATTGTTTCACTACTACTTATTTGTGTTGTTTGCCAATTCATACCATGTGGTAAGTGTAGCAAGCATTCTGGAGTGTACATTTCATAAGGACCATTTATCCAATGCTTGCCTCAGCCATGTTTTTATATTAATAATTTGTTTGTTCACCTATACTGGTATGATTTTCAAGTTTATTTGTTACATTATAGTATATTTATAAAATACTTACATCAGAAAACTTGCATTACCTGTCAAAATTGACATTTCTTTAAAAAATACAATACAGAAAAATGGTCTTATTTGCTAAAATATGAAAAAGTTGTATTAAGAAAAGTTGTTTATTTTTTTATTTTACATATGCATACCAAATTTTGGTCAAAAATTCCAATATATTTTTAACTTTTTCCTGATTTTTGAAAATTCTAAAAAAATAATAATTGTCTAATTTAAAAAAAAAAGAGTTTTCTGTTAGTAACCTTAACATAATATTAATTTGTTATACCTAAATATTCCATAAACTGTCTTTTTTGGAAAAAAATTAAAATTGCTTCTCAAAAGTATGTTAAGCTTGATGCAAAGGTGTCGTGATTTTATTATATTATATTAATTAAAGATTTTCGATAGTAAATAGATATCTTCATACAAAAAAGTCGTAATTGACTGATTTAGGAGTATAATCGAAATTTAAAACTATTTTTTTAATATTTAAGTGCCTTGGACAAAGTTATAAAAATTGAAAATTAGAATTGCTGACTGTGTAATATTAAATGGTAACAGTGACAACACTGTAAAGTGACAGTTAGTGACAATTGACATCATAAGAAACACATGTAATCCGAATAACTGTTTAAGATTTAAATAAATATGTTCAAGAAATAGTGTTTCTTGTTTCTTTAATTATCAAATATAAAACATGGCGCAGTCCGTAAAAAGTTTTTAAGTATAAAGTGTTAAGTGTAACCCAAATATCAAGTGTTAAAAGTTTTAATTAAAGACATTATAAAAGCAAAATGGCTATGACAGGACCGGTAAAATTGCCTCCAGATTTTAATATTCAAGGCCGAAATTGCGCTGCTGAATGGAAGTTTTGGAAAATAGCTTTTCAAGACTATTTAATAGCCACGGGCCAACATGAATCTGCGGATGGAGTCAAAATTTCGATCTTAAGAAATATCATTGGTGTAGAATCTGCCAGGATAATGTCTACATTTGTAACACCAGATGAGGAACCAAATAAATTTGATTTTCTTATTCGTCTTATAGAACAATGTGTCAACCCCGCATAAATGAATGTTTCGAAAGGTATGCATTTTTCAAAAGGGTGCAAAAGGAGGGTGAAAGTTTTGATCACTTCCTAACAGAGTGTAAGCACCTAATAAAGACCTGTAATTTTAATGAAGTCACACCTAATTAAACTAACGAGGACAAGGCCCTAAGGTGTTGTGACCCCATTATTTTATAGTCATTTTATTTGTGAATAGTCTTAAGTATTATATATTCATTAGTCTAGAGATAGTTTGACACGTAAATGCAATATTTAGACATACATTATATTTCGGCGGAACCTTCCGACAAAAGCTGCTTTAATGGTCGTTTATTGCAAGGGAAATTCTAAGTAAACAATACGTATTTTAAATTCTACTTCAAATTCTATTTTATGCACGTTCTTCCGCCCCAAATATTATTATACCCGAAAAAATCTATCATAAACTCATTTACACTATGTCGATAAAGCTTGGGAAGGTTCAGCTATAAAAACATTAAAAGAAACCATTGTAGTACAGTAAGCAGTGGCGTAGCAAATACTCCCCAAATTACTTTTATAGACACCTTTTTTAATCAATTTTACAGATACGCCACTGCATCTCAAATTAGGGAATTCATATATAAATAAGTTCTAGGTAGTCAGTATGGAGTAGGTCAGTCATTATGTCAGTACTATATTGTCAGTAGAATTAAGTCGGTAGACACAGTAAGAGTAAAGATTTGTTAGAAGTAGGAAGTGTCCCTCTTGTACAGAAGATAATAGAGAGATTTGAAACAAGTTGAAGTGTTTACATTTACTACCAGTGCTAATACAAAATACTAAAATTATTACATCATAAGAGTGGTGGCATTCGGCGAGTAATAAAAATATTAAAACATAACATTGGTGGCAGCGGATCTGGATATACTACCCCGTGTTTTCTGAAGGAGCGCCTAGAACGCAGCAGGAATCACATCAGTTAAACCACATCGGTATACCAAAGACAGGAAGTTTCAACAGACTTGGAGGAGCGCCCAATACGCAACAAGTTTCGAGAAGAAGAAAGAAAACGAGGAAATTCGCCTTACGTTCCAGCTAACTAAGGATGAAGCTGTAAGTTTTTTCTTTTATTTTCCTGTTGTGGTGACACTTTGTTTTTTTTTATATGTTATGCATTTTTGAAATTATATAGATATATTTATTTTGTGAAAGGTACTGCAAATACGTTGTGTGTTGAAAAAGTAATTGAATAATCGACCGTATAACTTATCTATATTTAAATTTTTACCCAAAATTTTTATTAGTATTTAATCTTTATAATTTTAACAAACAAAAAATGGCTGAAGGAAAAGATGCAATTGATGTATTAAATTTAATAAATTCATTTGACGGCTACGGCGATGGAAATTCTCTTCAATTTTTTCTAAAAAACTGTGACGCAGTAATGCATATTGTGAAAGAAAATGAAAAAAATAAATTAGCTAAATTAATTTTTGGTACTAAATTAAAAGGTAAAGCTCAAGAGGTGACACAATATAAAGAATTTTTAAATTGGGACGAAATTAGAGATTTTCTTTTAGAACAGTTTACGGATAAAAGACCGCCCTCTCATTTTTTAACTCAAATAATGAATACAAAACAAAACTTTAGGGAAACCGTTACAGAATATGGAGATAGATTAAGATACCTGCATAATAAATATAAAGAAACTTGTCATTTAAATTATGAACATAATTCTGCTAAGGTATTAATAGAAAATTTAGAGTCAATTTTAGTAAACACGTTTAGACAAGGGCTAAATGATGAAAAAATACAAATTCAAGTAATTGCTGAAAACACAACAGATTTAGACAGGGCATTATCATTAGCAATCGAAATAGAACTCGAAAACAACGTTAAAGCAAAAAATTCAAATTTTAAAAATGTAGGTTTTGTGGGTCAGGGAAATAGAAATTTTAATAACCAAAATCCTAAACTTTTGTGTATGTTCTGTCATAAAAATAATCATATAACTTCTCAATGTAGGCAACTTATACAATATGAACAAAATATGGGAAGAAATAATTTTAATAATCCTAATTATCAAAGCTTCAGTCCACAACAACATTTTAACGCAAATTCTTCAAATGGGCAAAATTATAACGGGGAACAACCTATTAATGCTAGAAGTAATTTTTCTTACAGGGGAAACGATAATCATAATTACAATCAAAATACAAATTCACGAAATTTTAACAATAATTATAATGGGAACAATTATCGTCAAAATTATACCAATCCATGTAGTTCAAACAGACCTCAAATGCTTTCAGAGATACCTCAACAACAGCGACGATACCGTCCTAACTATAATAATGAACCTGTCAATAATTCTCATCAAATACAAACTATAACGTCTCTACCCCCCAGTAGCCTCCAACACAATCTTAGTATTTCTCCTCCACAATCAACTACATCTGTCCAAGAATTTTCGGGAAACGACAACGAAGCCTTGGTTGTGAACAGCCCGCCAAGCGCTTCGTAAAAAGTTCAATCAGTATAAACAGTAGCTGTTCAAATAATAAGAATCCACTAAAACATATTAAAATCAAACCAACTCGTAATAATTCAAATAATATGTCTCCTAAGTCAGTATTATTCTCTAATAATTGTAAACAGTTAGATATAATTGAAATAACTTCATTGGGCACTAAAAAGTCAGAATTGCAAATTTTGTTAGATACAGGGGCTGATGTTTGTTTATTAAAGGAGTCGATTTTACAAGACTATTCAAAGCTAGATCAAAACTGTATTATTGAACTAAAAGGTATAAGTAAAGAACCGGTTTTTACGAAAGGTCTATATAATGTAACAATCCAATTAAAAGATAATAAAATATTAATTCATCCTTTTCATATCGTACCAGATAGCATTCCTATAAAAAATGATGGAATTTTAGGCCGCGATTTTTTGCAAAAATATAAAACTAAAATTAATTATGAAGAAGAAACTGTTTATTTTGAGGACAATTGCTTTAAGATTTTGCCTTCAGAGACTTTAACGACTATACCCCCAAGATGTGAAATGATAACTTATGCTTTGGCCAACGTTTCAGGTACTGAAGGTATCGTAAAATCGAAACAACTTGCTGAAAATCTCTATATAGGTTCTTCTTTGACCAAAGTACATAATCATAAATGTTTAATTAGTATTTTAAATATATCTAATGAACCCTTAACAATTGCGTTACCCAGAGTTAACGTACAACCTATCACTAAAGATGAATTTGACATTATAGAGCTTAGTCATAATAATAATAATATTGAAAATAACACGAATATAAATTACTTTGAACGTTTAGAAAAATTGAAACATTCTCTCAACTTAGAAGGATTAAATGTCGAGGAAACTAACTCACTTCTAGAAATTTGTGAAAATTTTATCGATATTTTTTATTTAGAAGGTGATAAACTCTCTTGTACAAACACAATAAAACATAAAATTTCTACAGACCCTACTAAGGGACCTATTAATATTAAACCCTATAGATTACCTTTTCAACATCGGGAGGTTATAAAAGAACAAACCGATGCAATGTTAAAGGATGGAATAATTTCTCCGTCTTACAGTCCTTGGAATAGTCCCTTATTAGTAGTTCCTAAAAAAACTGATTCATCAGGTTTACCTAAATTTCGCGTGGTCGTAGATTTTAGAAAAATTAATGAAATAACTGCAGGGGATGCATTTCCATTACCTAATATTACAGATATTTTAGACCAATTAGGAAAATCGCATTATTTTACAACTTTAGATTTAGCCAATGGATTTCATCAGGTTCAAATGGACGAAAATGATAAAAATAAGACAGCTTTTAGTACTTCTACGGAGTATTTTGTTTACAATAGGATGCCTTTTGGCCTAAAAGGAGCTCCGGCAACCTTTCAGAGGTTAATGAATGCGGTCTTAAGCGGTCTTAGTGGCATAAAATGTTTTATTTATTTAGATGATGTCGTAATTTATGCTAATAATTTAAAAGAACATAATGAAAAGTTAATTGAGGTATTTGAACGGTTTCGGGAGCATAATTTAAAGCTTCAACCATTAAAATGTGAATTTTTAAGAAAAGAATGTTTGTATCTAGGTCACATTATAACAGATTATGGCATCAAACCTGATCCTTCAAAAGTAGAATGTGTTTTACAGTTTCCTCAACCAGTAAATCAAAAAGAGATAAAATCATTTTTAGGGCTTGTCGGATATTATCGAAAATTTATAAAGGATTTAGCGAAAATTTCAAAACCTCTTACCAAATTGCTCAAGAAAGATACGGAATTTAAATGGGACCATGCTTGTGATATTTCATTTCAAACGCTTAAAAATAACATTACTTCTCCTCCTGTACTACAGTACCCAGATTTTTCAAAAGAATTCATTATAACTACCGACGCAAGTAATTATGCGATTGGTGCAATTTTATCACAAGGAAAGTTAATAATGATCGACCTATAGCTTATGCTAGTAGAACACTTAATAAAGCCGAACAAAACTACTCAACGACAGAGAAAGAATTAGCGGCAATTGTTTGGGCAGTTAGACATTTTCGACCATATGTTTTTGGAATAAATTTTAAGATAGTTACGGATCATAAACCTTTACTTTATGTATTTAACATAAAAGACCCTGGGTCGCGTCTTACAAGATTTAGGTTAAAATTGGAAGAATACAATTTCGAAATTATTTATAAGGCCGGAAAGTTAAATACAAATGCTGATGCCTTAAGTAGAATGATTAAAACGGTAAACGCTGACATGATAACAGATTATCAAAAATTTTTAAATTATCTGCAAACACATATTGTTATTAACACAAAATTAAAAGAAAACAACGCTAATTTATTTCAGATAAATAATTCAGATCCTATAATATTATTTTTTCCCAATTTTTTAACAAAGAGCAATTTAATATTTTGGAACAAAATAATCAGATTAACCAATTTCTTGCATCATACAACGTTCAAAACGATTTAAAAATACCTTCCGTCTCTCAGTACCAAAACAACGACTGTAATATATTTTTACTCAATGATAATGAAAATATGTTAAATGACACAAATTATGAAAATATATGATCTTGTCTACTAAAGTTAAAAAATCTTGTAAGTAACAAAAAACTTAAATTGTCATTTATTAAATATCATTACAACCCGTTAGTAAAATGGGAAATTATTTATCCCATGATAAGATATATTTTTAAAAACTCTAATGTAGATATAACAGTTTACAATAATAATTTAATAAAACCCTCTGAATCTGAAAAGGAAACCTTATTAGAAGAATTCCAGAACTCTCCTTTAGGTGGTCATCAAGGAATTGCCCGTACACATAAAAAATTATCCCAATTTTATACCTGGAGAGGCATGAAAAAAGACGTAAAAAGATTTATAAAAAAGTGTGAATCTTGTCAAAAAAACAAATTATCGCGAAAAACAAAAATGCCAATGGTCATAACTTCAACCGCGACTAAACCTTTTGAAAGATGTTTTCTCGATATTGTTGGTCCCTTACCTGAAACGGAAGCAGGTAACAAATATATTCTTACCTTCCAAGATGACCTGACAAAGTATAATATTAATGTCCCTATAAAAAATCAAGAAGCCTCAACAGTAGCTTATTACTTCGTAACGAAAATAATTTGTCTATATGGACTACCTGAAACTCTAATTACCGATCAAGGTTCAAATTTTTTAAGTGAAATCTTTAAAAATACTTGCAAACTTTTAAAAATAAAAAAGGTTCAAACTACTAGTTATCATCCAGAATCCAACGGAGCTTTAGAACGTTCTCATAGAGTCTTAGAGGAGTATTTAAGACATTTTATCAAAGATAGTCAGGAAGACTGGGCTAGCTGGATTCCATTTGCAACATTTACTTATAATACAACTCCGCATACTGCAACCCACTTTTCACCTTTTGAACTTTTATTTGGACATACCCCTAATTTACCTGCTTCAATTATTCAACCTATGAAAGCTCAATACACATATGATGATTTTGTTGCCAATCTTAAACAAAAATTACAATATTCTAGCCAATTGGCTAAAGAAAATCTATTGAAAAGTAAAAGCGTTTCAAAACAAAATTACGATAAAAATTGCAAAATTAGAGATTTTAAAATAGGTGATAAGGTGCTACTTTATGACGAATCAGTTCGAAGAGGTAGAAGCAAAAAACTCACATCCTTATGGATTGGAACTTATATAATAATAGATAAAACTTCTGACGTTAATTTTATAATACAGAAAGGCAAAAACAAACAATGCGTCCATGCCAATAGATTAAAACAGTTTTATGATTAACACAAAAAAAAAACATGTATAAATGTATTATAGAAAATAATTTAAAATATAAATGTATGTAGATAGTATTTTTAAATTTTATGTTTTCTCCTATTTCAGAATAATACTACTCAGTATCACTATATCTCTGAATACCTTTCGTTCTGATAATAGCGACGATTATAATGTCACATATTACGACCACAACCCAGGAATACACTTTGAAAAACTTGGAGAACTGCGACTCTATAATAACAAATGGAAGCTAATTACATATGTAGATTTTAACAACATTATAAATAAACTTCTTTCTCTAAAAAACTACAATAAAATAACCTCTGAATTATGTAATCATAAAAATTTTCAGTACCACTTATCCATTTGTGACACGTTTTTAAAGTCAACTAAATATAATTTTGATAAAATTAGCTCAGATTTAGAAACTTTACATCAATTGATAGGTTATAGTACTTTAAGTAGAAATAAACGAGGATGGTTCAATATTATCGGAAAGGCTACAAAAATTCTATTCGGTACTTTAGACGAAGAAGACGCGAAATATTATGATAGCAAAATTTCAGATTTATCGCAAAATGAGGGTTCAGCATTAGCTCTTTTGAAAGAGCAAACTAAAGTTGTCAAGTCTACATTAACAAATTTCAACAATACTATTGGAACCTTAGATTTTAATGAAAACATTTTAAAAAATAATGTTAAAATTCTTTCCAAACAATTAGAAAAAGAACAAAAAGATATTAAATTTTTAGACTTAAAAGGCAATCTAGAAGAACACATTACGCTGACAAATATGATGTTACATCAACTACAACTCGAAGTAATGACTTTGATTAATGCAATTCTTATTGCCAAAAAGGGTTTATTACACCCAGCAATTTTAACACCAGTTCGCCTAATTGATGAACTAAAACAAGTTACGGATTCTCTTCCCCATGGTTTAGATTTTGCTGTGCCTCTTGATATAATGCATTCTAATCTTATATTAAAAACGATTAAACTAAAAGTTTACTTTGAAAATAATCATTTAATTTATATAATTAATATTCCTTTAGTTGAAGCACAATTATTCTACCTATATAAGGTATCGCCTTTTCCTAAGATATTAGCCACTAATCAATTTGTTTTGATTCAACTATCTTCTAAATACATTGCAATAGACGAAACAAAACAGCAGTTCATAACTTTCTCTGATCTCGAATATAATAAATTTATAAAAATAACGGATGATAAAATGATTTGTCAGCAACAAAAACCAGTTTCATTGGCTCATTTAGTGGAAAACTGTGAAATGAAGTTACTTCAAGTAACAAATAAAATTCCAGAAGTATGCGAAAAACATATATTAAATTCTAATTGAGGTATCTTTATTCAGTTACTTACAACTAATACTTGGCTGTTTGCAGTGCCTTGCCCTGTATCATTAACCATTTCATGTATTAATCAAAATAAACCAGTAGACGTTATTTTAAAAAATTGCGGCAGTGTCACCATAGGAAAACAGTGTAAAGCGTATAGTGTTTCAACGATGCTCGTGCCTCACGGTAATGCCTTTCAGTCGAAAATATTTAGTGAGTTTGTTCCGCCATTAGAAATTAGTGAGGACTGTTGTGAAAAAATAAAAAATAATAACATTAACCTGACAGAAATTTTAATAAACAAAAATTATAAGACTCTTTCAAAGCACATTCCTGAACTGAACATCGCTAGCCATAAACTAGACGACATAGAAAAGCTAACAGAAAATCTTGAAAAAAATAATTTTTTGTCAACATATAATATTTCTGGTTCTGTGTTAGCTTACATTGTATGTGTTGTTGTATTATTATTTATTGTTTACAAAATATCTTCAAAATGTATAAGAAAAACTTCCTGTTGTGGAATAATACCAAATATTTGCGTAAGGGTAAATCAAACCATTAACCATCCCCGAGAAGTAATAGATATATAGCTCAGTATACTAGTGAAACTTCTAATAGATTTAATAATGATGATCACCCTGAGGACGATCAACCAGGTATATCATACACGCCTCGCAGAGCTATTGGTCACACGTCCTCAAGACGATCAATTAGATAAGTAATAATATTATGTTTTATTATAAGTAATAAATTTCTTTAGTAGAATCTAAGTAGATTTAGAATGCCTAATTATTATAAAAAAAAAACAGTTTTCAATATTATATAGGTTAGTATAATATAGAATAAGAACATAGTTCATAGCAAATTTTGTAAAATCATTTCGAACATAATACTTTTGTTAAATATGTATGTAATGATACTATCAATTACAAGGATGTATATTTTGTATCATAATTTATATTTTAACTCAGGAACGAAATTTTCTAACAATTTCATTATTATAAAATCTCTCATTTAGGGGGAGGTGTTGTGACCCCATTATTTTATAGTCATTTTATTTGTGAATAGTCTTAAGTATTATATATTCATTAGTCCAGAGATAGTTTGACACGTAAATGCAATATTTAGACATACATTATATTTCGGCGGAACCTTCCGACAAAAGCTGCTTTAATGGTCGTTTATTGCAAGGGAAATTCTAAGTAAACAATACGTATTTTAAATTCTACTTCAAATTCTATTTTATGCACGTTCTTCCGCCCCAAATATTATTATACCCGAAAAAACCTATCATAAACTCATTTACACTATGTCGATAAAGCTTGGGAAGGTTCAGCTATAAAAACATTAAAAAAACCATTGTAGTACAGTAAGCAGTGGCGTAGCAAATACTCCCCAAATTACTTTTATAGACACCTTTTTTAATCAATTTTACAGATACGCCACTGCATCTCAAATTATGGAATTCATATAAAAATAAGTTCTAGGTAGTCAGTATGGAGTAGGTCAGTCATTATGTCAGTACTATATTGTCAGTAGACACAGTAAGAGCAAAGATTTGTTAGAAGAAAGAAGTGTCCCTCTTGTACAGAAGATAATAGAGAGATTTGAAACAAGTTGAAGTGTTTACATTTACTACCAGTGCTAATACAAAATACTAAAATTATTAAATCATAACAGTGGTGGCATTCGGCGAGTAATAAAAATATTAAAACATAACAAAGGGATAAAATCGTTATGGGCATAAGAGACCCAACAACACGAGAAGCTTTGCTACACATAGATGAATTAAGTTTACAAAAAGCTATTCATTTCTGTAGAACCAGTGAACAAAGCAAACAGCAAAGTCTTCGTTTCCAAGAGGGTGATACTGAAGTAAATTTTGTTAAGAAAAAGTTTGAAAAACAATATAGAAAAGAGAAAGAAAACAAAGAAGAAAAAAGCAAGGAAACTTTCAAGTGTAGGATATGTCAGAAAACTCATGGACCACGTCAATGCCCTGCCTATGGAAAGAAATGTAAAAAGTGAGCCTTTGAAAACCATTTTGCCATTGCATGTAGGGTCAAGGACATCAGAAAGGTTAAACAGGAAGATAATGTTTGTTGGTAATGTAAATACAAAATATAATAGAGACAATAAAATGGTAAGTGTATGGGAAGAAAATTTATTAATTGAAAACAAAAAGTTTAAAGTAAGGCTTGACACAGGAGCTGATGTAATTCCACTTAAAATGTTTAATAGTGTAAACAAGCAATTTAAAGTTAGGTCAACAGATTATGTTTTGAAAGGTTTTGAAGGTTCCAAAGCCAAAACTGTAGGTGTAAGTAATTTACATTGTAAATATAAAGGTAGAGATACATATCAAGATTTTGTCATAGTAGATGGGGCAAATCAAGTTCTTTTAAGCGGCCAGGCATGTATTAAATTAAATCTTATAGAAAGAGTTAATAACATAAATGTAAATGATAATAATACTTTAACAGAGATAGATAAATTTTTACAAGAAAATTTTGAAATTTTTAATGGGTTTGGTAGGTTTCCAGGAAAACATAACATTACAGTTAAGGAAAATTTTGAAGCGGTAAGTAGACCCCCCACAAGGTACCTATTGCTATTCGTAGCGAACTTAAAAAGGAACTAGATAGGTTAATTGATAGAAAGGCTATTGTTAAAGTAGGGGAAATTTCGCCAATGGCTAGTACAAATAGAATTGTTATAGTAGGAAAAGCTAATGGTAAAATACGCCTTTGCTTAGACCCTTCTGATTTAAATTCACAAATAATTAGAAAACCCAAAGTTGGATTAAATATCGAAGAAGTATGTTCAAATTTAATAGGTAAATAAGTTTTTACAGTTTTTGATTTAGCTGAGGGATACCACCATGTAGAGCTTAATGAAGAGTCCTCATGGAAATGCTGCTTTGCCACACCCGTTGGCATTTATTGATTTACTGTGTTACCTTATGGTTTGTCCAATTCACAAGATCTTTTTCAGGAAGAGGTTGAAAAATATTTTTCAGGTATAAAAAATGTGTTAATCTGTCATGATGACATGATTTGTGCAGGTGTCAATAAAGAGGAGCATGACATAGCTGTAAGTGAGGTTATAAAAAGGGCAAAAGAGGTAAATGCTAAATTTAATAAGGATAAGTTAAAATTTTGTAAAGATAGGGTAAAGTTTATGGGGCAGGTATTTTCACAGCAAGGGATGGAAATAGATAAAGACTGGGTTGAATCATTAATTAAATTAAGTCCACCTACTAATAAAGTTGAACTTCAAAGGGTTATAGGTTCTTTCAATTATTTAAGGCGTTATGTAAAAAACATGTCAGAAGTCATGCATCCATTGTGCGAGTTACTTAAAAATAATGTTGAATTTACATGGTTACATAAGCACCAAAAGGCATTTGATAAATTAAAAGTTATAATAAGTCAGAGTCCCGCTCTTGTTCCTTTTAATCCTAATAGAAAAACAGTCCTTCACTGTGACGCTTCAAAAAATGCTCTTGGACGTTGTTTGTTTCAAGAATATGAAAATAATATATTAAAGTTAGTTGCATCCGCTTCACGCACAATTAATGATTATGAAGTTAATTACAGTCAGACAGAAAAAGAAATGTTAGCAATATATTTTTGTTGTCAAAAGTATCATGATTTTATTTACAAGTATAAAGTAGATGTTCAATCTGACCACAAGCCTATAGTTTCAATTATGAAAAAACCTATTCACAGTATAGCATCAGTTCGTTTACAAAGGTTAAGGTTAAAACTTCTTAAATATTCAATAAATGTTTACTATGTTCCAGGAGGAAATGTACAATTTGCAGACATGCTCTCTAGATCAAGTTTAAAAGGTGAAAATAAACCAGATCCTGACATGTTTGAGATGGTACATTCCGTTACAAAACATTTACCTATGAGTAATGAGAAAAAGGATCAATTTAGACTTGAAACTAGTAAAGACCAAACTTTATCAAAAATTTATGACTATTATTACAATGGTTGGCCAAAACAAAACTTTATACATTTAGACTGTAAACAATATTTTCCAATAAAAGATTCAATTTATGTTGAAGCAGGAATTATTCTCCTAGAGGATAAAATAATTGTTCCTCAAGCTCTTAGATTAAAAATGATTAAATTACTTCATGAGGGTCATATTGGGATTACTAAAACTATAACTAAAGCTCGTAAATTATTTTATTGGCCAAATTTATCTGATGATATAACATCTTTTATAAAAAAAATGTAGAGTCTGCGAAAAGTATATGCCTGTCAACTTTAAAAAACCAATGTTGCCACATTCTACCCCAAGACTTAGATTTAATAAAATTGGTACAGACATTTTAGAATTTGGTAATCATAGTTACTTGATCGTAATAGATTATTTTTCTCATTGGCTAGAATTAATTTTACTAAAAGATAAAACATCTGATTCTGTTTTAAATGCTTTTCAAGATATTTTCACACGTTTTGGATACCCACAATTTATCATTGCAGATAATCTTCCTTTTATTTCAAATAAATGTTTAAAATATTACAAACAAAAAGATATCACAATAAATACGTGTTCACCTCACTATCACCAAAGCAGTATGGTATGGCGGAAAAAGCAGTAAGCATTAGCAAACAAATTTTAAGGAAATGCTCTGAAGATAAAACAGATTTTAGGGAAGGCATGCTAGAATATAATAATTCTCCTATTATAAGTTTTAACGTATCTCCCGCTCAAATCTTGCAAAGTAGAAACTTAAAACTCAAGTACCAGTAACTATGAATACTCTAGAACCGAGGATTCAAACTCATATTTATAAAAAACTTGTATCTCAAAAAGAAATTGTTAAAGCTAACTATGATAAATTAGTACGTAGAAAACCACAAGAATTTGTCACAGGGGATAGAGTAGTTATAAGATGTAAAAATGAAAATATGGTTTAAAGCTATTGTAATGGAGAAAACTCCTGAACCGAGGTCTTATTGGGTAAAAAAAGACAGCAATAATAAAATTGTACGTAGAAATACATTACAAATTAAGTTATCAAACACAAAATCTGATTATAAATTTATTTGTGAACCTGAATTACTTCCAGATGTAAGTTTTGCTAATCAAAATAATAATCGACCTAATTATCATATAACACCCAGTAGTTCCTCTAATTCTGTAGCAACTAGTTCTAACTATAACAGTTTTTCTAATCAGAGTACTCCTAATAATTCCCCTGTAAATCATAGTGTTTATAATAACTCAAGTAGTGACTCTCAAAGTGTGTCTAACCAGGACAGCTTCCATAGTGATAAGTATGCTAAGACTCGCTCCCGTTATGGTAGAATAATAAAGCCACCGCGTTGTTTACAAATGTACAGTGCTTACGACTCAGATGATATATCATCTTAAAGGGGAAGGTGTGTAATATTAAATGGTAACAGTGACAACACTGTAAAGTGACAGTTAGTGACAATTGACATCATAAGAAACACATGTAATCTGAATAACTGTTTAAGATTTAAATAAATATGTTCAAGAAATAGTGTTTCTTGTTTCTTTAATTATCAAATATAAAACACTGACCAAAATTTTACATATGTAAAACTATAAAAGAAACACCTTTTTTATAGCACTTTCTCCTATTTTAGCAAATAACCCCTTTCTCTGCGACTTCATTAACGAAATACCCTTTCTCTGCGACTTCTTTAAAGAAATATATCAATTCTGGCAGGGAACACAAGTCAGGTGACTATTGCCTCAAAGTCATTTTTCATCCTTAGTAAAGCAAAAGTTATTACCTATGTTAAATTTTGAGAAAATGACCTAATAAAAAAAAATCCCATATGATGCGAAGTTTTTCAAGGACACTGTATATATATATATATATATATATATATATATATATATATATATATATATATATATATATATATATATATATATATATATATATATATATATATATATATATATATATATATATATATATATATATATATATATATATATATATATATATATATATATATATATATATATATATATATATATATATATATATATATATATATATATATATATATTATTTAACCATATATAAATATTTTGTTAATTATTTTCTAGGGCATAGGTTAACTCATTGAAAAGTAAAACTATAATTCATATCGACGTTTCGCTCATTATATTGAGCTTTCCTAAGATATTTATTTTGACATGGTTCCAAGAAAAAAACTGAGAAAGCTCACTATAATGAGCGAAACGTCGATATGAATTATAGTTTTACTTTTCAATGAGCTAACCTATGCCCAAGAAAATAATTATATATATATATATATATATATATATATATATATATATATATATATATATATATATATATTATATATATATATATATATATATTTATATATATATATATATATATATATATATATATATATATATATATATATATATATATATATATATATATATATATATATATATATATATATATATATATATATATATATATATATATATATATATATATATATATATATATATATATATATATATATATATATATATATATATATATATATATATATATATATATATATATATATATATATATATATATATATATATATATATATATATATATATATATATATATATATATATATATATATATATATATATATATATATATATATATATATATATATATATGTATATATATATATATATATATATATATATATATATATATATATATATATATATATATATATATATATATATATATATACTGGGTGGTGCAACCAAGATGGGGTGGACGATTGTGGGCAAACGGGGAGGAATTTGAAAAAACATTTTTGGGATATGATTG
Source organism: Kuschelorhynchus macadamiae (assembly GCA_030620095.1). Taxonomy (NCBI): domain Eukaryota; kingdom Metazoa; phylum Arthropoda; class Insecta; order Coleoptera; family Curculionidae; genus Kuschelorhynchus; species Kuschelorhynchus macadamiae. The sequence continues at coordinate 953,826 of JAUTXW010005283.1, forward strand.
ATAGTCAAGAACGCTGTGTTTTAAAATTATACCCATTATACAGGGTGGTCTGAAAAGTTCGTGGTGAACCAAACTTGTGTTTTTTTAAATGGGATACCCGGTATATTATTATTTTAGTTGATTCTCCTATTCGTTGCGATCATTTTGATATAAGGTTAGTTGGGTCTAAAATTTATACCAAGGGAATGGGACGAGGTTAAAGTGGAAAAAAGGGTTATACTCCGGCCATTTTTTGAAAACAATTGAAGCAGCTATGGAAAAACCAAATATTCTATAAAATGTATTGTATCTAGGACTACAATAATCGCTTGTAAGTCGTTCAAAATTATTCACTGTTATACAGGGTGGTCAAGTTTTGCAAATTTTACCTTGGATTGAATTTTTTTAAATAGAACACCCTGTATATTTTATTTTCATGTTAAAGATAACATTACTAGCTTTCAGAAAATACCATATTTGATACCTTTCTGACCAACAGTTTTTCAGTAAATTAGCTGTGAAATCAAAATTTCTTCATTTTAACACGAATTACTCTGAATTCACGTTGTTAAAATTGACAATTTAATATTAGGAGGCCATGATATCATCATAAATTGAACAAAAGATTGACAGTCCTGTCAAAACAGCAAAGTGTCAGAATATTGTCATCAGTAAATAAATAAATATTGTTCTTTGATGATGCGGTGCCGAAATAAAAACAAGATAGAAGCTTTTGCAAGTTTATCATAGAGATTTCAAGAAACAGGAAATGTTGCTTTCAAAAAAACGTAAAGTAATTAATAAACCAGTTACCAATGAAGATAATGCTTTGACAGTATTAATAACAGATCTTTTTTTACAAAAAAAAATAAATTTAATATAAATCAACAAAAACAATGTAATGAAAACTTATAAAAGATGTTCAACTAAACCACAGTTTTGCTGAAGGCACATTTCGAGTCTATCCATAAATGAAAGTTTCACTTTTCTCAAAGTCAGGTCTGAAATGTTGCGAAAACTGCTTATTATTCTCAACTTCATATCTTCCACTGTGGTTGGAACCTCTTTATAAACTTCTTCTTTAACATGTCCCCATAAAAAGAAATCTAGTGGCGTTAAATCGGGTGACCTCGCAGGCCACTTAACTGGTCCACCACGCCCAATCCAATGCTCTCCTATCCAATTATTGAGAAAATGTCTTACATGCCTATGGTAATGCGGGGGTGCTCCATCATGTTGGAACCATAAACAATTTCTTAACATTAAAGGTAAGTCTTCGAGCAATACGGGCAACTCATTTCTCAAAAAATTTAAACAGACTTCTCCCATTAAATGCTCTTTAAAGAAATATGGTCCTATAACGTGAGAGCCAATTATACCTCCCCAAACATTAATTGACCATTTATTTTGATGGTCCACCTGACGAATCCAATGTGGATTTTCGGTTGAATAATAGTGCATATTATATTTCTTAACCAAGCCGTTGCTTTTAAAAGTTGCTTCATCTGAAAACAACACCCTATCTAGAAAACCTGGATTATCCCAAATTGTATTTAAAAACCAAATTGAAAACTCTTGTCGTTGGACGTAATCGCGATCATACAGTTCTTGGTGTAATTCAATGTGGTAGGCATGATATTTATGTTTTCAGAATCCGTTTAATACTAGTGCGTTCAATATCACTAGCTCTCTCAATTTCCCTGGTACTTGTGTGTGGATTTTCTTGCACTGTTAATAACACTGTCAAAGCATTATCTTCATTGGTAACTGGTTTATTAATTACTTTAGGTTTCTTAAAAGCAACATTGCCTGTTTCTTGAAACCTCTCTAATAAACTTGCAAAAGCTTCAGGTCTTGGTTTTTTTTCGGCATCGGGATATCGTACCGCATAAACCCTGCTTGCTAGTAAAGGGTTTTTTTGACACTCGCCCAACATAAAAGTCATGTTTATCAACTCTGGAGTACTCAAACTCATTGTTACTTAACAATTTCTCGGCTTATCGTCAAAAAACAATGGTAATTGATGCCAATTCTCTGACACTTTGCGGTTTTGACAAGAATGTCAATCTTTCTTTTCATTTATGATTATATCATGGCCTCCTTATATTATAGGTAGTCAATTTAAGCAACGTAAATAATACCGTTTCTGTTAGAATGAGTAAATTTTGGTTTCACGGTTAATTTACTAAAAAACTGTTGGTTAGAAAGATATCAAATAGGGTATTTTCTGAAAGCTGGTGATGTTATCTTTAATATGACAGTAAAATATATGGGGTGTTCCATTTAAAAAAATTCAATCCAAGGTAAATTTGTAAAATTTGACCACCCTGTATAACAGTGAATAAGTTTGAACGACTTACAAGCGATTATTGTAATCCTAGATATAATACATTTTATAGAATATTTGGTTTTTCCATACCTGCTTCAATTGTTTTGAAAAAATGGCCGGAGTCTTAACCCTTTTTTCCACTTTAACCTCGTCCCATTCCCTTGGTATAAATTTTAGACCCAACAAACCTGATATCAAAATGATTGTAACGAATAGGAGAATCAACTAAAATATACCGGGTGTCCCATTTAAAAAAACACAAGTTTGGTTCACCACGAACTTTTCAGACCACCCTGTATAATGGGTATAATTTTAAAACACAGCGTTCTTGACTATCAATCATATCCTAAAAATGTTTATAATATATATATATATATATATATATATATATATATATATATATATATATATATATATATATATATATATATATATATATATATATATATATATATATATATATATATATATATATATATATATATATATATATATATATATATATATATATATATATATATATATATATATATATATATATATATATATATATATATATATATATATATATATATAAATATATATTAACTGGCTCTTTCTAAGACTTTGGATGTTTTTGTGTTGGAGTATGGAAGTTTTAACTTAAATCCATTCAGAATAGGCTGAATGTTACCTCTACACTACACTACACCGAAGAAAGTCAAACTATTCTCAGAATTTTATAATTTAATATACCTACTATACATTTGTAGTGTATAAGTTCCACAGTTTGATAGCATACTCACGAATACCCAGCCAAACTACAAAAAATATCTTTCAATTGCTACTAAAAGGTTATCTTACATATTATTTATTTAAATGCTATAAGCAAAAAAAAACATAATTACTGATTTGTAAGTTAGGAATATTTAGTTTAGTAATTTTAGGATACCAGTAAAAAATATGTTCATTTCTACATTTGTTTATATATGTAGTTCAAAAATAAAAACGTAATTATTTTATATTTTAACCAACTCGAGCACATAATTGGAATTATTGTTTTTTTTTTATCTAGTCAATGCTTAAATATATTAATTAGACTACAAATATAGTTAGTTCGTTCTGTTAGCAACTAAGCAACTACATTTTATATAAAATGAAAGATCATTTGGTTTCTTCAATAAATCATTATTACTGTAGATACTATTTTCCTAATCTTAAAAATGTATATGATGATATTGTAATATATAAATACCATTTATGTAAATATTATTATTTCCTAATAAATGACTAACCCGCAAATAGAGTTTTTTTATATTTTCTCATCCATCTTCAATATTTATAAAAGAAAAAACTTTATATTCAAACTTTTTCTCTTGCTATCTTTTAGACCTATCAGAAGATAGAAAAATCCCATCAGAAACTTGCAAAACAATTTTTTATTTTTGTAAAAGCAGAACAATTTTTTTATCTGCTTAGACTAGAAGTTAAACCATTAGTAGAACAATTTTCATTTTACTGACATTGCAATTCTAAGATTTCAAACGAGACTAAATATGTTTAGAATCTTGGGGATATTCTTTAAAATTTTGTATTTAAAGTTTATTTTTTTCTGACCTTTATAACAAATTGTAGAAGTTGGAATCAAAATAAAGAAAAAAACACTCTTCTACCCAGATATACCTGAAAACATTTCATGACTAATAAATTTCAGTGCTTAATTTATGCTAAAATAATTTGTCATGGTTCATAAAAACCTGTTTTTCATTTTGCAAAAAAAGAGTAGAAACAACATGCTTATTCATGTTTTGTGCTATGGCAGAATTATAGTACATTTAGGTACTTACTTTACTTTTAAATTCTATACAACTGTTCCTATTTTCTTAACAGTTTGAGGGAGAAGGTTTTCACCCGTTCAAGGCGTATTTTGTTTTTTATACAATGGACTATTTTGCATACCCGATATAAAAATGATAAACTACATTTGAGTTTTGATTTTATAAACTTGTTTATTTTGAAATTAAATGTCCAGTTAGGTATACTTTACTAAATACCTATATGAAACATCAATTCGTTTTCTTTGCGTAGGGTCAAATAAATCTATATATTTCTATTTTTTAGAATAGAACAATTTTGAGTTAAGAAATCCTTTCCAAAATTTAGTATTTGGCATAATTTTTTGCCACTAAGAATAGTTTGATTGATTTTTTTTTATGTTACATGACAAAACACAACCAATAACGGTGTGAATTCTTATTAACTAAAGAAAAAGATAAAACTAAAATTTGTTACACGAACCCGCCGTAACAAACTAAGATATGACCTAAACATACATTCCTTTTCCTTAATATCCCACATAGTTCAAGGAAAGATCGATTTTCTCCCTTAAAATACAAATATTGTTTAAAAAATTATGTTTTTCCATTTGCCCAAATCTATTGATTACTTAGTTTTACCAACATGATATGTATTAAAATATTCTAAACGTTATTTAAAAGAAAAACCCTAGAATCTCATAAAAAATAAACGGAAGACCATGGGAGAGATATTTATTTATCTGACGTCATTGACAACACGTGATCGGAATTCCATTTTCTTTGACGTCATTGCGCTCTCCCTTCCGTTAGAAAATATTGAAAAATTTGGGCCGACCTCTTGCGGTAGGGGTTCAAACTTTACCTGTTACCAACTGCAATTGCCAACCTAACGTATTCTCCGAAAAATATTCCAAGATTATAGTAATTATCTTTGGTGATAGTTTGGAAAAAAACTACTATGTTTTTCGGATCAATTTTTTTTCAGAAATGTACCTATATGTATGCTCTCCAATTTGAGTATTTTGGAATTTGACGAAATTACTTCTGAGCATAGAAAAGCTCAAGGTTAGTACCGCTATTGTTTTCGAAAAATTACTAGACATATAAACAGATTTTTTTTATTTTTAAAGGCTAAAACAAAAAATTCAACATACTCAATTTAATTTAGAAGTGTTTTAGAAGATATGTCTTAAACTCTGATCCTCAAATTCCTTTTTATAACTTCGCAGACTATCACAGAAAACAACCTATTTTTGGTCATTTTACGCGATATTTTCTCAATGCTAATTGACTGCAACGTCTTGTTAATGATCGGTGTTTCACTTAACTGGCAAATATGAAAATATGCAACTTGCAATACACTACGCTTCATCTAACTTTCATCTTTCGTACTTGTTGGGAAACGGTGCTAGGTGCAAAATCCTTTCAACCTAGGCTATAATATATGTAAATTTTTATTTACCTACATTTTATAATTAAAGATATTTTGTTACGTGATTCTTTAACATTTTTTTATTTGTATGTTTCGTTTGTTTCATTTGGAAATCCTGAAAATAAACCAGTTAAGTTATTAAAACTTTTATTCCTAAATAATTACTTTAATTGTATTATATTATAATATTATTGTAATTGGCAAACGTGTTAAAATACTAGCATGTCAGTTAAGACACAATCAAGTAGAAATACTTGTGTGTAAAAATAATACGTAATGATAAATTTGGCGGTACAATATTTGATTGAAAATTCCAGGGAGGCGATTGTTAAAAGCGTTCGATCATTAGTGATACCTAGCCAAACTAAAATCTTCAGATTACCGAGTTTTTATAAAAAACGTAATTTCATGAATTGCAGTTTTAAATTTGACTAAAAATTTAAATACTTCGCTAACCTACATTAACTGAAAAGTTGTTTAGAAAGTATTGTTATGTAAATGGGTAATAAACACAATTTCTTTCGTGTTTTGTCTTTTAATTTATATACTATACTGTCGGACAACTGTCGAACATTTTTTGTTAAATAATTTGTTTTATAAACCCTACTAACTAAGTAAAAATCCCGAGTTGAAGAGCCTATAGAATCAAATAATGAATCTACAGCCCAAGCTCAAAGTCATTCTGAAAAACCTAGCAGTGCCAGCACAAGTGGTGATAATTTTCTTTCTTTAGATATTGGCTATTTTATCAGCGTTGCAAATATTCGTGATGAAACCAATTCAGATTATAATTTTAGGCAGGATGTTTTAGCAATAAAACGACTTTTTACTTATAACTGGTTATCAGCTTCTCGCAGCTTGTACTACGGTAAACTTTATTTGTGTCACTAACAATCATTTCGCAATATTCTAGTTTTTTAGAACCTGTGACAAATATTTTGCCAGGTAAAAATATTGACCATAATGAGGTGAAGTCTTCATGATAAAACTTCTCACAGAGCACCGTTTAAATGCGGAAAAGAATTTGACAATATCTTCACAGAAGCTAAGGCTTTATGTAGTGAATTAGGCATAGAAATGCTACTTCCTAGGCGGGTTAATCGACAAACATACAGAGAAAATTATCTAGGTGATAATATACGCATATCATCCGCACAAAAGAAACGGAAACTTTAATTTAATTATAGTTTTTTTTTTTAAATTTGTTATTAGTTGTAAAACAAAGTCCATTCAAATTAACTGAAATGTTTATGAAATGTATTAAATGGTGAATACGCCGGCAAGAAATCACTTTTTTCAGTTATATACATATATCTTCATTAGTTTGGAATTTTGACTATTTTTTTGAACCTTGTCCCCCTCCTGCAAATAACTCTGGCTACGCCCTTGGCGGGTCGTTTGGTAAAAATGAAATTTCTGTAGAGCCTATATTAACTTAGCAATGGCGTTCGATAGGGTTTTTTTTGATATCCCGATTATTCAAAATGAAGGTCGCTGTGGTTAATTTTTCAAGGTAGGGTATTTTTTTCGGATTTCTTGTCCAAAAATCTCGGACAAGTTCGATAACAGGACCAGGATGCCGCTTAAAAAAACTAAAAAATAAAATATGGAGGCATTTTGCGGAGTTGAAACCCGATCACTTTGACCAGGCTAAGTCGGGGGTTCGATGAAGATTATAAAGGAGATTCAGTATCGAAATAGGATGCCTGTACTTCAAATGCGGGGAAAGTGGTCGAAATTAAAAAAATCAATAAACTGTTTTTGCCGAAATGGTAATGAGAGGCAGAATACAGGGTGAACTATTTAGAAATAAAACTGAAATTTTCTTTCTGTATGTTTCATTAGTATTTTACGTTTGGCACTGAAGCATCTGAACAGCTGACTCTAGGTGAATCAAGTGGTACCTCCAAAGGAACGTCTATAATTCTTCTAGAGAGTAGCATAAAATTCAGTCCGGTCAGAGTTAAGAACGAATTTTGAAAAATGTTTGAAACGTAGTGTGCACTGTATTTGTTTGTCCTGCTTTAAGCTTTCGTATCAACGTCTTGGTACCTTCTGAGATGAAATCTACTAGGCAGGTCAAAAGCTCGATCTTTTCTATACAAAACATATAATAACACGTTTTTTTTTTGCGGAGGTACAGAAACTTGGTAAAATTAAGTTTCACCAAGAAATGCAGTTTTTAGGCGTTCTTAAAGGCAATAGCCTTTTTTAAGGTAAGCCGTGATGGATAGATTCACTGATAAACATCAGAATAAACACTTTGACAAGACGCTAAGTTTTTAATATCATATGTAGGTCCAGATATTTGCAAATATCTTCTCCATTGCAAGTATTTTAAACAGAATTTTGTATATATTATAGAGGAAAAACTAAATTTAATATAGACAGACAGCTTCAGTAAATCCCCTGAAAGTTTGGCCTGTGTACAGAAGCAGACTGTTTCAGAAAAGACACTGAATTAAAAAGTCTGTAAGTTTTTACTTATAATAATATTTATCTAGCCAGTATAAATATACTGTTGGAATTTTAAGATAATGTTCAAATTTGAACGTTCCTATCAGTAATAAAAATATATAAAAATGTACCTCTCAAGTGTCTGGTTTCGTTCAGTTTAATCGATGTTTGTTCCTAAAATACATATTTTTAGAAAAACATTATAATGTTTGTATAGATGTGTGTGTATGTGTATATATAAACAGAATTTGCACCACGATATCTTCAGAACGACTGAATCGGTTCGTTTCGTTTCAAATTTGCACAAAAAATATCAATGGCGTAAATCTTCGATATTTTTTTAAGGTATAAAAACGTAAAAAATTATGTTTTGAGAACACACAAACCGATAAAAATCAAATTGAAAACAGCAAGAGTTTTTTTATTATTCATACAATTATACAAATTAAACAATTATACAATGTATACAATTATACAAATTATATAAAAAAACGCAATATTTGAAAACGGGCGAAACACGTCTAATTTCCATTAAATTACTGTTTGTCCAGAATACAGGGTAGCCGGCTCTAAAAGGCTAGTTCCTTAGTAACGGAAACAATCAAAAAACGGGGAAACACCACAAACTTCTTCTGAATAATCACTTGTTGCAATAGCCGCACGCGTCTATTGTTACTGTCAGCGCATTTTTCTTCTTAGACCAGAAATTTTTTAAATTTGTGTTTTTTAACTTTCGAAGCGCTCCAATCCGGTAACGGTACGTCGGGGAAATATTCTTCTATGGAGTCGAACGTAAAGTATAAATTCGCACATCTTTTGGTTTTGGTGGGAATTATAATAAGGAGGCAATGGCGTCCAATATGGGCATTGTTTCCAAAACCCCGGTGATTCAAAATGCAAATCCAAAAATCTCGGACAAGTTCGTGAACAGTAGTATCGAATATGGGAAGTCACTTTAAAAAAAGGGGTAAAAATGGGGTAACTTTGAAGGCATTTTGCAGTGTCGAAACTTTGACTACTTTGTCAAAGTAAAAAGGGGGTTCGATGGGGAATTCAAAGGAGCTTTAAAATCAATATAGGATGCCTCTACCACAAATGACGAGAAAACGGTCGAAATGCAAAAAACTTTCTACGCCTTTTTAATTTTCCCATATTTCACTATTTTTTTAGAGAAGAAATGAGGGGCGCAAAATGGTTTATGAGACCTCAAATTTCGTCCTAGGGATTGAAAAACCACATCGCCAAAATTACTTTCCGGTTTATACAGGGGGAGCCATTTAGAAATATATTTGTAATTTTGTTTTAATGTTTTTCCCTATAATTTTACATTTGGCCTTGTAGCATATGAACGGTTGATCTTAGAGAAATCAAGTAGATACGCAAAGAAACCTCTTTATTTCTTCTAGAGACTGGTGCGAAAATCAGGTCAATCAGGGTTACTGGTGAATTTAAAGAAATTTTTGAATTTTAGCGTGCGTGAATTCTGTTTGCCATTTTTAAGCCCTTCGTAAAGTCGTAGCGGTACTTCCTGGGATAAAAACTATTAAATATATCAAAAGTTCCATCTTTTTCTACAAGACATAGATTTAACATGACACATCAGAATAAACAATTTGGCAGGGACGCGATGTATTTAATTCGAAATGCTTTCAGAAATTTCTAAATATCTCCTTGAGCGTAAAGAAGTGCCTAATTTTGTATATGAAATAAAAATAGTTATATTACAAAATAATAAATCCATGTATGATTTGGAGATTTAAAGGTATGTCTTAGAAATAGTTTTATGCTTATTTTTTGTTTTATATGCAGTACTTAAAGAGTTGCTGACTTTAGTATCTGTGATTTCGTGTTATGTATTAATATACGTGGTTGTAAAGCAGTTCGGTCCAGACTAGTGGCATTTTCCAGCAATCGGAGGATTCAACAGCATCTTCAATTTAATTTTTTATATTAAGTACTGGGTAAATCTGAAACTACCGCTGGCTGTTGCTTATACTAAGTTATCTCTATCATCATCACCAGTGATCATTAACGGTTTCAGCTGTTTTTTATAGTTTGTATGATAGCAGTTGATATGGATTTTATTTATACCAGGAGGATCAGAAACTAAATATTTTGATCAAAGCACATGAATAATAGGTATAGAGAGGCTTTTATTCGTTTAAGACGTTCTGAATATAATTCTGAGATTCTAAATATTTACTTACATAAAACAAAAAGTCAAGAAACATTCCAGTTGACAAATAAAATTTTATTTGTGAAGTCTGAATAAGAAAATATATGTAATTTTGATATTTTAATAGTGTTTCAATCGTTTTTTTATAAATAATATTACTGAAGGAAACAGAAAAGAAAGTTATAAACTGTGTATATGATTGTAAATTGTAATAGCGTATATCTCGTAAACAAAACGTTGCTCAAAAAATATGACTTCGGATTCATTATCAACGTCTGAAAATCTACGAGTGAACCAAAAATCATCAAAATCGGTGATAGTAAGTGTAAAGTAAATATTTACCACGAATGTTATGAAATGTTAAAACTAAGGTCTCGAAGCACCTTTTTGTTGTTGGATCCTCCAAATGATGTATAATATCCGGGCCTTACTTATACTTTTTTCTAAAGTGATATTACATATGACGTAATGTGCAAGAAACTTTAGATATTAGCAATTAACCCTAAATCCAAAAAACAATAGAATACTTACAGTACTATAATAATAAAACAACAGCTGGGGAAGGTTTACAAATCTAGTCACGACCTGAATGAGCTGGCAAATCGTATCTCGAAAAAACGCAGGCGAATAACCATTAAAGTAAGAAAGAAAGAAGACCGTAAACCTAACCTAAAGCCGGGAAAAAAGAAATTTTAAATTTTATATTATTTAGATGATGGGTCAAGCTGACTGAGCTCAAGGAAACGGAATCAGCCAAACTTAATATTTATTTGAAAACAAGTTTTACCCATGCTTTAGTTTAAAAGGCAAACATATATCAAGGATGAATACTGTAAACAGCTTATTTCGAAAACTTTCATTAGTTTCGTTACGATCTTTTTTTACTGCAACATCAAGGGAGAGTCCTATTCAGAATGCCAATTCAATAAATAGAGTCCCATGTCTTACGTCTTTGTTAGGTGATAGGTTTTCAGCTCTATCCTTACAAGGTAAGCACCTTTTGTACATATATTAACATTATATATCTCCAAAGTTTTCTTAACGAAGGTACATTGTTATAGGAGTTAGAACTAAACTAAGTTAAGTGAAAAGCAAAATATTTGCATTTATAATTCCCTTGTAATTAAGTGGTCAGAAGAATTTATCATTGTATGAAGTATTTTATTAATGATTACTTAAATGGCTCTTGTAAACAATTTTACCCACGGAATTTGACAAATTTAAAATATACATTTGAAAGATTACCTTTTTTTAATACTTTCTATACACAAGAATTTATGGATGAACCACTTTTTCAAATTAAATCCAAAAAAACTAAGGTTTTGGAAGGTTGCACTGAACTTGTTTTTGGGGTATCGCTAAAAACATATTTTTCACAAACTTAATTTATGAACTACGTAAAAGATTGATTATATTATAATGCTCTATAACACAAAAATGATTATTTGTAACTAAAAGTTAGAAGTAATTATTATATTAGACATTATTAAACGTTTTTCAACATAATTACAACAGCTAAATAAAGAGAGAGCGGGAGTGTCGCCTGTTGGATGGAAATCCAGTGTGCTAGGGATGCTACGTTGCCAAGTTTATTTTATATATGACCTATATAAATTATATAAAAAAAACAAAATGTATGTGTTGGTTGTGGATTGGTACCAGCAGGAGCGTGAAGGCACTAGGTGGATTGGTACCAGATTAGTACTAGGTTAGGCTCCGTAGGCATCATCGTTAATGCCCTAAAAGACGAACAACAGCGCAGAGCACCACTGGCGAAAGTCTAACATTCAGCATCGGCCCAGGGGGCCGATGTCGAATGTTAGACTTGCGCCAGTGATGCATCCCCCTGTTGATTAGTGTTGGCCACACTAGGCAGATTGGTACCGGGTTAGCACCAGGTTAGGCACCGTAGGCATTATCATTAAAGCCCTAATATAAAAGGCGAATGACAGCGAAGTGCATCACTGGCGAAAGTCTAACATTCGATATCGGCACTGGGGAGCCAAATCCGTTACTGTCGGGAGACAAACATGAAAAATGTAAGCTCCATACAATAATGTAAGTTTGGCAACAATGTAAGATAACCTTTCTTCAAATTGTCATATTAAGGAATATGGCGCATTGGAATGCAGTGGAAATATCGAATTTCTTTTTGGTTTTTTTATTAGAAAAAGTGGTTCATCCATTTCTTTTATTTTCTTAAAACAGTTAAATGAAGGTAAACTTTCTATTTTATATTCAAAAATTATCAAATTCCATGGGTTTAATTGTTTACAAGACCCTACTTAAACATCCTATTATAAACTACCTTTTTCATATATAAAATTTAAAAAAGGAATACTTAATTTGAGAATTAACTTCCTAGGTGTAGTTTCTGTTTGTGTTTTTGTATAAATAAATTTAAAAGTGTCACTAGGTGAGTCATTAGGTAAGTCTGTGTACAAGCTAGCCAAACTTTAGAAAATGACTTACACATCCCTATAAGTCAGATAAAGTATTTCAGATGACTTAAAAGTCAATTAAAATTCCTTAAAATACTTAAAAGTCCCCAAAAGTCAGTTAAAATTCCTATAGAGGATTTTAAAAGTGACCTTAATTCAGTTAAAATCTTAGATAAGAAAGTCACCAAAGTCTTCCAGATTTTTTTAAATAACTTGAGATTTATGTTTTACAAATCGAAAAATGTGTCTAACAAAACTAATATTCAAAAATGATAATAGGAATATGCCAAAACCATTTAAATGATTGTTTTTTTATAAACTACATTTTTAGTCTTCCATTTGGACATTGTCCATTAATAAATAAATAAATAACTTCTTTGATCAGCATCAGACAAAATGGTTTTCGTAAAAAAAAATCTACAGTTTGTGCCATTTATCAGACTTTGGAGCAGATATTAAACTCTACAAATGACGGCAAATTTACCACAACCATGTTTCTTGATTTATCTAAAGCATTTGATGGTGTTGATCAATGTATTCTGTGCCAACAAGCTTGAGCAATTTGGTATCAGGGGCGTGGCATTGGACTTGGTTCTGTCGTACCTTCAGGGGTGTGAACAATGTGTCAATGAAACCAACAACTCGGGAGAACAGGTAGTATCAGATAGCACTATCATTAAGTGAGGTGTTCCTCAGGGATCCATCTGGGGATCACGGCTTTTCATCATATACACAAATGACCTTGTTGGCATTACTGATTGTGGTGTGGTTCTTTTTGCTGATGACACTTCTCTGATTTTCAGTGAGAATGATCAACAAGCGTGTGCAAACCATATGATCGAGTCGAATTCATTGGGGGGTTGGTTTGTAAATAACAACCTTCTCCTCAATGTGTCTAAATCACGGTGCATTTCTCAAGATCGGCGACTAATTTTTCTTTAACATATAAAAATACCAATGTGGGGGTAAGATTAGATCAGTGGGTAAAATGGAAGTCCCATGTTTTCTGACCACATCTTAGCACTTAAGTCCAAATTGTCTTCAGGTTGCTTTGCAGTTCACATAGTTTCACAGGAGTTGGGTAGTGCTATGGCAAGAAATGTTTACTTCAGCATAGTTGAAGCCCATTTGCGATATAGCGTTCCATTCTGGGGATTTTGCGCCCAATATAATCTTAATTCAGTTTTTATTTTGCAAAAAAGAGCAATTCATTATATATTTGCCGAGCCAGGGTTAGAGACCATTGCAGGTCTTTGTTTTACCAAGAAAAAAATACTAACATTGCCTTGCTTACTGATATTAGAGACTGCATTCCTTATCCATACGCCATTCAGGGGCATGCGAATGAGTCACCAGTATGAAACAAGCAATTCTGATAACTTACCCCTACCTATTCCTAAATCAGAACTTACCAAAAATTGTATCTTCTTTGAGGGACTTAAGATGTACAACCACCTTCTACTACATATCAAACAAATAATGACAATTAAATTATTTATAAAATCATTAAAAATGATTTTATTAGAAAAAAGTTTTTAGTTTAAAAGAGTTTTACGACACCAACCTGTGATTGTCCACTTTATTGTACATTGTCATTTCCTGTTTTTATAAAAATATTAGTGTGATTTATTTATTTGAATATTGTATACCATTTCATTTCTGTATATCTAATTTTAGCCATATTAGTTTATTGTATTTTTATAGATATGTTTGTTCACAAGAGCTTACCTACTCTTTATAACAAATAAAGCAATTTTGACTTCGGCTATTGACCATAAATCAATACTTTGCAAAGTTCTATAGTACCAACTTTTAATTGTCCAATTTATTATATATTGTCACTGTTTTTATAAAAGTATTCTTAGTGTTAATTGGGTTTTTTAATATGGTTTATTGTACTATTTATGTATGTTTAATTTAGACCATATTAGTTGAATGACTTGTAATTTTATGGAAGCTCATTCACAAGAGTTTACTCTTTATAACAAATAAAGCGATTTTTGATTTTGACTTTGACTTTGAAACAGCTTGCAGCAGGGGTCAGGAGGTATGGCTATGCTCTTCAAATTGTTATGTTATTCAATTTTTTTTTTTCAAATTCAAAATAAGCTTTATTGTCAGAAGAAGATACAATTCTCATAGACAAAGCATTAAATCTAATAAACAAAAGGTTACTAAATACCTATAGAAATAACAAAACTATATATAAAAGGTGATGATTAAAATAAGTTAATAGGTCAATACATTAAAATGGTCATAATAAAAAACAGTAGCACCAATAAAAAATCAACAAACAAATTTACAATAAATACATATACATATATTAAAAATTCAGCCAAAAAGTCCTTATAGACTAAAATATAAATACACTTTAAAGAAAGGTACAAACTAAAACGGAAAATATATAACTATTACAGGCTCAGGCTAGAACTCCTCATCATAGAATTCACCCAAATTATAATATGGCTTAGATAAGAGAAATTTCTTGAGTCTTTGCTTAAATCGCTTTTCATTGGCAATCTCTCTCAACTCATTAGGTAGGTGATTAAAAATCTTTATGCTTTCATAAATGAGCGAATTCTTTGTAAGTGTTGTCCTCGGAATCGGAAGGGGAACATCATTATTCCGCATATTGTACGTTCTATGGTTTAGGTTTTGATTTTTATACTTTTTGTAAATAAGAACACTGCTTTCGAGGATAAAAATCAAGCAAAGCGTGAGGATTTTTTCTCTAATAATAAGCGGTTTACAGTGTTCTCTCATACCCACCTTGCAAATGTAGCGCAAGGCCCTCTTTTGCAAAACAAACACAGACGATAGTAGCTGTTGACTACAGTATCCCCAAAAGGAAATTCCGTATCTAATGTGGGACTCTATCAGTGCAAAATAGGCAGAGCGGGCTACAGACGAACCCACTTCATTAGAAATAGAGCGTATCACATAGCATCCAGAAGCTAATTTTTTATTCAACATCATGATATGGTTCATGATGTGGTTATGGTTTAAATCTTTGTCAATATGGAGACCCAGGAAGTGGGCTACCGAGCTATTGCTGATTATAGGGTACAAGTCATTACAGGGAATTTTCCGAGTCAGTTGAATGTGCCAGTCTTGGAGGATATTTTCATTGAGAGAAGACTCTTTTCTGAGAGTAATGTTTTCAATCTAAGGGTTTTTCTATCGAAAAATGACTTTGGAGAGGTATATTCCTCTAGTGTTGACCAGGCCTTTAATATGTTTTGGACAGATTTTGTATAGTTTTTGGATTTGTGTTGTCCGATATGTAGAATGAGGCAAAGTTATGCTGCATCTGAGAACTGGGTGACTCAGGCAAAGAGGGAATTTTTCAGAACAAAATTGATTCCTCTAATAACAATATGCCTATGTCTAAGATATATCAAAACTTTTATGTTATGGAGCATAAGGACATTGCAGATTGTGTCTGTGATTTCTATTCTAACGGTGTGAGAGAACTCTTGCAGAACTTAACTAACACCCATTGTACTGTCTCTGCTGTGAGAAGTGTGAATACCTTTTTTGTTTCTGATGTGTGTGGAGACGAAATGCTTATAGCTCTTAAACAGCTTAAGAATAAGAGAGCTTGTAGTAGCATAAATGATATTCCCATTTATATCCTGAATTACCTCTGGGACCAACTTAAAAGGCCTTTCTGTTCTATCTTGAATCTTTCTTTGAAGTTGGGGAAGTTTCCATCCCATCTTAAACTTGGCTATATTATGCCTTTGCACAAGAAGGGTGACCATACTCTGATATCAAACTATAGGTCAATTACAGGGCTTCCTTCTATCTCTAAGCTGTTTGAAAAGACAATTGTCAATGGTCTTAGATCATTCATTCAGTGGCAGATCTACGGACACAGCAGTTTATAATCTTGTCCAATATATTTATGAATCTGTTGATAGTAACAATTATACAATGGCATTGTTTTTTGATCTAACTCCCGCTTTTGATTGTATTGACCCTAATTATATGATGATGAAGCTAGAGACAGTTGGTATTAGAGGTCCGCTCAGTTATTGGGTTCAATCATTTCTGATAAATCGAAAGATTATGGTTAGGATAGGTGAAAGGTTTTCAAATCAGCAACTGTTGAATTTGGGTGTCCCACAAGGAAGTGTGCTTTCATCACTACTTTTCTGCATAGTCGTCGTCGTAGTACGTGTACATATCCGATCCCAGTTTTTGCCAGTTTTAAGTGAAAAGTTAATAATAAATCTAGCACCTATAATAAGATAAAAATTTGCAATTTTGAATGTGCTAGTTTTGTCACCTGTGTGATTTTTATTATATTAATAATTCGCGAATAAGTGAAATAATAAACAATTTCTCAATTGATTTTGTAAACAAACAGTCTTTTTTAACCACAAAATATTTGTTTTTTCGTCTTTGGTAAATGTACTCTGCCTGCTCGGATTTCCCAATGGGTGCTTGACGTGACTTAGATAATGAGTTACATTTACTGTAATAATGGGATGTAAAATATGTAATATGGACGATACAAAAGTGTCAGTGTGGCCGTGTGAGCTTTGTGAGGACAAATATTGTTCTTTGTGTGCCAAACTCAGCTTCGGAGGTAGATGTATGGAGCTAAAGAAGCTGCGCCTTCTATGCTTTCTTTGTGCTGATTGCCGGTCAAATATAAAAAAAAGACTAGAGCTTAATGTGGAGAAGATTTTAGTGCAAGTGAAGAATGGGATCATTGGAGAACTGAAGAATATTAATATGGCAGAACAAACGTCTAAATTGGAAACATTGGCTGCTGAAATTCGTTGTTTGAGTGATAAAGTATATCACTTAAGCAAAGTGCAGAATGAAATGCTTGGTGAAGTTCAATCTAGGTTAGAGCATATTGAGAGTGGTTTGGACTCAGCTCAAGTTGCTGAAATTAAGTCAAGATTGTTTGCAGATGCTGCTAAGAACAAACAAACTATGGTAATCAAACCAAAAAATCCTTCCTAGAGAGTCGATGCTACAAAGGAAGATTTGTTCCAAAACGTGAACCCAATTAAGGAAAATATTGCAGTCGAGGGGTATTTCACAATAGGCAGTGGTGTACATTTTGTGAGAAGTGGAACCACAGTGGTGGCAATATCAGCAATATTTTCATTATTGAGCAGTAATAGGCAGTTTTTTATAAAATTGGGCAGTGCGTGGCAGTGTTAGGTAAAACCTGGGCAGTAAAAGCAATTTTGGCAGTATTTAGGCAGTAACTGAGCAGTGGTCAGTGAAGGCAGTGTCACTCCCACCACGCCTCATAACACGTGACAATCTTGCGCCCAATCAGAAACCTCAATTATTAGCCTTGTGATGATGCTTCTGCCGAATTGTGCGTCGCGTCGGGTGGCTACGCGACTGAGAAGATGTTACATGACATCATAAAAAATAACCTATTTATAAAGTAGACACAAAATTCACAATTCTAGACATACGCAATGATTTTTTAGATCATGTTTATTATTTTCTTCTGTATAGAAAGCTAAAAAAAACACCTCGAAATATACAGTAGGATACAAAATTAATGGCTATAAAGAAAATTTTAAATGTGCATTAATTTTTATGTGATGATATAAACTCAAGGAAATAATTATGGGATATTGATATTTTATGTCTGTATTTAAGCTTGAATGAAATAGAACGAGTTATCCGATCTTTAAAATTTTTCATATTCCAAGTAGGTGTATGCTTCTACTTTTATTTTTTGTAAATTATTCGCAAAATTGTCGTGAGCATTATACAGGATAAATTCAAATTTAAAGATTTTTCTTGTTTTTTTTTTTCAAAGTCGCCGTGGTCTACACAAAAATATTTTTAGCTAACCTCTATCTTTGCATGAATAAAGCAATCTATCGTTAATATTTAGTTTTTTATTTTGGTTTTTATTGCTTCCCATGAGAGAGATACATAGAATTTTTTAATTGCACGCGTTTATGTGTTTTTGCATTAACGTTAATTTAACTATACTTTATGTAAGGTTCCCATTTAAAAATAAAGAGGGTATTTCATGTAGATTTTAATATAAAGGGTTGAGTAAATATTAAAGGAGGTGATCATTTGGATAAAAAAAAAGTTTATATAAATATATCTCCTCAAATGCTTTATTTTATAGATCAGGGTGTTAAACCTTTTTTTTAGTAATTCCATAAGAGCTATTAAATTAAGATATGGCACAACCTCAACGATGGGCGTATGTATGGGTAACCATCCCTGTCTTTCTTAATAAAAACGTGGTAAGCCACTGATTTTTTAAAATTTCATGAACTTTGTCATTTAGCGCAAGTAAAAAATACACAAAAAAAAGCGTTTTAGTATTTTTTGATAATTTAGAGTTGGAATTGCTCATAACTCTACAATATCTACTACATACCTCTACTATTTCTTGGATCGTTTTAAGAAAAAACGTTTTTATAAATATTTGTTGGTAACCAAAGATAGTAAGCTGTGCCAAAGGCGTGCATCAAAATATAATTTGTTTTTAAACCACTTGTATCACAAAATACTGCAAGGCTTTTGCTGTGTATTTTTAATTGCTCTAAACGATAAAGCTGATAATTTTTTAAAAACCTTGTCTACCAACTTTTTATCAAGAAAGTCACAGATGGTTACCCATACCTACGCTTATGGTTGATAAGAAACTATTTGATGATGTCAAAATGTAGATTTTAAATACCTATGAGGTTGTACCAAATCTTAATCAAACAGCTTTCACTGTTATGGAATTACTAAAAAAAAAAGATAATTTTTTTAAAAAATGATAACACCCTGTATCTCGAAAATAGGGCATGTCTAGAGCTGGAAGACGGCAACAACAATGATATAAAGATCTCTCTAGCTATTTGCAATATGATGAAATAGATGTACGTAACTACAATTCGTCCTTAAGTAGAATATAAGATCAGTATCTAAATATTCAACTAAAAAATGGCACTTCAAAACTAGTTAGATATTCAAAAAAAATAAGGTGATAGAAAAAGAGTTAAGACAACAGTCTATAATACAAGTAATATTGTAAACAGCGTAATTTTAATTAAAGAAGAATATTCTATATTCTATGACTTGACATCAAACATAATGGGTAATGGCCCTTTTCGAATTCCTAAATGTACTAGAGAAAGAATTTTAAACGTTCTTGATTTACTTTTTAACATTTTAGTATTTTGAACTAAAATAAGATGTTTTAACAGTTATCTCCTTTTTTTTAATGACAAGCCTCTATTAACTACTTTATATGAGGAATTTCCAGAATTAAAAACATAAAGAAATCAGTTAAATTCTGTATTAATTAAAAATATATTATCCTCATTCATTAGTGCTTATTTATTTTGTGTTGAGAGACTTTAGATATCTTATGTACTTACTGTGATATTTATAAAAAAATAGATTTTATTTATTTTAAATAAAGTAGTTTTGGCCGTTATTGGTGCAGTGTCTTCTAATGAAGAAGAGGAAGGTATGTCACGTACGCCGAGCTGGGACTAGAAAGCTCACCTGACCCAGCAAGGCTGGGCAGTCGATAATGCCATTGAGCAGCTTGAAGGCAAACAAGAGCAGAGCTTGTTTGCGTCTCTGGATGGGTGAAATATGGTAGAGCAGTATTCAAAGTAACCCCTAACAAAACAGTTATAAAGTGATATGATGGCTCTGGTGTCGTTAAAATGTCGGGATGTCTCTTCATAAATCCTAGCATTCGAAAGGCCTTGCATACAATGAAATTGATGTGCTCATTGAAGGGTAATGTGCTGTCGAATACTACACCTCACCTGTACGTATTTCATGTAGGGTTCGGGGATTGTGAGAAGTGAATATAAGAACACTTTGCTATGTTGACAGGTTTGTCTTGTACTAAAAGACAAAATGATCCAAGTCATAAAGAATTTGAAGTCATCAGAGAATAGAAGACAGTTGCTGTTAATAAAGCAAGATGTGACTACGGTTATGAATAGGAGAAATAATATTGGTCCAATATGGGTGGATTCTTAACTGTGTCATAGTCCTCGATCTCGTCTAATTTATTTATTTATTTATTTATTTATTTATTTATTCCTTTATTCCATACAAGATCTTACAATATAAGACATACAGTTCGTCATAAAAATAAAATAAAAGTTAACCTAAATCTAGACTAAACTACAAATACACTCATTCAACAGGTAATATATAAATTAAGACAATGTAGAATTAATCTCGCACACACCCAAGCATACATACATAAAAAGCAGATACAATCAGCAATAATTTCTAAGATGAAAGAAAAATATTAAGAATAATGCCCTCAATATGCTTACGAAGAGAAACTGCAGCAGAAATATTCATTCAGACTGTAAAACGAATGTTGCAATAATAAATTTTTCAATTTATTTTTAAATGTTGTTTTATTTTTTATTTGTCTTAATTCTATAGACAGGTGGTTAAAAATTTTTATAGAAGCAATAACACAGCTGTTAGCAGTCCTAGTCATTCTGTGCTGGGGCAGTCTAAGTTCCTCCCCGTTCCGCAGGACATAATCAGTTTGAGCATCCCTAGCATATGTAAACCTAAATATATTAGTGTGCACATATATGGCACATTGCAAAATATATATAGAAACCACTGTCAGCACCTTCAGTTCCTTAAAAAGATTACGGCAAGAGTGTGTCGGTCCCTTAAAACATATTCGTATAATCTTTTTTTGAGCTATCATTATCTCATTAATTCTTGTCGCATTTCCCCAGCTGACAACTGCATAGCTAAGCAGGGAATGTGTATATGCGAAGTAATGTGACATAAGGATCTTTCTGTTTGTACAATGGCGGAGCCTCCAAAGTACAAATGTATTCAAAGACAATTTCTTAAGCATTGAGTCAATGTGTGCGCCCCATGAGACACAAGAGTCCAGATGAACACCCAAGAATTTTGTTGAGTAATTTTGCTGAATGCTTTTACCCTCAATGTTTATTAAAAAAGAATCGTCAACAGTGCGCGTTGCAAACACCATTAACTCAGTTTTCATTGTATTTAAAGTCAGACCATTAGCTAGACTATAGTCATTAGTGAATTTGGCACAAGTTCTCACATCATCACACAGAGCAGGCACATTGTCAGCTGCAGAAATCGACGTCATATCATCTGCAAAAAGGGTAACAATCCCACCAGGATTATTCAGTGTGACATCTCCAATAAAGACAAGAAACAGAAAAGGTCCCAAGATACTGCCCTGGGGAACACCTGTCTTTATGGTCAGATGGTCTGAGGAGGACTCCTGCCCCCTCACTCCCAGTTTCACTATTTGTTTACGGTTACTCAGATATGAAGATATCCAGCTTAAAGGCGGTCCCCTCACTCCACAGCGTTCTAATTTTTCAAGAAGCAAATCATGGTTTACAAGGTCAAATGCACGGCTATAATCAAAAAAGAGCCCTGCTACAAGTTTCTTCTGATCCAACATACTTATTACATAGTTTACAGTTGCCAGCACAGCATCCGCAGTAGACCTACTCTTACGGAAACCATACTGGCTATCTGGAAGAAGTTTATGTTTATCAAGAAAATTTAAAATTCTGATATAAAATGCCTTTTCAAATATTTTTGAGAACGCCGGAAGCAACGCCACCGCCCTGTAGTTTTCTATCCTCTCCTTATTATTCTTTTTATAAATAGGTGTTATTATGGCACACTTGAGCTTTGATGGAAAAATACCTTCCAAAAAAGATATATTTATTAGGTCTGCAGGGACTGGGGCAATAATTTCAGCGATTGATTTTAGGAGTGAGCAGGGGATCCCATCCCATCCAGCAGCATTCGTATTAGAAACATCATATATAATATCCACTACCTCACTATGTATCACTGGTAAAAGCAGCATAGAGACACAGTTGATAGGACCATTCAACTTAGCCCCTGCTGTATTAGTTATCTTTAAGTTGTCAATAGAATTTACGAAGTAACTATTAAAAGCTTGTGCAGCAGTTTTGTGGTCTGACAGAATACTTCCATCAGTATTTTCAAATACATTAGGATAGTTGTGGAATGGTTTCAGATTTACTTCCCTATTTATTATTTGCCAAGTGCACTTTGATTTATTATTAGAATTTAAATACAAGTCATCATAAAAAGCTCTCTTGGTAGAACTCACTGTGTCTCTATGCTTCTTCAATCTAGTTCTATAGGACTGCTTTAACCTATCATCACTTGTAGACTTAACCATGCCATACAAATCCTTCAGCAACCTACTTTCATTAACAATATTTGCCGTTATCCAAGGTTTAGTGAGACTCTCAGAACTATTATCCAACTTAATTACCTCTAATGGAAAAGCTACATTTACTATTTCAGTAAATCTACTTAAAAATAATTCAAATTTAAAATTTATATTTCTATCCGTATATAAAACATGATGCCAATTCTGTTGGTGTAATAAATTCCCAAATGATACTATATTAGCCTCCTTCTGAAATTTACGGAGTTGAGTGAAGTTACTGTCCCTTGTTGCAGATATAAGTGTTTGAATACTAACATTTTGCATACTGTGATCAGATAATGGGCTGTCAACAGTACTCATTTTAACATTACTGAGATTATAATTAAGAAATATATTATCAATCAAAGAAGATAAGAAGCAAATAAATTACAAAGAACATTTGCATTTTGGTCACTGACAGCAGGATTAAAATTTAAATTAAAATCACCACTAACAACTAAGTGATTTTTACCATTAGAGATATTGTCCATCGCTAATTCAATATTAAACATAAAGTCTCTAATGCTTGCCGAAGGCGGCCTATAAAGGGATAGTACAGTAATGGGCTTCTCACCTGCCACTTCTGTACAGGCATATTCAAAAGACTGGTCTTTGTGCAGAGTCCTTTTTCTTTCCTTGAAATTCCACTTAGTGGAGACGTAAATAGCAACACCTCCCCCACGCGAACCTTCTCTGCATGAGTACTCAGCTCAGGAATTTAACACTCAAAAAGTCAAAAGTCAAAAAAAGCTTTATTGTAATTTAAGAAAAATCTCATATACAAAGCAAACTTAAACAAGCAACAACAAAAAAAAGTCCTGTCATTTTTGGCAATATATACTCTAGAGTAGCAAGTCAATTTTACTGTGTAAACGAACAAATACAAAGTTGTATATTAAAATAAAATATGATCTTATAAAAATATATAAATTAAAACTTCAACATATAGTACTTAGATGTATAAAAAACATAGCAGAGTGAACACAAAAACACAAAATAGATTTAAATGTAATGCATAAAATACAGAAATAACCATTACAATCCTAAAAAAGTATTTACATATTCAGTTAAATGATTCGTCAAAAAATTCAGCAACTGAATAGTAGGCTTTCCCAATCTCACTTCTCGCTTAAAATGTCTTCGATTAGAAATGCCCCTTATATTTGAGGGTAGATGATTAAATATTTTTTTGCTGTTAAAAATGATAGATTTCTGGGTCAGAGTCGAAGAGGGAATAGGCAGGGAAGTGAGTCGAGAGCTTCGAGCTATTAATTTTTTTAGACAAAAAAAGTGTAAATAAAAAACTGACAGTTCGTTTCTATATTATCTTTTACCAATATCAAACTTTTAAAAATAAAGTTAAAAAGGTGAGTAAAAAACTTAGGTCGTAGTTTTTTAAATAGAACACTCTATATCTTCTACTTTCAATAGATAAATCTCTTTTTTATCAAGCACACACAAACGAAATACATTTTAAAAATAAAAAAACCACCCTGTACACGGTATCCCATTTTCGCCACTTGCTGTATATCTCAACTCTTATTAAGATAGAGAGGAAACAGCTTTCATAATACACTGCCATTTTTTTATAAAATTTAAGATGCCAGAATCAATTTTCATAGCCCTCTAAGTTTTTGAGGTATAGGATGGAATTTAAAAAATGTTGTTTTTAAGAATATCGCGTAACGTGTTTCAAGGGATATATGAAAAAATGTATTAATCATTTTTGCTTAATTTTCTGTTTTTTATATGGTTCATGAATTAAGACTTTCAATCCGACGTTTCGTATCATAGGTTAGTTTAGGATAGTTAATTAGGTTAGTTTTAACATTTTTAATAATGAACCTGGATTTTTTATTTCATTTTTTTTTATATCAGACTGCATCATCTATGATTTTCCTATAATAGACAATGTGTTACAGAGAAAACGAAAAACAATAATTTCATAGAATTAATTATAGAAAAACCAATTGTTTGAAATGTATTTATTTATTTATCATTATTACAGCATCAACAGCCAAGGCCAATTACAGACACCATATAAGTAATACATAAAATAAAAGTATACATAATAATAAAACATAAGTCCTACCTAGACCTGGGTCTGAGATTCATATAATCTATCTTCCATCAGTTTTGTAAAACCTTTTAAATTAATTAAGTCTAAATCCAAGTCACTAGCCTAAATATTAAAGTAATTACACATTTTATAAATTGGTGAGCTCTTATAAATGTTTGTCCTAGGAAAATCCAAATTAAAAATCTTTCTTTGTCTTGTATTTCCAACATTCACAAAGAATGGAAGCATTGAAAGAATTTCTGGTGAATCAATTTTATTTGTTAAAATTTTATAAAGAATAGAATAGAATAGAATAGAATAAATTATTTGTTGCATAATACATTTTAAAGAGTGTTATAAATCATGTACACCTAAACATAATGTCTGTGAGTGTACAGTTTTCTATAAAATAATAGTTTATATAATATGTAAATAAAGAGCAAATACAATATGCAAGTTTCATTATTAAATCTAATGAATATGCAAAATTTGATTTTATATGCTAGAACTAGGTTTATATTACTACCCACACGCGAGCCCATCAAACAACCTGAATCGGTAATCATAGGTTGATATAAATCATAAATACTAAAACATATAAATTTAGTTTTTTCAATATTTAATGTAATTATGTGTTAATAAGTTCTCTGCAAGCCATTGGGATATTTTAGAAAATTCAGCGGTTGCGTTTTTAATGATGTCATTCCAGTTATGACCAGAGAACATTAAGACAGTATCATCCACATACGAAACTATTTTGGCGTTAGTATATAAAAATAGCAGATCATTTATATATACACTAAACAAGAGAGGACCTAATACTGTACCCTGTGGAATACCACAAGTCACGGTTCCAAATTCACTTATTTAATTTTCTATCTTAACACATTGTTTTCTATCGGATAAATAATTTTTAAGTAATTGATTTGGTAACCCTCTTATACCATATTTATCTAATTTTTCTAAGAGAATGTTATGCGAGACGGTATCAAAAGCTTTCGCTAAATCCAGAAATATTACCAGTTGCTTTTTGTTTTTATCTAGGGAGTCATATATCGTTTTACTTACTTCATAAAGAGCATCTTTGGTTGAACAGTTTTCTTGAAATCCAAATTGATATTTAGAGAGTATGTTATTGGCAGTAAAATGTTTATTAATTCTTTCCTTTATAGACATTTCTAACAATTTTCCGAAGTTATTTATCACAGATATTGGTCTATAATTACATGCCTTGCTTTTCTCCTTGTTTTTATATATGGAAGATACAACAGATTTTTTAAGCTCATTAGGAAAGATGCCCTGAGAAAAGACAAGATTATAAATATGAAGAAGTGGTGTTGAAATTTCATGTTTAATTTCTTTTATTACCTTGGCTGAAATCGTATCGATTCCAGGGACAGAATTATTTTTTAAATTATTTATATTATTTATAATTTCACTTTCAGTAAGCGGGGATAAAAAAATAGAAGTGCAGGTTATACTTCTAGAAGATAGTAATTTGGTGCAATTAATTTTATTTCCCATTTCATTGCCTATATTTAAAAAATATTTGTTGAATCTTTCAGCTATATCATTTTTATTTTCTAGATTATTATTGACTTGATCTTGTAGCAGAATAGTTTCTTTATTTGTTTTCTGTAGTTCAGTGTTTATAGTTTGCCATATTTTTTTAGGATTATTTATATTATCGGAAAATACTTTGGATAAGTAGTCTTGTTTTGTTTTTCTAATTAAATTATTAAGAATATTACGATATTGTTTATATTCATTAAACATTTCGATGTTATTCTTGTTCTTTAGATATTTAAATTTTAATTTATCTCTCTCCCGAATTGATTTAATCAATGCATTTGTCATTCACGGCTTTATTTTTCTATATTTAGATGTTAATTTTATTTGTGTACTTGTAGATTCAATTATTTTTTTAAATTTAAGAAACAGTTATAGGCTTTATTCGAGTCTTCAAAATTCAGTACATTGTGTTATTTTTAATTTATTTTTCAATTCTAGATAATTTACCCTTTTAGAAAAAATTTCCGATGTAATACTTTTATTATTTAAAGATGTTTTACCATTTTGGAGTTTTATCTTTAATATTATTGGATAGTGATCAGTAACGGCGCTTATATAAACAAATGACTGAAAAAAAAAATTCTTTACTTATATAAACAAATGACTGAAAAAAAAGATTATCACTTCGCTAGCATAAGCCAAACAGCTCACCCGGTGAATGATGTACTGGTTGGGTCTCTGAGGTCCACAAGATTGCATGACGAGAATACTTTTGACTTTAAAAATGTATCAGAATACGATGTATATCAGGCTTTTTCTAGGATAAAGTCGAAAAGTATGGGTGTTGATGGTTTGAGCTATAATATGATATTGTTCAGTATTAATCCTATAGTTCCGATGGTCACTAACTTGTTTAACTTGTGTCTGCACACTGGAAATTTTCCTACCTTGTGGAAAACCTCCATTATTAAACCATTGCCAAAGAACCCTAAGATAGAAACCCTTTCAGAGTTAAGACCTATCTCTCTCCTTCCAATTTTTGTAACTTTGTAGATTTGCATATTGATGCGTCCTTGCTGCCACCTGTTGAGTCTGCAAGAAATCTCGGAGTCACTATTGATGTAAACTTAAATTTTGAATTACACACAAAGAAGAAACTTACTTCAGTGTATATTAAACTAAAAAGCTTATATTCTTTAAAGTACATTTTGCCAGAAAAAACCAAACTGTTGCTAATTGAATCACTTATTTATCCACTACTTGATTACTGCAGTGTTGTTTATTTTAATTATTTAAGTAATGAATTTCAAAGAAAAATTCAATTAGCTCAAAATACGTGCATCCGCTTTGTCTACTGTATAAACAGATTTGATCATATAACACCAACCTATGTTGGAAATAATATCTTAAAATATAACTATCGTACAATACTTCATTTTGGTGCTTTTGTGTTCAAGATATTTAGGTCAAGATGCCCGGGATATCTCTGGAACCATATAGTTGCTAGGCAGGACATACATCAACTGAACCTTAGAAATGTTATTAGATTTAGTATACCTCAGCATCGCACTGCTAAGTTTAGGAGTTCGTTTGCCTTTCAGGCAGTAGAGCTACTTAACTCTGATGTTTTTAATTTAATTATTGATAATTCGTATGCTTCTTTCAAAATGAAATACAAGAAGTTATTACTCCAAAAAATGCAACAACAGAGTTGGGTTGGTTAGTTATGTTTTTTATAGTTTCTATTTATCATCTTGTTTGTTTCTTGTGTAGGTGGCATCGAAGAACCCTCTGCGAATGTCACCCTTTATGTAATTGTAATTGTATACTTTATATAATTATTACATAATAAACGTCTTTCTTTCTTTCTTTATGTTTACTGGACAATAAATAAAAAAATGGTCCAAGCAGCTTTCAGTGGTTAGTGTTACACGAGTATTTGCATTTACGTAGCTGAGGAATCCTTTGCTTATTAATATATTTACATATTCGTCAACCAATTCATCAGCCTTATTGACTGACTGATGACTGATTATTTCTTGAAGTTCATTGAGAAATTGACGTATATTAGTTGATGGTAACCTGTAGATAGTAATTAATTCTAGTGTGATATCAGAAATTTTAAGGTACATGCTTAGAAATGTGTTTTCAGTAAATTTTTTAGTACTAGTTCAAATAATATGTATACCATTCCTAACAAGAACCAAGACTCCATCATTTTGATTAAATGCCCCATTTGAATAGTATGTATTATAATTTTCTATATGGAAATTTTCTAGACAATGAATTTTCCATGTTTCCGACAATACAATTATATCAAAAGAATGTTCTAAACTTTCTAGTAAAATCAAAAATTCATCAAAATTTTTGTTTGCACTTCTAATATTAAGATGAATAATATTTAAAGAGATATACTAGACATATTTTGGTACGTCGATTTTCTAAAGATAATTTCTTAAATCCATCCAGTAACAAGTTATGATCATATCCTTGTTTTGGATAATATCCATATATTTCAAAAATTTACGCTGCACGCGTTCTATAGTTTTAATCCAAACTTCGTATTGCGGAAACCATATTATGCTTCCATACTCCAACCTCGGCAATACAAGACTGTCAAATAATTTCAAACAACACTCAACATTAAAGTTCTTAGTAGACCTGACAATGAAGCCCATTGTTTTATGTGCCTCATTTACCATATTTACAATGTGATCTGTAAAAGCCAGATTGCAGTCAAGTATAACACCCAGGTCCTTTTCATTTTTGGATTCCTTAAGTGGTGTACCGTTAATATCATAAGTATAATCAAATACATTTTTATTAAGTGTAAGAGACATGGCAGAACATTTTTTAATATTAAAGTCAAATGAATTTTTAGTGCACCAGTCCACAACAGCACTTAGATCTTCCTGCAAATGAACACAGTCCTGAATAGAGGCTATTTCCTTATACATTTTAAAGTCATCGGCAAAGAGTAAGCTTTCTGAACTACCCATAACAGAACATATGCCATTAATAGCTATTAAAAACAACAGTGGTCCCAAATTGGAACCTTGCAGAACTCCAGATGCACTGGTGTATACATCAGACCTGGAACCCTTGACTTCGACATATTGTTGTTTATTAGTCAAATAAGATCTAATTAAATGAATTAAGCCGTTACTTACATTGTTCTGATAGAGGAATTTAATTATAAGACTATGTTTTATCCTGTCGAAGGCCTTCATCATATCTGTAAAAATTACATCAATTTGTTTTTTGTTATTAAATGCGGAGTGGACAAACTTACAAAATGTTATTAAGTTGGTTAATGTAGATTTATTGGGTAAAAAACCATGTTGGCATTTAGATATGTTATGCTTAACTTCATCATATAATCTATTAAATATAGCTATCTCATAAACTTTAGATACTGCATTTAGGATAGTGACTGGTCTATAGTTTATTACATCATGTTTAGCCCCTTTTTTAAATAATGGTATTACTTTACTTTTGCGCAAATCTATAGGATATATTGAACTTCGGAAACTAAGATTAAAAATGTGTGAGAGGTTCCACCAACAACTCCCCACAGCCCTTAATTATGTATCCAGGCACCCCATCTGGTCCAATAGATCTGTTACCCTTCAGCTTTTTAAGGGATTCCCTAATTTCTTCTATTGTAAAGGACCCATTGCAGAAATAATCTTTTAAAGGTGCTTCTTCCTGACCTACTGGTATATCATGCACAAACACAGAACCAAAGAACTGGGCAAACATGTTTGCTATATTTTTTGAGCCAGATGCAGAAATATCATTATAGGAAACTTGAGCAGGTATATTAGTGTCATCTTTTTGACTTGGAATGTAAGACCAGAAATTGTTAGGATCTCTTAGAAGACTTTGCTCTACATTGCCTATATGATCAGAATATGCTTTTTTTATTTTTAATTTAATTTTTTGCCTAATTTCGCTATATTTACCCTACCAAAATCTAAGTTTTGTTCTTTTAAATTTCACCATTATACCATACTGGAAAGACCCTTCCAACCTGGGTTGACATAGGAACACATTCAACAAAAATGTCATTAACGATCTCATAAAATCTTGCCACAGATTTATTAACATCACAGCACTGATAAAGACTATCCCAATTTTTAGTTTGAAACCGTCTGTACATTCTACCAAAGTCAGCTTTTTTAAAATTAAATTTTGTGTTTTTTATTTGTTCACACTTCTCCAACTTATGGTCAAGATTGACCTCAATCGACAGTGCAGGGTGGTGCAGATCCACAGGCAACAATGGGTCATCATCAAGTTTTATCAAGGAGTCCTGTAAATGAGGGCTTACTATAACTAGATCTAACAAAACATCAAAAACATTGCATACAGTATTGATTTGTATAAAATGCGTAAATGCTAAAAAACTGTTAAAATCACATATAGAAACACTATGAACATTAAGTACAAACTCACGAAGATTAAAATCACCTAAAATTAAACACAGTCGAGAAGATTTGTTTCAATACAATGATAAAATCTTTGGTAATGGTCCACACAACAACCAGGCACAAAATAAACAACTACAACATAAAGAAATTCTCTTTGGTCAAGACTAATTTTTACACATAGAGCTTCAAGATCATTATCAAATATATCATGTTCAACAGCTGCGGATTTCTTATTTAAAGCTATTAATACACCCCCTCCTTGTTTTTTACCAGTAAGGTTTTGATCTCTATCCTTTCTAAATATTAATTTATCTGTACTAAATTCATGGTTATAAACAGAAGAGTTCAACCAGGTTTCTGTAATAGCAATTACATCGTTATTATCATTTAAGAGTTCCAGTTTTAATTGTTGTAATTTAGTTTTTATACCTCTACAATTTTGATAATAAACCAGTAGTTTTTCTATTTTATTACTTTTACACTGTTTGCCTCTTGAAAATTTAAATAATCACCAGTATTTTGTGTATTTTGAACAATAGCTAGCCTATTGTCCACAGCCATGTCCCCCATTAATTCAATGCTGTCATTTAAAATATCAGAATTTTCAAAATTAGTATCCTGAAAGACATTATTATCTAACCCACTTGATAGTGCTACTCTGTTTTCATTGTATTTTACATGTATTAATGTCTTGTATTTTTTAAAGTTTGAGGGCTTTTGAATTATTATATTGTATAACAACCGAGAAACATTATCATCTCTTAATTTTCTACGTATACTACTACAAATGTTAACATACTATACACAGTTTTCAGTATATCTATTTACATAATTTAAAAATGAACACATTTTTTGATTATACCTAAATAGTTGTTTAATATTATTACTATTGTCATGGGTTTTAATAGGAGATAAAAATATAACATTTGTTTGAAGACATTCTTAATTTTATTATTAATTTTTCTCATTCTTGGATATTTTCCATTAGCCAAGTCATTTGTACCACATCCCACTATAACAAAATCACTTGCGGTAAAATCCTTAGTCAGTCCAAAAAGGTTATCCAATACTTGGTCCTGCATTGTGTTTGGTTTTATAAATGATTGAATGCCAAATTCTGTACCAATATACATTTTGGTTAATGACCTATTTAGACCCAAAACTGATTCATCCCCCAATATCAGAATTTTCCGAGACTTTGATGAATTTTGCTTTTGAGGACAGTCGGATGAAGAACCAGTATCAGTGGTATCAAAGGAGGAGGAGTATGATGTTGGAAGTTTTCTGCTTTTATGATCCACATTTATATTACCGTGTTCCAGAGAGTAGGTCTTATTTTCTTCTTCAAGTACTCTAATTGATGTAACAATTTGTCTATTTATATGATTTAACTCATCAATCTCCATTTGCAATTTATTTATACCTTCAACATGAACCATATTTTCTTTTTCCAATGTATTTATAGTGGTGATTAAATTTTTATTTAAAATATTTAGTTCACTAACATTTTGATCAAATTCGCTCCTAGTTGTTTCAAAAGAAGATGCTTTTATTACAAGCTCCTTTTCCCTGGTACTCAATTCTTGAAATTTATTGTTGAGTACATCATTCTGTTTGTTTAGGTTTTCAATATATAAAGAGAACTTTTTTTCTGCTTCTGTTACGTCATTCTCAAAAACCTGACTGTTTCTTCTTATTCTTTCAATAAATTGGTCCTTTGCTCTCAATTCTCTCATTAACTATCATTGATGGTATTTTGACATTTCTCAGAGCATAAAATTTTATATCCCTGCAGTTTCACTGCATCAAGAACTCTCTCCAAGCAACTTGGGTGAAACACAGCATTACAGATAACACACAAGAAATTTGAAAAGTCTTTGTTTTTGCAACATTTATAATTACGATTCATGTTTCGACCAGGTGCTTTAAAACATTCAATAGAAAATAATAATACACATATAGTAAGGAAAAAAAAAGACTAGGACACACGCTTCTCGTCCTGGGACCTATCAGGACATTTAATATCAGACAAAGACAGGTGGTCCAAAGGCAAAAGAAAGGTTTACACCAGGTTAGACAAGAGGATAAAACTAAAACATATTCAAAAAATACATATCTACAGTTAAATACCCTTACAAATATCTGTTACACTATTTCCGCAAAAATAACACAAAACCATGTGAAAACTCTTTTGCATTATATTATATATATTAAGCAGAGATTAAATCTGTAAGCCAGTGCCGAAATATTGCAATATTTTAATTACAATGAATACATTAATTTAGCACTATTTAATTCAACAAGGAACTATTTATTTCAATAAAGAACTATTTATTTAAATATGGCAGTAATTCCATATTTTAGGCCTGCACCTTATCTTATCACAAGACAGTTTTTAAGGTAGAATGTTCTTTTTTTTTAAATGCCGATAAGTGGCAGCACAAGCAATCAATAAACAATTTCTTCACCAATATTTAAAAGTTGATAATTATAAGGTTGGTTTTTCCCGTTTTACAGCTCTAATTTTGCATATATGGTCTTGATAATAGTATGGCTATTTTCATGAACTTTTCACAAATAGAACAATACCAAACACTGCACAAATTCAAACAAAAAAAACCACAATAAAACGATAAATTTCGGGAGCTATTTGACGATGTAATTTACTCGACTCGACGCTTATATTAGTTTTTTGCAATGCATGCATGTGATACGTCATTGGTTTGAGCGAGTTAGAGAAGTTAAAGAGAAATAAAACATCACATCTAAATGATTTGGAGTGTCGGGAGGGATCTTGATGGCCAGCTGGTAGACTGTACTGCCTTGAAGCAAAAAGTAGTAGTACAGGGTAAAATTTTGAATGTGTTACATGTAACTATACGTAGTATAAAGAAAAACTTCGATCAGTTTTTAGTGTTTTTTCAACAATTTGGTTTGCATTCTTGTGATATTGTTATTTTTAGTGAATGTTTCGAATTGAATGAAACTTTATTTTAAATTTCTGGATATAATACCTACTATAACGGAGGTAACTACAACCGAAATGATGGTATTATAACATTTGTCAATTCACAGCTTGATGTGGAAGTGAGGCATGTCAGGTTTAATATTTCCAAAGCAACAATTACTAGACTTAATATCAAAGTTGAAAATACTTCTATTGGTGTAACCGCTGTTTCTTGAGGATCTAAAATCATATTTTGATAATAATCTTACTGGTAGTATAGACATTTTTACAGGAGATCTCAATCTTGATATTATAAATAGGGAATGTAATCACGTTAATGACTACCTTTCTTTCCTTGGAGGCCATGGGTTCTTACCCTATATCATTTCACCCACTCGAATAATGCATAATACTGCAACTTGCTTAGACCATAGTTTTGTTAGACAAAAGCTAAGAAACCAGGTACTAAACATTAAATCATTTAGACTGGACAGTGATCTTACTAATCACTTGCCAGTATTTTTAAACATAACCAATAAGAAAGAAATTGTAACTACAAATATGCATAGAGATATCAATCCTGATACTTATACTTATCTAGATAATTACTTATTTAAACAGACAATATCTGCACAGGATTGGAGTGAAATTCTTAATCTATGTTCTGAGGAAGCAATGAATATGTTTATCAATACATTTATTAATATAAAAAAGGAATGTGCATTAAAACCTAATATCAATCGCAAAAAAAAATTAAACAAATAAAGGAATGGATAACAGAGGGTCTAATTACCTCTTTCAAACATAAAGATAAACTAAAGAAACAACTCTTAAAAAATCCATCAATACCCTTAGAAATACAATACAAAACATATCGAAATAAACTTAACAAATTAATAAAACCTCAAAAATTTAGATTTTATAAAGAACATATAGAAAAAAATCGCAATAAAATTAAAAAAACTTATAAATTAATAAATGATGCAAATATTCATAACAAAAAAACAAACACTCCTTTTGCTGTTGTAGCCGACACTAAGACATTTCAAAATAATCTTGAGATGGCCAATTACTGCAACAATTACTTTACAAATATTGGTATAAAAATGGCACAACAGATACAAAGACCCAAACATCCTTTTAAAACAAAAACTAGTAATATGGCATCCATGTATCTAAAGCCTGTATCAGAAAATGAAGTAATAAATCAAATTGCTGCTGTGAAAAACGATAGTGCCCCCGGTAAAGATGGAATAACGTCAAAACTTATAAAAATGGTTCATTTGGAAATAATAAAGCCATTAACACATATCATAAATTTAACTTTCAAAACAGGAATAGTACCAAAACAATTTAAGGAATCAATAATTACTTCCATATATAAAGCAGGCTCTAAAAGCAATATAGAAAACTATCAACCAATAAGCCTTTTAAATAATTTATCAAAAATTTTTGAGAAGTGCGTAAAGAATAGATTGACCCAATTTTTCAAAACGTTTAATATTTTGTCAGATAAACAGTTTGGTTTTACAGAAGGCCTAAGTACATCAGACGCCATGTATTGCCTCACATCAGACGTTGTAAATAGCCTGAATACCAGTAAAAAAATCTTAGCTATTTTTCTTGACCTTTCAAAGGCATTTGACACTGTTCCCCATGACCAACTGATTGATATCCTTATGCAGTGTGTGATACGGGGCGCAGTGTTGGAAGTCTTTGCCAGCTACCTCTCAGAACGGTATCAACATGTTAAAACAAATAATACTATTAGTGATCCATTAAAAATTAAAATAGGTGTTCCTCAGGGTACTATTCTAGGCCCTATACTTTTTATAACATATTTAAATTCGCTTTTAAACTTAAAAATAAACGGTAAATTAATATCATATGCTGATGACACAGCATTAATATTCTCAGGCGATACTTGGGAACAAACAAGACTTAAGGCAGTAAACGGTTTTATTATAGTTAAAAACTGGTTTGACTCCCATAAACTCTCACTTAATGTCACCAAAACAAATTATATAGCTTTCTCAATTACAAATGCTAATAGACCTCCCTTTGATAGTATTGTTATCAACGATCCATATCCTGAAATTAAACCAGTTAAGAACATAAAATATCTAGGAATAATAATCGATCAGCACCTGAAATGGACAGACCACATTATACACTTAACAAACAGACTGCGCAATCTTATATACAAATTTTATATGTTGAGAGAGTTTTTGAGTAGTAAATTGATAAAATTGATCTAAAATCTTTAGTAGAAACTCTACTTAGGTATGGACTAATAATATGGGGAGGAGCATACAAAAGTAATCTTCGCTCACGGCAACTTACTCAAAACTATATCCTAAAAATAATTTTCAATAAAAATAGGCTCTACTCATCAAAGCTATTATATAGCGAAGATATTAGTAGTATAAATTTATTCTACATACATTCTCTATGCTCTGTTATACACAAAACAAATAAAACTCTAAATCATATTAACCATGCCCACTACACAAGACAAAATAAAAATAATCATCTGATCTTACCATTGAATTATCGAGATATAAATTTACGATTTTTAGATTATCTGGCCATAAAATTTTACGACATGCTGCCTAATGAAATAAGAGAACATATAAATATAAAAATATTTAACAAAAAAAGTAAAACACACGTATATAACAACCTTGACATTTTGTGATCTTTCAAATTAAAAGAGCAGGTGCTAATTATAAGTACTTGTTAACTTAACAATTAAATAATTATTGATTGATACAGGTTTGTGGTTACCCCCCTACCTTCCCCATCCACATTTATACTTACTCATTATATTGCTACTATGTATACTTAGTTTCATTTGAGTTTTCATTATAATAAGAAATAGACTTATATTGTAATAGCATAACGTAAAATATCAACAAAGAATAGACAGTACATGAGTGCATACAGATGCTCTTGCATTTAGGTACTCCTTAAAATTGTTTAATAATGAAACCAATATAATCAACTGGATCAATTATATATTTTACAAATTGTATGAAATTGAGTAAATAAATATAAATATGGTGAAAAAAAAAATTTAAATTAAACGTAGATTATACAGGGTGTCAAAATAGCACAAATGCCACTTTCCGAGTGCCATTAACTCGAGAACAAATCAATTTTAACAAAACATGCTTAACATTTTCATTAGCTTCGAAATATCGAATAAAACACAAAGTTAGCCTACAATGTTAAGTAAAGATATTAAAAACAGTCTTAGGTGTCTAAAAGTGGTTTACGATTTTAATAAACGGCAGTGGTGTACGTATTTTTAGGTCGTGAAACACCTCTTGATTGCAGTCCAGTGCTTAAAAGGTACAAGTAAAGGTGGAATGGTGCTTAACTGTTCCACCAAAGAGGATTCTGAAAAATTTAAACAGATTATTTCACATAAGTTACCAGAGAAATATTAAATTAGCACCCTGGGAAGTTTCCAACACAGGATCCGAATTTCAGGCTTGTCCGAAAGATATCAGAAACAGAATCAACAGTTTTTTGTCAGGATGCAGATCTTAACCTATTAAGTATAAAACCTTTAAAAAATAAGCCCAACGTGTTTCAGAGTGTTATTCAGTTGAATTCCGCCATTTATAAGAAGGTCATGGAGAGTGGATTTTTGTTTGTGGGCTACGATGATTGCAAAGTTTTTGATGGTCTTGAGGTTTAGAGGTGCTTCTGGTGTTGTGAGTATCATCACATGGCGACTACTTCTGATAATGATATGTGTTGTCCCAGGTGTGCTAAAAATCATCAATTAAAAGAGTGTGAGGAAACATTTTTAACATGCGTTAACTGCGTTAAAGTTAACCAAAAGTCTAATAACAAAGTGGAAACTAGCCATGCTGCCTGGGGTTATCTTTGTTCAACATATAAGCAAAAAGTGGTGGACTTTAAAGTGCAAATGTTTAAGTAGGGATTACATGAGAAAATGGATGGTAATTTGTATGTGGCGCACGTAAATATTAGATCACTTATTCCTTCGTTTATTGACATTAAGGACTTGCTAATGCATGAAAAGTTTCTTATTTTTGTGGTTACTCACACGTGGTTAGACCCAGAATATCCAGATCTCCTGATAAATATTCCAGGTTACCAGCTTTTACCATGCAGATAGACCGACCAGAGGAGGAGGAGTATGGTTGTATGTATCTGTTTCTTTAATCAAATCAAATCAAATAAATTTTATTAGAATAATAAATCAAAAAAAAAAATATACTAAACATAATTCGGGACTAGTAGAAACTTAACAGTAGACGGTAACTATTAGTAATAGTGTCAAATAAAGTACATAGGTATATAACATATAGTTTTACATTTATAAACTATACAAGTAGAAACTCAATAGTAGAGAATAACTAATAAATAATAGACAATAACTGTAAGTAAAAGTGTCAAATAAAATACTTATATACAACATATATTTTTGCAAATAAAGAAAAATAGGCGAAGACTAGACCTGCAA
The DNA here is from genome assembly GCA_030620095.1 of Kuschelorhynchus macadamiae. Classification (NCBI taxonomy): domain Eukaryota; kingdom Metazoa; phylum Arthropoda; class Insecta; order Coleoptera; family Curculionidae; genus Kuschelorhynchus; species Kuschelorhynchus macadamiae. The sequence goes on from JAUTXW010005283.1 coordinate 992,122, forward strand.
AATGGCATTCTCCAAAATTAGTTTAAAACTGGCTTGTTGCTACCTTGCAGTTCAAGAAGCTTCTTGAGGAGTTTTCCTCCAAAACTCTTAACCGAAGTAGAATTTTCTAGTGGCAGGACATACTCATTGAGAAATCTCGCACCAACTGATTGGAAGGAGTGTTTGAACTTTGTGTTATTAGATTTAGGGATATGAAACATATTAATATGTATTAAGTTTAATTTATTAAATTCTGACCTTCTAGAGAAAAGATCAAACAAATAAGGTGGTCATTTAGTGCGCATTAAATTAAATAAAAGTTTGCATGTCAGCAGAGCATATCTAAATTCAATTTTTAGAATTGACTTAGTGTTGTAATAGGGAGTGATATGTTCACTTCTATTGATGTTGTATGCAAAACGGAGGTAGCAATTTTGGAGAATCTGAATTCTGCCCTTAAGAGTTACTTAAAGAGAAATAAACAATACAACAATAATCTAAATGACACAAAATCAAAGCATTCACTAGGTTCCATTTTGTAGCACTTGGAAGAGAGAACTTAAATTTATAAAGACATTTAAGTTTAGAGAAAGCAATACCAATCTTCTTTATCACATGAGTAATCATATTGTCCAAAAACAGACCCAAGTTTCTTGCACTGCTAACAAATGGCAGGGTGACATTGTTTATTAGCAGGTTAGTCTTAGCATTATCATTAGTTTTTATGTTAGCTGCTGCACTGCTTATACACATCGCTTCAGATTTTTTAGGGTTTATACAGAGACCGTTGGCATTGGACCATTCAATTACCCGTGTCAGTCTGGAATTACATTGGAATATTGCAGTATCAGGCATTACAGGATCCCAGGTAATATACAGTTGTGTGTCATCAGCATACTGGTGTAATTTGCAAGATCCATCAAAACTGATGTGATGAAGATCTGACACAAACAAGGAGAATAGTATTGGTGCCAAAATACTGCCTTGAGGCACCCCCATGGATACAGGTTGGATACAGCAAACCACCTCAGGGCTGGGCCATCAAAACCATAGTACTTGAGCTTGGCCAACAGCAATTTATGATTAACCAAGTCAAAGGCTTTACTGTAGTCAAGGAGAATTAGCAGTGTAGTTTGACCAAGGTTGATGTTATTATTATTTCAATTCTATGTGACACTTTTACTTACAGTTATTGTCTATTATTTATTAGTTATTGAGTTTCTACTTGTCTACTTTTTAAATGTAAAACTAAATGTTATATACCTATGTACTTTATTTGACACTATTACTAATAGTTACTGTCTACTGTTAAGTTTCTACTTGTCCCGACTTATAATTAGTATATGTTTACAGATTGAGATGCAGGAATTAAAAGTTGTTCTTCCAGAAATGATGTAATTTGGTCATATACAAGCTTCTCCAGGACTTTCATTAACTCTGGAATTGCACTAATAGGTGGCAAGTCTTTGAGTTCCTTTGCCACGGGTATCTCAGGGAGAAGAGTTATTATGGAGGGTTTCCATATCTCAGGTAGGACGCCCTTCTTAATGGAGTAGTTGAAAAGGTGAGTAATCACCTTTAATCTTGGGGTATTGTATAAACCACCCCTAACAAACTATAAACAAATAGGCTGCATTGAAAATGATTTATCTGCTTTATAACCATATTATAACTACTTTATTTTAATGGGTAATTTAAATATAAATTATTTTGCACCAGATGTACAAATTAAATATTTGGATTCATTGTTAAGCATGTTTTGTTTAAGTCAGGTCATTAATGAGCCCACTCGGCTGACAAGAAGCTGTATTAGTTTGATTCATATTACTTGTGTTGTCAATAAGAAAAATATAAAAAGTTCAGGGTCCATTGAAATGTTTAATTCAACTGATCATAGGTTAGTTTATTCGGTTTTAGATTTAGAGGCTCTGAAGGCCAATTCAAGGGTGGTCACTTATAGAGATTTCTGTACTTTTGAAAAACAGCTTTTTGATTTGAAAATGCAACATTTTGTTTATGAGTCAGGAGGAAATTTTGATAGACATGCTCCTATCAAAACTGTGAACATTAAACGAAAATATAAATCCTACATTACTGAGACAATAAAAGAAATCATTAAATTAAAAAATAAAGCATTTAATAAATATAAAAGAACGCAAGATATTCCACATAAACATTACTATCTTGACCTTAAGAATTACCTATCTTTTATTATCTGGAGTGAACAAAAGCCTATACGACTTTTGAGTTGCATAAATCGGATAAGGATTCTAAAAAATTGTGGTCTAAAATTAATTTATTGAATATTCACTCTAACGCTGGATATGAAATTCCTAACCATTTAAAAGGGGTAAACTCTATAAGTGATCACTTTGCTAGCATAAGCCAGACAGTACACCAGGTGAATGTTTTACTCATTGGTTCTCTGAGGAGCTCGAGATTACTCAACGGAAATAGTTTTGACTTTAAAAATGTACCTAAATATGACATATATCAGGCTTTTAGTAGGATAAAGTCTAAAAGTATGTGCATTGATAGTTTAAGCTACAATATGATATTATTTAGTATTGATCATATCGTTCCGATAGTCACAAACTTGTTTAATTCGTGTCTGCAGACTGGCAATTTTCCAACCTTGTGGAAAACCTCCATTATTAAGCCTTTACCTAAGAACTCTAAGATAGAAACTTTATGTGAATTGAGACCAATTTCTCTCCTACCAATTTTTACTAAAATATTAGAATTACTCGTTTGCGATATGATTAAGGACTATTTGTATGGCAAGGATATTTTTCCTGGAGTTCAGTCTGATTTTCGGAAGGGTCATGATACAGCGTCAGCCCTTACTAATGTTACCACCAATATCGCAAGAAACATGGATGATGGAGTATCTTGCTTGGTCTTACTTAATTATAGCAAGGCATTTCATCTAATTAATCACCAAATGCTAATTGGTAAGTTATCATTTTTTGGTTTCTCTGAACAAGTGTGTGTGTGGTTTTCGAATTACTTTTCATCTCGAGTGCAGCTGGTAGAGTTGGATGGTGCAAAATCTGGGGCTATGATGACAGACTTGGTTGTACCTCAGGGAAGTGTCTTGGGTCCACTCTTCTTTAATATGTACACGTCGGATACACGTCGGACCTGCCAAAACAGGTTAGGTCTTGTGCAGTTCAACTCTATGCTGATAACACCCAGCTATTAGCTGGTTTTGCCTCTGAGGAGTCTAGCTGGGCTATGCAACAAGTTAATTTAAATTTGGAAAGAATATTTGTCTGGTCTGTTGATCATGTCTAGCACTGAATGCGAAGAAAAGCAACTATTTAATATTGGGGTCCTCTACAGTCAGAAATAAATTTTATCGTTATAACTCTGTATATTTACATATTGATGGGTTCTTGTTACTATTTGTTGAGTCTGCAAGGAATCTCAGGATAACTTTTGAAATAAACTTAAATTTTGAATTACATACAAAGAAAAAACTTACTCACAGTGAGTTGAAGGTGGGGGAAGTTATTCTGCTTTATAAAAAGTGTGACAGGGAAAAAATCAAAAACTATCGATGTATTACGGGCTTGCCTACCTTTTCTAAACTTTTTGAAAAAGTAGTTTTATGCAAGATAGAAAACTTCTTAAATGCAGAAAAATTAATAAGCAACTAACAACATGGTTTTAGAAAAGATTGCTCCACTTCTACAGCTGCTTTTGAGCTATTAAATTTTGTTGATGAGGGCTTGGACACATCAAACTACGTTCTTGCCATCTTCTTTGACTTAAGTCGAGCTTTTGACTGCTTAAATAGCTTCTTTTTACAGAAGAAATTATATGCATTAGGGATAAGGGGAGATATCAACAAATGGTTAGTGTCTTACTTAGATGAACTTAGGATAAAGGTTAAGATTGGGGATGTTATCTCTACTGGACATAATATAAACTGTGGTGTACCTCAGGGAAGCATTCATTCACCACTTCTCACGCTTTATATAAATGATCTGAAAAATTTTTTGCCTCTGTCACTATCAAAAAATAAAATAATTCTCTATGCAGATGACTGCACTATAGTAATTTCTGATAATAATTTCGAGAAATTGGAAAATAATGCCAATATAATTCTGGATAATTTTCTTCATGGTGTGAGAAAAATTGCCTTATATTCAACGAATCCAAAACCTGCTTTATGACATTTTATATAAGAAAAGATATGCCTCGGATTCCAAATTTGTCATTAAACTGCAAACATGTAAATAGGATCGTAAATTTTAAATTTTTAGGATTACATCTAGATCCACACATAACATGGTGCAACAACATGAACCATGTCGCAAGTAAGTTAAATACTGCCTACTTTGCAATAAGAAATCTAAAAAAACACTTTAGAAATAAAACTACTTTTAAATACCTATTACACACTAGCATATAGCCATCTAAGCTATGGTATTATTTACTGGGGCCAATCAACAGATTTAAACAGAATTTTTATATTACAAAAAAGAATAATTAGAAAAATTTTCTCATTAAGTCCATTAGACTCATGTAAACCCTACTTTAAACAGTATAAAATTCTCCCTCTTCCATGTATTCTAATTTTACACTCGGTATTATTCGTAATAAATAATTCACTAGATTTTCTCATCATTTAGAACTATATAATTATGGTACAAGAAACTCCACAAACATTTATATACCTCCCTATAGGACTAGTACTTTCCAAAAAAAGTCCTTACTGTTTTTGTGGGAATATGTACAACCAACTACAAGCAAGCCTAAGAGAACTAATTTCTTACAAAAAATTTAAGAAAAGTACAAAGAGTTATCTTCTTGAAAAAAGTTATTATAATGTTAGAAATTACTTTTCAATTTTGCAATAATTGTTTTCTGTTATTTAATCCAATCTTAATATTGTGTTAAAAATGTCTCATGTTATCCCTTATTTTTACACATGACGTCATATCTATTTAGATCTTTTGGCATGTAGTGAAATAAATAAATAAATAAACCCCAACATATATTCGAAATAACATTCTAAGATATAAATATTGTACAAAACTTCATTTTGGTGCTTTCGTTTCTAAAATATTTAAGTGTAGGTGCCCTGAATATCTCTGGAATCATATAATTGCCTACATCAACTGAATCTTAGAAATATAGTTAGATTTAATATACCTCAACATCACACAGCTAAGTTTAGGAGTTTGTTTGCCTTTCAGGCAGTAGAACTATGTAACCCTGATGTTTTTAATATAATTATTTAGTAAAAATACAAGCAATTACTACTTCAAGAAATGGAACAACAGAGTTGGGTTGGTTACTCATCAACGCTTTTTAATTTTTTTTTAATTTTTTGTCAATCATATTTTTATTATTTTTTTTGAGTTGGTGGCTTTATGTAATTGTATTGTATACTTTTTATAATAATTGCATAGTAAACGTCTTTTCTTTTTTCTTTTTCTTGCTGTTTATCAATGGCATTAAGGACCATTTGATTTCTGGTCGTGCAGAGATTAAAATAATTTTATATGCAGATGACACTACAGTTTATATATCAGCCAGAACATATGACGAACTGCAGAAAGATTCGGAAATACTACTGAACAATTTCTATACTTGGTGTACTACTAAAAGATTAATTGTCAATTTATCGATGACCAACTACAGACTGGACAGACTATTGAATGTCAAAAAAATTATAAATACCTGGGATTGCTGATCGATGAACAGTTACCCTGGTCAGCTCATGTCGATCAGGTTGCATCGAAATTTAATTCCACCTTTTTTGCAATAAGAAATTTAAAAAATCTGCTTACTGAAAAACAACTTCTCAAGGTGTATTATATTGGATACTCTCATATTAAGTCTGTCTTTATCTTGCAGAAGAGAATTATTCGTAAAATATTCCCTGCCACTCCTTTGGATTCTTGTAAAACTCTTTTTAGGTGTAATGACTCCCCAACTACAACAACCTCAAATGCAGTTGGCAAACTAAGATTTTCCATAGTTTTATTAAATATCCAGTCTTTAAGAAATAAGTGTGATGAACTTTATATCTTTCTAGAATCTAATAATTTTCCCGATTTTGTTTTGATAACTGAACATTGGTTAAAGGAGGATGATATTGTAAACTTACAGAGCTATGCTGCTCTTTTTTGTTATTACAGAAAAAACTTTTTGCATGGCGGAAGCCTGATAGTTGTCAAAAAATCACTATTAGAAGAACATAACTTTACGGCAGTTACTAAATACAACAACTTATGCGTTGATAAAGAGTTCGAAGTTTCTGTTGTTTACTCAAAACAATACGATTTTTTTATTATCTGTGTTTATCGTGCACCATCATCTAATGTAAATGATTTCTTAATACATCTTGACGGATTTCTTTCGAAAGTGCCAAGCCATTCTAGGGTTGTTTTAGGGGGGGACTTCAATGTAAATTTTTTAGATCATTCTTCTGTATATACTTTGCAACTGAGTAATTTGCTTCACTCTTATAGTATGACCATGCATATTGACTCTCCAACTCGACTTACTAAGCATTACTCTTCTCTAATAGATTACATCTGTTCAAATTTTAATGACAATGAAATAGTTTGTTCTGTGATAAATGCTGGTCTGTCGGACCACGAAGCTGTTCTCTGTGATATAGCTTTAGGTGCAGATTTTTCTAAGAGGAAGATAAGAATAGGGAGAATTTACAGTAGGACTAACTATGATGGGTTTTACCAAGCATGTAATTGAATAGACTGGAATATTATTTTTCAAAACTCAGTTCCATTAGAAGCATTTCATAATCTAATCACTGATAAATTTAGAGAACATTTTCCTTTGAGGCAAATTAAGAAGAAACCTAAAAAACCATGGCTGACCCTTGGGCTTAGGGTTTTAGCTACCAATTTGCGAAGCTTACTTTACATTCGAAAGTTCACTGACAAAAACCATTTCTGGATATACTTTCAAAAATATAGATCTACGTACAAAGTAGTAAAAAATAACTATTATTCAGAGAGAATTTACAATGCTGGCAATAAGCAAAAATAATGCTGGTCTGTGGTCAGTGAGATACAACAGAAGGTGGGCAGTACTCCTGTAGAGTTGGATGTTGATGCCCTAAACACTTATTATTGTACTGTTGCAAATAAACTGACCTCTGGAATTACCTGTAATAGAGACCCTCTTGGTTACCTCTCGAAAGTTAAAATATCCCAATCCTTCACCCTTTTTGATACTGATGCTAATGAACTTAGAGATGTTATCAAGGGGATAAAAAATAAAAATAGTTCAGGTGATCTTGGGCAACGGGAATATTCCCCTCCTGTCTCAAGTTGGCAAGAGTGATTCCAATTCATGGGGGGGTCACACGGAGGATCCTTCCAACTTTAGGCCTATCTCACTTATTTCCACCCTTTCCAAAATTGTTGAAAAACTGACTAAGAGTAGAATGATGTCCTTTCTGAATCGCCACGGAATTCTAACTGATAATCAATTTGGGTTTCACGCCAATAAGAGTATGAGTGATGCCATGTTTGCATTTTTTGACAAACTTTAACAGAATCTTAACATCGGTCATGACACAGCAGCGGTATTCTGTGACTTGTCCAAAGCTTTTGACTGTGTGAACCACAGAATACTGCTGCTTAAGCTTGAAAAATATGGTTTTAGGGGAGGATCACTGAAATGGTTTCAGTCATACCTAGAAGAACGTAGGCAGGCAGTCGTTATTGGAGTTCTTAGGTCTGAGGAAAGGAGGATAGCAACTGGTGTGCCACAGGGCTCTGTTCTTGGACCACTCCTCTTTCTCTTGTATATCAACGATCTGGTTTTTCTCGATATCCAGGGAGAGTTCACGCTCTTTGCGGGCGACACCACTATCCTGTGTCATAACAATGGTAAAGACTCTTTGCTTAATACTATTTTGGCAGATCTCTGCAGAGTTAAAGAGTGGTGTGACAGCAACTGCTTTGTAGCAAGTTTTCGGCCGGTTGCTATGCAGTTCGTGCCATTGCTCAGAGCTTGGATTTTCTTTGGTTAGAGAAGTCTACTTTGCACTAGTGGACTCACGCCTCAGATACGGTGTTCCCTTTTGGGGTTCCTGCGGACTAGGGTTATTTAATTCTGTCTTTGTACTGCAGAAGAGAGCAGTGAGACTGTTGTCTGGGGCTAATTCTCGTGAATCCTGTAGACCACTGTTCATCGCCAAAAAGATCCTAACTTTGCCATCACTGGTAATTCTGGAAACCGTTAGCCTGGTTTTCAGAAAATCGGGGAAATCTTGAAGAACCAGTGGGTGCTGCCTATCAAACTAGAGGCTATTTTAATTTTAATATTTGTCTGCCATTGCCCACCTCTACTCTGACCAAAAAATCAATATTTTATGAAAGTAAAAAAATATTTAATCATTTGCCTACTGAAACGAAAAGCATGCAAAACTTGAAATTGTTCAGAAGAACTGTAAAGAAAGCATTGCTTGGTAAAGCTTACTATAGTTTGAATGAGTTTTTTGTGGATACCCTTTAAATGCTTTTAATTTTTTATATTTTTTAAATTTTATTTGTTGTATTTTGTATATTTGTTTTTGTTTTTTTTTTATTTTTTTAACAAGTTAGTTTTTCTCTGGACAAATTATAAGATAATTTGACATGATTAGTATATATTAGACCATATAGCAAATATTGACCATGGATTTAACTTCGATGTAAGGGAGAGCATTTCTTAGTAGAGTGTAATATTTGTAAAACACAAATTTTTTTTAAAATTCCATTTAGATGTTTTTTTTAACTATTTTTCAAAATATTTTTAATTTTTTATTTTCTTTACTTTTATGTTGTATTTGATAATTTTATGTCTAGATAAATTATTGTATTTTGCTTGGTCAACAAGATTATTGTATCTTAGACAATAAAGCTTATTTTTGACTTTGACTTTGACTTTTTAAGAATATTAAAATTTTAACAATACCCTGTGTACTGTGGTTTGAGGCTTTGATGTTTGTCAGGGGAAACTTGGGTAAGTCTACTACTGTGGATAAGTTTCAGTCTCATAATACGAGGGGGTGCTGGAAGGAAAGAAAGTTCACTGACAAAAACCATTTCTGGATATACTTTCAAAAATATAGATCTACGTACAAAGTAGTAAAAAATAACTATTATTCAGAGAGAATTTACAATGCTGGCAATAAGCAAAAATAATGCTGGTCTGTGGTCAGTGAGATACAACAGAAGGTGGGCAGTACTCCTGTAGAGTTGGATGTTGATGCCCTAAACACTTATTATTGTACTGTTGCAAATAAACTGACCTCTGGAATTACCTGTAATAGAGACCCTCTTGGTTACCTCTCGAAAGTTAAAATATCCCAATCCTTCACCCTTTTTGATACTGATGCTAATGAACTTAGAGATGTTATCAAGGGGATAAAAAATAAAAATAGTTCAGGTGATCTTGGGCAACGGGAATATTCCCCTCCTGTCTCAAGTTGGCAAGAGTGATTCCAATTCATGGGGGGGTCACACGGAGGATCCTTCCAACTTTAGGCCTATCTCACTTATTTCCACCCTTTCCAAAATTGTTGAAAAACTGACTAAGAGTAGAATGATGTCCTTTCTGAATCGCCACGGAATTCTAACTGATAATCAATTTGGGTTTCACGCCAATAAGAGTATGAGTGATGCCATGTTTGCATTTTTTGACAAACTTTAACAGAATCTTAACATCGGTCATGACACAGCAGCGGTATTCTGTGACTTGTCCAAAGCTTTTGACTGTGTGAACCACAGAATACTGCTGCTTAAGCTTGAAAAATATGGTTTTAGGGGAGGATCACTGAAATGGTTTCAGTCATACCTAGAAGAACGTAGGCAGGCAGTCGTTATTGGAGTTCTTAGGTCTGAGGAAAGGAGGATAGCAACTGGTGTGCCACAGGGCTCTGTTCTTGGACCACTCCTCTTTCTCTTGTATATCAACGATCTGGTTTTTCTCGATATCCAGGGAGAGTTCACGCTCTTTGCGGGCGACACCACTATCCTGTGTCATAACAATGGTAAAGACTCTTTGCTTAATACTATTTCGGCAGATCTCTGCAGAGTTAAAGAGTGGTGTGACAGCAACTGCCTGTCCCTGAACGACGGTAAAACTGTATTGTTGGTTTTGGATGTGAGATCGATCATTTGAGCCTTGGAGATGCCGAACTTTTAAGTGTCTCAAGTTTTTTTCCACATGTTTCGGAGCTTTGTAGCAAGTTTTCGGCCGGTTGCTATGCAGTTCGAGCCATTGCTCAGAGCTTGGATTTTCTTTGGTTAGAGAAGTCTACTTTGCACTAGTGGACTCACGCCTCAGATACGGTGTTCCCTTTTGGGGTTCCTGCGGACTAGGGTTATTTAATTCTGTCTTTGTACTGCAGAAGAGAGCAGTGAGACTGTTGTCTGGGGCTAATTCTCGTGAATCCTGTAGACCACTGTTCATTGCCAAAAAGATCCTAACTTTGCCATCACTGGTAATTCTGGAAACCGTTAGCCTGGTTTTCAGAAAATCGGGGAAATCTTGAAGAACCAGTGGGTGCTGCCTATCAAACGAGAGGCTATTTTAATTTTAATATTTGTCTGCCATTGCCCACCTCTACTCTGACCAAAAAATCAATATTTTATGAAAGTAAAAAAATATTTAATCATTTGCCTACTGAAATGAAAAGCGTGCAAAACTTCAAATTGTTCAGAAGAACTGTAAAGAAAGCATTGCTTGGTAAAGCTTACTATAGTTTGAATGAGTTTTTTGTGGATACCCTTTAAATGCTTTTAATTTTTTATATTTTTTAAATTTTATTTGTTGTATTTTGTATATTTGTTTTTGTTTTTTTTTTATTTTTTTAACAAGTTAGTTTTTCTCTGGACAAATTATAAGATAATTTGACATGATTAGTATATATTAGACCATATAGCAAATATTGACCGTGGATTTAACTTCGATGTAAGGGAGAGCATTTCTTAGTAGAGTGTAATATTTGTAAAACACAAATTTTTTTTAAAATTCCATTTAGATGTTTTTTTTAACTATTTTTCAAAATATTTTTAATTTTTTATTTTCTTTACTTTTATGTTGTATTTGATAATTTTATGTCTAGATAAATTATTGTATTTTGCTTGGTCAACAAGATTATTGTATCTTAGACAATAAAGCTTATTTTTGACTTTGACTTTGACTTTTTAAGAATATTAAAATTTTAACAATACCCTGTGTACTGTGGTTTGAGGCTTTGATGTTTGTCAGGGGAAACTTGGGTAAGTCTACTACTGTGGATAAGTTTCAGTCTCATAATACGAGGGGGTGCTGGACTGATATTTATATTGCATATTTTAAACCGAGCCTGTTTAAGAAGAGTTAGAGTTTTATTTCTGTAGTAAGGTCTATAATCACTTGCCCAGTAATCTAAAGGAGATTGTTGGAATCAATAGGTTTAGATCAGAGATTAGGTCATTTCTCAGCGCGCATTGCTTTTACTCTGTTAATGATTTTTATAACTATGGGGTGTAAGTTTTTTTTGTGTTTGTTCATGACATTTTAGCATATATATTAATTAATCGTTTCTGTTTTATAAGTATAAGTTTAGGTGTAGTAGATTAAATGTTATTATATATAGATATATTTTTTTTATGATGTCAATATTTACTCTGTAAATCTGTATGACAAAATAAATAAATAAATAAACTGTTAAACTAAAGCATCCAAAATCAGTATCTCACATCTAACACTACACTTAGAAAACACTGTTTTTAACTTATGCATATGTTAGCAATCCCCAAGTTCCAATGAACATGATTTTTTGTATGATCTAAAACAGTATTTAATCTTAAAAGAGTATCCGGATGATGAACTGTTTTTGAAAGACTTAAATCTAAACATACTAAACCCTGCAATCTCTTTGGTGAATGAATATATCTCCAACCTAAAGACACACGGATTTTTTCTCTAATTGAGGATATTACTGTTATTATTTATTAGATCATGTATTTCTTAAATGCGAGCATAATGATAGCTTTATAAAGGTATAAACCCATATATCATAAACTATGAAATGACTGATCGTTTACCACTATTAATTATTTTCTATCTAAATAAAAATAAGCAACCTCTTCAAATGACCAAATAGTGAAAACAATTAATTTCCAAAAATTAGTTGATTATGCAGGTGTGGTAAATTGGAATGAACATCCCAACTATTCTGACCTCAACAGAATATCTAATAAAAAACTTAATAAATACTCTCAATATTCATATGAAGAAAAGGTTTTTAAGAAAGAAATTTAAAAAAATGAAACCCTGGTAACTCACAGTTTAACTGTTTCCATTGAGAAAGGAGATAAGCTAAAACACAGTGTGAGGAGATATCCAACCGCTGAAAATATTTTTGAATATAAAAACTATAGAAACAAATTGAATACCTTAATAAATCAAACAAAAAATGATTATTATAACAATACACTCAATGAAAATACCAACAATCTTAAAAAAATCTACAGTTTCATAAACGAAGCTTTATTGAGCTTGAAAATGGAAACAAGGTCGAAAGTGACAAGGAAATAGCTGATCAGTTCAACAACTTTTTTACAAATATAGTCCAAAACATGGCTGACACTGTTACTATTCCTAACTTTCCTTTTAATTTTAATTATTAATTTTTAAGCTCAATGTATCTGAAACCTACAATACAATCTGAGATTATCAAACATATTAACTCCTTAAAAAATAACTGCTTCTCTGGGAGGATGTAATTTGTTTAAGGGTAATTAAATTCCTAAATATACATCTTTTACATAAGTAAAATCTTTGAAAAATGTCTTAAAGGTAGAATTACATCTTATCTATGTGAAAACAATATTCTATCACCAAATTTTGATTCACTTCAGGTTTAAGTACAGTGGTTGTCATGTTTGAACTAGTAAATGACATAACATTAAATCTTGATAAGGGAAAGAAGTGTCTTGCAGTTTTCCTTGATTTGTCAAAAGCATTTGACACAGTTTCACATCAGATGTTGGACACCTTGCTAAAATATGGTATAAAAGGTAACATGTTACAGATTATTAAAAACTGCTTATCTGACCGAATGCAATAAACCAAAATAAATTGTGTCATTAGTGAACCAAGGGTAGTCAAAATTGGAGTACCTCAGGGTATTGTATTAGGTCCCATTCTCTTTAAGACCCACATAAACCCTATAAATTATTTTTAAATTTAGGGTAAAATTGTATCATACGGCTGATGATACACCAATTATTTAGTGGTGGCACATGAGACGAGGCAAAAAGAATGGTTGAGAAAGATCTAGCTTTAATTAAAAAATTTTTTGACACAAACTATCTTTACCAATATTGATAGAACCAAATACATGCCATTGTCTATTAATAATGCAAACTGACCAAATTTTCAAAATATAAAAGTTCAAAACCTTGATGACCAGATAGAATAAGTAAATGTAATAAAATATTTAGGAGTACATCTGGTACAAAAGATCTGCCATCAGCAGAGTTGAAAAAATGTTTAAACACCATTTTTAATAAAATAATTAATTCCTTGCCCCATCTTCATTTTTGACAATTTTAATCAGTTTGTGTAAGTAAATGTTATTGTAAATAGTTTTATATAAGTATTATTTCTGTAACTATCTTAATTGTTTTTTATGTATTCTATTGAATTTGATAGTTTGACGAAGTATTGGTTTTTGTAACTTTTTATCTTGTAATATGACTTTACACAATTCTTACAGGACTAATTATACAAAAAATAGAAAAATAATACAATCAAGGTGTATACTTAATACAAGATTTAGGTCGAAATACACATAAAACAAAAACAGCAAAGTATAAAACATGGACATAATACAGCTAATTACCTTAGGTACTCTTAAATGTTTTTTAAACAAACTAGGCTATCCAAACTTTTTATTTTTTCTGAAAAGGTGTTAAAACAGATAACCCCTTTATGAAACATGAAGTTTTCTGTACTTTTTTTATTTTTAGTAATTACATAAAAATGTTTCCTATTTCTGGGTACTGTTGGACAGAATCATTTGTGTATAACTTGTCGGATAAATAATTTGATGTGAATCCAGTACTCATTTTAAATATTACTGCCTGTAGTTTTAGCAATCAAAATTATGTTTTCATCTAAATGAACTGGCAAAACTGAAGTCAGGGTTTTTAATTTTTTATTAGTGTAAAGTGTTTTGGTAGTTGGTAATAATTAGTTGACGTTTTTTTTTGTTTTATATCATTGAAGGGGAAGGCATGTAAGTAACTGGCAAGCTTTTGTGCTTAAAGATTTTACTTTGAATTTATATATGTAATCACACATACGTTCCCTTTTAATAAAGTTTTTTTTTCACCTCTTTGTTTTGCGTATTATTACTACTACCAGCTTCCCCTACAGGTTATGGGTTATGGGCCCAGCAGGTCAAATATTGTGGTAGTAATCTGTGCGCGTTTAGTGAAAAAGAACAATGGAGGTGATCGCCAATAAGTTAAACAATTCCAACTTGAATGTTTGGAAGTTTCAAACCAAAGTAGTGTTAATGGCGAAGGGACTATTTGAAATTACTATAACGGATGCGGATAAAATTGATAAATGGAAAATAAAAGATACCAGTGCCCAAGAAGCGCTAGTTCTCCGAATAGAAGAAGATATTCTTTCCCATGTAATGCAATGTGCAACTTCACGAGAAATGTGAGAAAGTAATTTCAAAAAGAAATTTGAAGTAAGTTCAAACCTGCTGAATGAGCAATTTTATAATCCAAAGTTCCAAAATGAAACTGTTAACAGTTTTATTTCTAAAGTGTCAAATTTCATAATGGCCTTTCCTCACAAGTTTCGACATTTCCGAACCGCGTAGGGAAGTGTCATTTCGGAAAGTCGTACTTTAAATAATTTGACAGCGCGTCTGTTAATTGAAGAAGAGGGGCTAAACAAGGATGAAGAGCACAAAATATTTAATTGTCAGTGTATATCGCTTTCCACAGTCAGATTTAAACATTTTTTTATCTAAATTAGAAACTTTGTTGCGAAAACTTATCGATTTATGTGGCAATGTCATTGTATCGGGTGATTTTAATGTTGATATTAATTGTAACAGTTCATATAGGAACAGGTTTATTGATTTCAGTTCCTATAACTTTAGACCATTAATAAATTAACCAACCCGGTACTGTGCTACCTCATCAACTATACTTGATAATTTCTTTGTAAATTTTGACACATTATTTACTACAGAGGTTGTCAGTACGGGGTTATCGGTCCATCAAGGTTGCATTTATATTCTAAACAAGACAAATACAACCCAAATACACATAAAATACTGCATTTTTTAATATTTTTATGCATTATTTTAATCAGGCCTTTCCTAAAAAAACAGAAAAATATATAGATAAATATAACAAAAAAAAACCAAGACATCATTGAGTTATCTAACGAGGTAAAAAATCTGTACTGGCTCAAAACTCATTCTACTGATGATCAAATTAAAACCAGATATATAAACTAGGTTGGCAGAATATACAAATATATTGTCAGACAACAAAAGCAAATATTATGATAGTACAATTTTGGAATCACGTAATACAACTAAAAGTGTATAGAGCATTTTAAAACAGGTGTCAGGGAAGAAAAACAAACAAGTAAATACCTACGAAAAAAATTGTGCTGGTGAAATAGTCACTGACATTGACAATATCTGTAACATGTTTAATGTTTGTTTTACTCAAAGTCCTATTTTGGGGGATGGGATCCATTTGGGAGACCATCATGGGTCTAAGTCTATAAATGGAAATTCTTTTTTTCTCACTCATGTGGATGACCACGAAAAAACTAATATAATAAACCAAATTTCCTCTAAAAACTCAGCAGGTTTGAATGAGGTCCCATGCAATGTTTTAAAAAATGTATCTCACCTATTATGCAAACCTCTTAAGTACATAATAAATAATTCTTTCACGGAGGGCCAATTTCCCAAAATTTTAAAGTTATACCTCTGCACAAAAAAAGGATCCAGACTTGGAGAATTACAGACCTGTGGCTATTCCTTCGGTTTTTTCAAAAATATTTGAAAAAGCATTCTATCTGAGGCTGCTTCCTTTTCTCCATAAAATATTATTTTTTAATTCCTCCCAACAGGATTTCTTCAGAATAAATCCACCCAGACAGCTCTTTATAGCCATACAATGTCTGTAATGGATCTCTGGACTCTGGTAAGACTACCTTGGGAATTTATTTTCATCTTAGCAAAGCAATTTAATGAATCATGAAATTTTGTTTCATAAACTGGAGAAAGCAAGCAGAAAGGGAATTTAGAACTATAATTGAGTCTGTAAGAGCTATGTTAGCTGAAAGTAAATTACCTACAGTTTTTTAATAATAATAATAATAATAATAATAATAATTTTTTTTCATCAATAAAACATGTGTATAATATACAATCAGTAATTGGAGAAAATATTAAAAACATTTTGGGCTGAGGCTGCAAATACTGCAGTATTTTTACTAAATAGAACTGGTAAGAGTTCAGTCGAAGGGAAAACTCCTTAAGAGTTATTTTTTAAAAGATTTTTCGATTTACAAATGATTAAAGGTGTTTTTGGTTATAAAGAGTGGGCATATATATATAACAAAAAAAGGCAAAAAATTAGACATGAAGAAAAAATCTGGAATATTTGTTGGGTATTTGGATAATGTTAGAGGGTACAGAGTCTATTATAAAGATAAAAATACAGTGGCTATCGAGAGAGAGAGATAATTTTTGAAGTAATACAAAGTTTAGAAGGAAACATTGTTTCTCTTGGTGTAGAAAATCACTCGGAGAGTAGCAATGAGGAAATATTACAGGATGAGGAGCCTCTAAAAGTACCATAAAATTTGGATAGTGATTTAGAGCAAGAGCCAGATGTAGAAATATCAGTGAGAAAGGGAGATTACATCCTCCAAGAGTTTTAAAACTTCCTCAAAATTTACATAATGATTATGACATGAGTTTTTTAGCTTAGATGTTGATGAGCCTACAACCTATGATGAGGCAAATGTATGTATGCAAGTAATTAAAAAGAAGCAATACATGAAGAAATGAGGGCACTGGTAGAAAATGACACTTGGCACCATGTAGATAAACCAGATAAATGTGAAATAATAGACAGTAAATGGGTTTTTAAGATAAACAAGGATAAAGAGGGTAAGATAAATAAATTCAAATGTAGGTTGGTTGCAAGGGGATTTAAACAAAATGTTATAGAAGACGTATATAGTCCTGTAGTCAGGTTGACTACTGTTAGAACATTTTTAGCTATGTGTGTCCAGAAAGGGTGGCCCATTTATCAAATGGATGTCTGCAATGCCTTCCTACATGGTGAGTTGAAGGAAAATTTGTATATGTATTTACCAAAGGGGTATGAGACGAATGGTAAAGTTTGTAAATTGCATAAAGCTATTTAAGGTCTAAAAAAAGGACCTCTCTATTGGTACAAAGAATTTGACAAATTTATGTTAAATGAAGGGTTTTATAAAAAAAAGTGTGATAACTGTCTATATATAAAAATCAGTAATAAAGTAATTTTATATGTTATAATCTTTATTGATGATATTTTGTTTCCGGGTTGTGCACAAAGGAAATTAACAAATTAAAATTAAATTGAGTATGTCCTTTAAAATGAAAGATTTAGGGTTGTTGGAATATTTTCTAGGTATATCTGTAGATCAAGATATGGAAAATGTTAAAATTGCATCAAGTCAAAAACAATATTTAGAAAATATTCTTAACAAATTTGGAATGCTAGATTGAAAACCTGTAAGCACTCCAATGGATTGTAACTTTGACTATGATACTTTAAAAGGAAAAATTTCAGAAACTTGTGAGATTGAAAAATAAATGTAGGTAGATCATTGCCTGCATAATGTATGCCATGTTAGGCATTAGGTCTGAGTTATGCTCAAGTATAAGTTTACTGTCAAGGTATCAAAATTGTGAAAGCCAAAATTTATTGTGATCATTAAAGAGAGTGTGACGGTATATTAAGGGTTCTCTGGATCTTAAGTTAATTTTCTACAAGAAAAATAGTGAAATATTGTCAGGGTTTGCTGATGCAGATTGGGTGGCGACACTACCGACCGAAAATCAACTAGTAGTTTTTATCTTATCTTTATGTATTTGGCAATATTGTGTCCTGGAACTCAAAGAAACAGAGTACTGTCGCCATGTCAACCACAGAGGCAGAAATCATAGCATTAAGTTGTTGTGTCTGTGATGTCTGTTGGCTACAAATAATGCGCTGGGGCGCCATCTTGGTGGAAATATATGTCATTAATTATCCCTTCATCTTCAAGTTGCGGATAAAAGAAAAGTTCTAACATATCGGTGTAGTTAGCTCCAAAGACGGTATTCTTCATAAAGAAAAACGGACCGTACACCTTGGTGGACGACACCGCACACCAAACATTTACTTTTGGCGAATCCTTTTCAAATTCGACAAATTCTCGCGGATTTTCCTCTCCCCATATGCGGAATTATGTTTATTAACCTTTCCGTTTAAATGAAATGTTGCTTCGTCTGACATTATTATATGCGCATTAGGAAATTTTCTCGTTAAATCTAGAATTGTTTCACATGTGTAGTATCTTTGTTCGTAAGCGTGGTGTATAATTCGTTGAAATGTTTGAATTTTGTATGCCTTAAATTTAATTATCTTTAAAAGTCGCTCTGCTTTACTTTTCGACATCAGCAATGTGCTGGCCAATTTTCGAATAGATATTTTATAATTATTATTACTTAAAATTTCCTTTACAGCTAAGACTTCCTTCAGTAGCACGTCTGCTCGATTGTCACGTCGCTTAATTCTCTCCAAAGAGCCTGTATCTCTAAACCGTTGCACCCATAACAAAACCGACTTTCTGGATGGAGGATTTTTTTGGTATACTGTACGAAATCTGCGTCTGGATGTTGTTATTGATTTCGTTTCTGCATGTTATTACTAAAAATGCTTTTTCAATTTGATTAAACAATTTAAAAATCGAAGAAATTAAAAATCTGACAGCTGCATTTGACAACAAACTTATTTTTAAGGGTCGACAGGACGACGTCTACATACTTTTGTTTCGAAGCACACTTGATAGTTATGGTGAAGTATAACTGCGAATAATGAATAGCGATGGATGACGTCGAAAAGTAGAGCGACTTTTAAATTGGTTAAACAATTTAAAAATCGAAGAAATTAAAAATCTGACAGCTGCATTTGACAACAAACTTATTTTTAATGGTCGACAGGACGACGTCTACATACTCTTGTTCCGAAGCACACTTGTTAGTTATGGTGAAGCATAACTACGAAGAATGAATAGCAATGGATGACGTCGAAAAGTAGAGCGACTTTTAAAGATTATTAAATCTTAACCATACAAAATTCAAGCATTTCAACGAATTATCCCTATGCTTACGAACAAAGAGACTAGATACACATGTGAAACAATTGTAGATTTAACGAGACAATTTCATAATGCGTATTTAATAATGTCAGACGAAGCAACATTTCATGTAAACAGAAAGGTTAATTATTATGCAAGAGTTTACAAAGTTAATTTTAAAATCTAAGAACTTAAAATAAATATCCCCAAACTATGTATTTTTGAAAAGATGAAGTGTCGGGCTATCCAAGACCATAAAAATATAGTGTGTCGCATTTAAAAATAAATCAGTAATTTAGTCCCAAAAAATAGGTATTTGTAGCAATAAAGAAATTTGAAATTAGGTTCGAAGCAAGAATTTACAAAGTTAATTTTAAAATCTAAGAACTTAAAATAAATATCCCCAAACTATGTATTTTTGAAAAGAAGAAGAGTCAGGCTATCCAAGATTCTAAAAATATATAGGGTGTCCTATTTAAAATAAAACAGTAATTTAGTCCCAAAAATAGGTATTTCTCCACGATCCTAGGATAAATCGGAAAATTTGGCAACATTGACAAGAAACAACTCGGGGCAAATCTAAGCCACTCGGTGAAAACCGCATTTCGATATCATTTTTCGTTTTGTTATATGTTAGCCTATAGAGTTTTTTACGTATGATTTTATTATTTCCATTCTTTTTGTGGTGAACAAAAGATTGATTGCATGATTGCAAATTTTTTATATCTTTTTTACCATTAATAGAGTTCTTGGATTTTGTAATATAGAACATCTCCAGGAATTGTAGTTCTTTGATTATGCTCTGTCTGCAATATTTTGGTTACTGAGAAATTAAATTTGTGATTAGTCTGATTTTCATGTGTACTTAAAGTGTTTTTTTTTGTCAAATTTGCCGATTTAACCGGTTTTGCAAATGATTTCTGACCAATGTAAACACTTTATTTGTTATATGTGGCTTTTTTGTTTTTATGCGTTTCACTTTTTAATGAGATATAAAGATTAAAACTTTTCAGAAAGCCCCTGTATACATGGAAGCGACAAAAAATTATTTTTATTTTTACTTCTTTGTTGTGTGTCAGGAATGTATATTTTCTTTATGTGTGGTTAAGGTCAAGAAAGTTAATTTTGTTCTATTTCAATTCTTAAATTAAGTTTCGGGTGAGAGGAATTAAGGACATTTTCTGTCATGTTTTTTGGAATAGTCATGTATCTATAGCAAAAAGGTATGTTATATGGTAAACTAGGAATGAACTGATTTTCAAGATCCTCCAAAATAAGTTGAGTGATTATGCTCAAGATGAATGATCCCATTGCACAGCTTTCAATTGGTTTATAATAAGTGTCTTTATATGTTAAATAAGTAGATTTTAGAATTAATTGAATGTCTGCAAGGAATTTTTCTGTTACGTTAGTATATTTTTTAATTTCATTCCATTTTTTGTTTATTACAAACCAGGCTAAATTTAAACTCAAATAGCACTTTTAGTCATGAATACGTCATTGTTATCACAAGTATTTTCATTGAAGTATCCGGAACTTGGTGTGGCAACGTTCTGTTTAAGCTGAGACTACGTAGTCATTACCAAAATGGGGAACAATTTTAGGGTAACTATTTCGTGAATAACATGTAACTGTGACTTTGACTATTACGTAGATAGTACGGAATTGTGTAGTTCCATTTAAGTAGCCGAATAGTAATAATTCACTCTATTCGTCACTTCCTTATTTCTGACTTTATTTAGTCCGTTTTATAAATATGTATGGTTCGTTTTAATGTAAAAAAATTAGGCGCCTTTAAAATTCGTTAATTTTCAATACATTTTGGTCAAATTTATTGGCCAATTTATATCTCAAAAATGTAATTTTGGACTTTGATTTAAATAGTAATTATCATTAAATATCTTATTATAAAGAGTGATTCTTTTTTTAACGTAATGTTTAATTTGTATGCATTTTAAATCTTTATACTCACAAAAACAAACAGCATAGCTAAATATTTATAGGGGAGATAGAAATAAATAATGGCGTTCTATTGGACTTTTACTTTTAGGTTGGCTGCATTTCTTTACTGAGAAAATTACTTTACATCAAGTGTCTACGACTGCTCCCATTCGCTTTTATAGTTTTGGATTCATTAAATACGCAACTGTCACTTATATCCAATTACACTGAAGTTCTTATTAAATCTATACTGTATATTATTACCAAGCAGTTACGATTTGGGAACATCCCGCCGGTTCTTTAAAATTTAATGCGTTGTGTCGTAGCATGCGGTACTTGAGTCTACTATCATACTGTTATAACCATAACCCTTTATTTCGTTTTTATTTTTTGTTTCCTTCAAATACCGCTTTAGGTTGTTTAGTTCAGGTATGACATAATCAAGTTGTGATATTTTTAATTTTCTATAAAATGTGGCTGAGTGACGAAATCTACTTTTTTTTTTTCTTGTGGTATGTGAAGCGATTGTAAACCATTTTAACTTGTTACTCGTAGACGATAACACAACACATACACAACTAATTAATAGCTGTAGACCCAATTACAATGACTTTAGAAGGACAGTGGCGACAATAGAAACCCACCTCCCAAATTGGCGCAAAATTTCTAAAGGTTTAAATGGGGGCACTCATATTATCGTTAGTTTTTCGCAAAATATGTCTAAATTAATCTACTTTTATATTGACATTTGTTAGCGTCAGTTGTAAATGTAGGCTTATGTTAATGTTTTACTTTAATAATCTATTCGAACTATCTAATACAACAAACTTTTTCATTTAGATTTTTTAAAAATAACAATGTTTGTGCAAGCGATTAATGAAAGTTGTCTGCCAAGTGAATTTAGTAATGTAATATGCTCTGAAGAATGCCTACAAAATAAAGTTTCTTTTATGCTAATTTTAGAGAGCTTCTACCTCAAATTGAGGTGCTGAATGAAGTAAAACATACACTAAAACATGAAACAATATTGTCTTTTACAGCAAAATAAAACCAAAATATAATAATATGCAATATTTAATAACTTTTCTTGGGCAAACTTTAACTTAATACATTTACGGTCATAGTCATTTACACATTCATCACAAACACTTTATAATTACAAGCAAAAAACAGATGCCAATGGCTGAGAACTTCTTGTTTGAATCAATATTCATTTTAATAATCACAAAAACTAATAAAATGAGACAATTAAAAGAACAAAATTCATAAGAAACCCATGTAGGCGAAAAGTAAACAAACCGATTTTAGCAGCAATATGGCCGAAACAATAAAAAATTGGTTATTCTATTGTTGCCACTGTCCTTATAAAATCACCGACCGAATCTCGTACCAGCAGGGATCTCCGGAACCTTAAGGGTAAGAAGTAATAGTTTACTTGTAGTAAATATTGACTGTAATTCGTACTTCTAAGTTGCAACAGAAGAATAACGACTGGTAATAGCCAGTTTAAAGTAGAAGTAGACGATAACGTTTTCTACTCTGCAACGACTTGTTTTACTTTGTAGTAATACGTTATAGGAGTAGATTTGAACGTAATGGAGTAGTCCCTGCAAAGTTCAAAAACGAACTGATACTTAAAGTTGTAATTTAGTAAACAGATTAGAAACAGTAACTTTGAATAATTACTATTATGTAACCGAAAAGAAATGATGACCTTGGACCTTGCTTGGCAGTAGTTATTATATAATTACTTTTCCTAAAAAATGCTATAAAATATTATTCGCAGTAGCAAATACATATATAATACTTAAAAACGTGTAACCCAAAGTGTTTGTTTATATGTAGTAGAATTATTAGTAGTAAATAAATTAGTAATAAACAAGTAAAAACTTTTAAAGAGTAGTAGTGGAAACAGTTGTAGCTACTTTAGTGCTAGCTGGGAAGGAACATTTATGTATAAGGATACAAAATCAAGAGATATGATTATATAATTGTCCAGTGTTGTGATATTTTTGATATATATATATATATATATATATATATATATATATATATATATATGTATATTTATTCGATTGACTCCAAAATTGGAGGTGCCGGTATGGATATGTTGCTAACTCGGTAGTAGCACAGGCGAAGTCAGATTTTAAATTTTCCAGGAAACAATGTGTTTTAATTTTTTCTTATGGAAGACAGTGCATATTATTATTGCATTAAATGGGTCTGTTCTTGCTGATTATAAATACACCAGGTTGATGATGCCTTTTTCTGAGAAAATTGACAATAAGCCTGCCATAAGAGGGGGGAAAATGAAGCAAAAATCAAACAGTTAAATTAAAAAGTGAAAAATAAAACCCAAATATAAAGGTAAAGAAAACAAAGAAGTTAGATAAAGTAATATAAAGTACAAACAACAAAAAAAAACTAAAACCAAAAAATTATGGCAAATACATCTTAGATAAAGTTAGAAGTAAGTATAAATTATGGAAAATAAAAACTTTGAAGTGTAAGTAGAAGTAAATTATACAATAAAGTTAGATAAATTAAAAAAAATTAATAAAACAAAAACTCATTAGTAATAATAGGGCTAAATGTTATATGTTATGAATGTAAAAGTCTGTAGTAAAATTATGCAAGACTTTCTATTTTCATAAATTTCTATATAAGATTTTCTTATAATACGCACAGGTCTGCACGTGTTTTTTTCTATACAGAATGCTATGAAATTAAGTTCATTTATAGCCATCTCTTACCATTTATGTAAGAAATACGAGTATGGTAAAATAAAAGCAAAGTTTCGCAACTGGGACACCAAAAACCTATATTTAAAATAATTTTTATTGTTTTCTGTTATAAAGTAAGCAGTATTTTAGTAACTTTTTCTCTTCTACAATATAGCGGGCCCAAATTTTTGATCTAACGTTTTGGCGTCAGACCATCACCTTTATTTTTTGATTACAGACCTGGATTTTTGTCAGCTTTTTAAGAGCTTTCAATGTTCTTAAACAAATGGAGTACCACACTTAATTTTGTGGAAAGAAATGTAGCATGTAAAGGGTGATCCAGATTTGTTTGAACAGTTGCTATTAGAATTAAAAAAAAAATGACAAAATGATCAAAAAATCGTTATATTAAGTTTAGGCTAACCTTATGCCTATCGCTGTTTCTTTTGAAATATTCAAATTTAAACGGATTTTGAGAATTTGTAAACAATCCTATCTTAATTTTTTATTGTCTTAAGGCAATCACTTCTGGTGTAAGCAAATGTAAATATGTTTCTGCTTTTCAAAAAAAAATTGAAAATGGAAAAGCTTAATGCTATGTTGAATTTAAAAATGGTATCATAATAAAGACCATGAAAACTAAGATAGAAATATGCAATTTGTTTTGTAGTATGCCTAACTATATAGATTTTAAAGCTTCTCATAGTCTGTAACATTTAGGTCCCAACTGAAAAAATAAGGTTGAAGGCGGCTCGAAGTCGAGACGACTCACTAAAAGTTTTACACTGTTATATTATAGAGAAGAAAAAGGTGCAATTATAATGTATAATTTAGTTTGCTCTGCACTTAAAAATCGAAAAAAAAAATAAAATGTTTTTCTAAAATCTCATCTTTTTTTCAAGAAACTAAAAAGCTAAATATAAATTCTAAATTTACTAGATGGCCATTTATTGGTTTTTTAGCTGCCGAACTTTGCCCTTATATCACTTTTCCTAGTATCTCGTACCAGATCAACATATATAAATGTGTGGCATACTGAATAAAATAATGTTATTGTGTTATGTTGTTGTTCATTTAATTTAGCATTTTCAAAAAGTGACGTTGAAAACAAAAACAGCTGGCATTTTTTAGTTCTCATTTATGATATGACACAATCTTTTGATATATTTTATTTCTGCACTAGTCAAAATGCTTCTCACAATGTGTATAAAAATACATTTCAGAATAATGTATCTTCTAAATGAGGAGGGACTATAAATATTGCCTGAGTTAAGTGTTTAAAGGAATGAGATTGAAAAGGAAGTTCATAGATTATTGATTTGGGGGATAGATACTGGGATAATAAAAGGGTCTTTTCCTGCCACTGTATTTATTTTTTTATAGAAATAAAAAAAATGTCATTCATATTATTTGCCTTATGATGCCACTCTATATAATAGAAAATGAAAAGTGAAAAAAAATTAAATTGATGTATTTTAACGTTTTTTTTTTTGAATAAATTTATTATTTAAACTGGCCAACACTCGAAGCGTCCACCCTAGGATTTTATTCCATTTTGGAATGATCAGTTGGTTAACTGGCATTCAATCGAGGTTTCAAGTTAATGGTAGTACCAGATATGTATATACAAGGCACAAAATGAAGTTGTGTAAAATGACCTAAAATGTTTGATGATCCCATTTTATCTCAAAAATACTATTAGATTGTTTGTACGATTTTTTACAGCCTAGGATAGATGTAAAACAAAATAATTTTATTTGTTTTCAGAAACATGAATTTTTTGCCCGAAATTGATTTTTATTTAAAACCTTGTATTTTTTTTGTTGGGTATTTAGTCCAATTGTTCTTACATTTACCGTATTGCTACAAGTGTCCGCAAAAAATGTGCATGTTTACGTCCTACATTGAAATGACATTACACTTCCACATGTATAAGTAAACTTTAATTTAATAGTTGATATATATATATATATATATATATATATATATATATATATATATATATATATATATATACTTGTATATTTATTATTGAATTTTACTTATTATTTCCTGTTGGAAACATAACAAGTGGTGACGAGGAAATTCGGTAAAAAACGTGAACATTGAGTAGTCGTAACCCGACCGGGAAAAATTACATTCAAAATTCGGTAGACGACGCGGGAAGAAAAAAGTCGCCGTTTTATTAAATTCGTTGAGGGCAACGACATATTCGCTCCAAAGAGTTTTGTGATTTCCGGACGCTTCCGAGCACAAAAACTTTAATCAGCTTATCTGTCTACTAGTACGGTATACAAGTCATGTGCCGCGAACAAAGAAAATTCTATGAGTTGAAGCAGTCCGAAGAACATATTTCAGAGAAGTATGCAAAAATTTGCAGCGCGGCGATCTCATGTAAATTTGGAAACGACTTAACCAAGATTTAAACCGATTCTTTCATGATCATTTTTTCGCAAGCGAAAAATCACGGACAGACTTTGTGAAGAATCCGAAAATTCTTTTCTGGAAAAACTGGTTCAGCTCGCCGTCAAAGTGGAAAATGCCATAACCTCCCAGATATGCATGTGGTCGATGACATACGTCATTCCAGAAGTGGGAAGTCCAAAAGCCAGTCGCCGACATGGCGACAGCATCGCCATCCAGAGAAGTTTGAAACGCCAACCAAGTTTCGACAGATCACGTCAACAAGAACGTATTAAATGTAAGCCAAATGTATTAAATTTTAATAATAAACAAACATGCTATCATTGCCCTTCTTTTCACGAAAATGTTTGTTTTTATACAAATTTTAGGTGCAATTTTATGTAAACAAATTGGTCATATTGCAAAAGCATGTGGTAAAGGCCACAAAAGAGTGAATTTTGTGGAAACTGACTATGTTTTATTTTTTTGTTGTAGAATCAAATTAAATGTGAAATATAAATGTCGATATTGTAAACATATACCAAATTGAGAAGGAGCAGCAAAACCCATTCAAAATAAAGGTACGAATTATAGGTAAAACTCAAAATGATAATTGACAGCGGGGCGGGCTGAAGTTGTATGAATAAAAACACATATCTAAAATATTTCTCTGATTTTAGGTTGAAGAGGGATGCGGTGATGTTGAGAGGTTATAGGAGCCAATTTTCACTTGAAAGATCTTTCAATGTGTCTGTAGAGTACAAAAATGTAATGAAACCTGTCAGATTTTATGTTGTATCTAAAGGATCAATAGATGTACTTGGTTGTAACTGGATTGGTAGGTTTAAAATTAAGACTGATTTAATTAACCATATTTCTGTTAATGGTAAAGTTAACAAGCTAATTAATAAATACCCTTCTGTTGTTGCCGAGAATTTGGGTGAATTTAAGATATGTAAAATTTCTTTTAGGTTAAAGACAAGTTCCAATTGTGTGTTTTGCAGGCATAGAACTGTTTCATTGGCATATAGACATAAAGAGGAGGAAGAATTGGAAAAACTCGAAGAAATGGGAGTAATTAAACCAATAAAAAACAGCGATTGGGCACCGCAGTTTTGAAGTTAAATGGAAAATTAAGAGTTTGTGGAGACCGTAAGGCAATAAACAAATAATTGGAAGATGTAAAGTACTCCTTGCCAAAAATTAAAGAGATTTCGGATAAAATGAACTAAGGAGAAAAGTAATCTAAAATTAATTTGCAACTGGCATATATGAAGATGTTGTGCAATGTTTTGCTGAAATACTCATAGAGGTTTGTACCTTATATAACGCCTACCATTTGGTATAACAAGTGCAGGCAGTATATTCTAAAGAAAAATGGAAACCTCGTTTAAAGGAATGGATGGAGTTCAACCATTTTTGGACATTTTAATAACAGCACCCAGTACAGAGTACATTTGCAGAATTTGGAAGAAATTCTTCAAAAGTTAAAGGAGGTAGCTTTGACAGTACTGCTAGAAAACTGTGAATTTTTTAAAGACTGAATATCTAGGTTTCAAAATCTCAAAAGATGTACTTAGAAAACAGAAAACAAGATGGCAGCATTCATACAGGTCAAAAGACCAACAAATATTATATTGATAAGAGCTTTCACTGGATTGGTATATAAATTATATAAATAAAATATAAATATATAAATATATAAATTCTTACCTAATGCAGCTTATGTTCTTGTACCAGTATATCTGCTCAAAAATAAGACCAATTTTGAATGATGTGAGGAATGTGAAAGGTTGTTTAATAAAATAAAAGATATGATAGCCATGGATACCCGTTTGATCTACTTTGGCCTAAGCTTACCTACAATAGTAACCACAGATGCATTAGGTAAGGCAATTGCTGGGGTGCTAAGTCAGATAAAAATTGGTGAAGAATGCTCAGTGGCCTGTGTGTCTCACACATTGATACCTGCCAAAGCAAAATTGAGTACTATTGAAAAACAGGCCTTAGCAGTGCATTTTTCAGTAAATACATTTTTTATTACCCTTGTTGTAGCAAATTCAAGATAAGAAGCCAATGGCATGAAACAAGAGAAATCAGTGAGGGCTTTCACACATAAAACAATGAATATTCATGTTATATACAATAAATATTATAATAAATATTTTTTACATACGTCAGGAAGTATATGAGTACACAATGCACATACAAGAGGGGTGGAAGTTCTCACAATAAAGACAACAGCTGCAGAAATAAAAACAGTTGAGACTAGTGTTTGCCACATTGGGATTGCCAATGGTAAGCAACAATGGACCTCAATGAATATCAAGAAGCCTTGAACATTTGAACAGAATTATACCATTCTTTTATAAAGGATCTGTTTTAAAATGCCAATAAG
The DNA here is from genome assembly GCA_030620095.1 of Kuschelorhynchus macadamiae. Classification (NCBI taxonomy): domain Eukaryota; kingdom Metazoa; phylum Arthropoda; class Insecta; order Coleoptera; family Curculionidae; genus Kuschelorhynchus; species Kuschelorhynchus macadamiae. Next base: position 1,020,982 of record JAUTXW010005283.1, read on the forward strand.
CTTAATTAGGTAGGATCATGTCAAATATTCAATAATCAGTTTGCCTTATTAAAATAACAAATGAAAATATTCATTAAAACATTTGGGGTTAAATGACCAAGTTCTGTTTGACGTTTCTTTCTTTCATCTTTATTTTGCCTGGTTGTTTGGGTTATGATTGGTCTCCAATAGGTTTAGTGAGTCGGACAAGTTCCTTTCATATTGAAAATCCAAAACCTAAATTTAAAAGTTATTATTGATTAAGGGGTAATTTTAAAAGATAAAATTATAAATTTTTACAAGTATTTAAATTTAATAATTTTACAATAAATTAATATTAGGATTTAATGTAATAGAAGTTGCCTAAGTTTAAAGTAATGGAAGTTACATAACTTTTGGAAATCAGGGTAAATATCGATTCTTTTTATCTTGTTAATGAGGAGAAAGAGGACAGAATATAAGGACGGGTTTTAAGTACTTTTAAGGTTGTTGATTTTTTTGTTAAATTCCTCTTTTTTTATATGATTTTTTTTACAGGCAACCTCTTGATGAAAATCTTTTTGCTACATATTCAGTCTTGTATTTGTTGCCGAGTAAAGCTACCAACAAAGGTTGATTCTGTTTAGATGTTTATATTTTGTATTAAGCAATGATCAAATATTAGCCAAGTAATTAATGATTTTATTTATATATTTAGGCAGGGTTAACCATTTTAATTATTCAATTTTACAATCTTGATATTTTGGCTACAATGGATATTTTCGTTTTTTACAGCTCAACGGCTATTTTATAACAGGCATTTTAAAAAGCCATTTCAAAACACTTTAAAAGCACAAAGATTTTATAAAAGCTTTGTAACAGCCTTAATCTATAAAAGCTTTTAGTGGGCTATGTAATTTGTAATGCCCTGGGAAGTTTTTTCTCGAACTTTTCAACTTGAAATAGTAAAAGAAATACCTTGTTCAACAATTGTTAAACGTTTGTACAACAATTTTACGGGAACTAAGCTTTTGTCTCCAGTACTGAGACCAACTACGTCCGGGGGTACCAAGTCTTACGGCTAAATGTCAACGCCAGACTGCAGTAGTACCCAACGGAAGTCTTGGTGCGAACATTTAGAAAGTTTTTACATTTAAGAGTCCCTTTTATTAGTTACTTTTTTTTTTATTTCAAAACCATAGTTATAACTCATTCTTTTAAATTAAACATCAATGAAATATGCATAAATAAAAAACGTTTTATTTGTAATTTTTCAAGTTCTTTTAATAAAAAGGGTACATTTTTAAATATTTCTTTTACTCATTTTTTTTTTCAGGAATAATTATGAACACACCAGTGAAGGGTGTAAGGAGCAGAAAAGATTTTCATATTATAATGTGTGCTTGCGCCTTTCCAATGTCTTATTTGTTTGATCTTCCTCCTTGCATTTTTGAAAAGAATTGAAAAATTGAACTCCCCCAACGCAAAGCTATCGTATAAGCTAGCGTATGGGTTGTAAGTGCTTCTGTTAAACACTTATTTGATCTTTATGACGTGGCTCAGAAAAACCGAGTTTACGTTAAAATGTTTCCAAAAATTGCGGACAGCCATTGAAATCAAAACTTCCGTGTTACTGCACAATTTTACTGAGACAAGACATTTAGAACACACATTATTTTCTTGTTTAATTAGTCTCAGGATGGTTTCAGAAATTCTTATTTCTTAGTCTTCATCTTTCTTAAAGGAGATTCAAGGTGACTAAAAACCTGTGTTTTATGGTTTTTTGAAAATTTGAATATGCAGGGTGTTTATCATCATTTAACAATGAGTTTCGGTAGACAATTTTTTCATCATATTCAGTAGCAATATTTAGGTTTAAACAAAAATCAGAACTTTACCAAACAAACGATTATAGTGATTTAGATCACTCCTCTTTTACTATTAAAATCATATAAAATCTATATATCTCTACTTACAGTTCTAAATCTTCCACATTCACGATCTTCATTGCCACCACGCTGACTAAACAGCGATTTCGTTCCAGACATGCTCAATTAGATTTAGATCTGTAGACTGGATAGGCCACCCATTGTCTCATTGTCTCATTGTTGTTCTTCCTTAAGATCTGCTTGCATTGTGTCAACAAAAATATGCACGGTCTGCAGCCCATCGTTATGGAACAGCACGATGTTGTAAGCAGATGGTAACTTGCTTTTTTTTTCTCGCATGAAATCCTCTGGTATAAAGGCGTCTGGCTCCTAAGAATTTGAGATGATTCCTGCATCTCACTCATTGCTCTTTGTAGAGTCGCAACTTAAATGTTGCTACTGAATACAATTAAATAATTGTTTACCAAAACTCATTCATTAGATGATAAACACCCTAATATTCAAGTAATATTGTTCCAAAAACCAGTTTTTAATCGACCTCTATCTTCTTCCGTCCCGAGGCGAGAAACAAGAAAATTATAAATGCCTTATTGTGAGTATTTTATATACAGTGTTCCAAGTAAAGTTTAGTCTCGGTAAAATTGTGTAGAAAAACTGAAGTTTTGCTTTCCATGGCTGTCCGTAATTTGAAAGACATTCTGTTTAACGTGAAAATATACATTTTGTGCAGACACTTTTGGTAATGTGGTAAACGTAACAAGTCGATCGAATAGCCAACAAAAAAATACAAGGTCGTGTTAAACAAAAATTAGTATTTTTTACCAAGAAATTCGTATCTCTGGAAAAAAATTTCAAAAATCGATGAAATTGCTTTTTTGTTTTTTTTATCTTTATATATGCCCTGTATATCCCTATCATTTGATACTACACATACCTCGATTGAAAACCAGTTAACCAATCATTCCAAAAATTATTAGTTTTTAAAATTTGAGGGGAAAGTTTGACCTCTTTGGGCTCAAATTTCGAAAAATGATCTTTTAGTGAACACCTACACTTTTTAGGCAAGATATCATTTAGATTTCATGTTCCTAAGTCCAAATATTTGGACTGAGTATTGATAGGTCAGTCAGACGAGACTTTGATTTTTGTATGTATAGATGAAAATATTAATCCTCAAATTACCTAGAATTAGAAAGGACTGGCATCAATGAGCATTTTCGAAGATCGAAATTTTTAACTTCTATTTTAGGGATGGCGTTTTTCAGTAATATTTTTTACAGAAGTCATTGTCGATCAAGTCCTTTACGGCAAACGGCTTGATTTCATGACGTCACTTTTATATCATTTGATTGAAAAATATATATTTTTAATATTTTGTAAAACTTGCCCACGCGACCGGTTCTGCTTGTATAATAACTAATAAATCGATTTTGATATGTTATTCAAAATGGCGGAAAACTTTAAAAATAACCTTTGAAACTGGTGTATCGAATTTATTATAAAAACTATATGAAACCCCCTACTTATAGTTTTGGTTCTCCTCATAGTTAAGAAGATGTAGTTTTGACATCACTGGTAGCGTTGATTATTGACGATCCGAGAAATAAATGCTGTAGTACATTTTTAATCCAGTTAAAAATTCATCCTAATCATCTATCTAGGCTAAGATCTATCACGCTCTAAAGATTGCATCCTCTTGCGTGAGTCTAAAGTGTATAGTCTCTAAAGTGTATAGTCTCGTTTTTGTGTTGTAACAATAGTTATTCTAGAGTGTAGTTGGTACATTTTCTGTACTAGTTGGAATTGTTTGTTCTAAATTTCTATTTCTCTATTTCTATTTATTTTAAATAAATAAATAAAAGAACGATTGGTATAATATCCATATATTCAAACCCTTTTGACCCTATTTTCAGTTTGTAAAAAAAATCGAAAAAATGCAGAAAATAACATATTTAAAACTCTTAATTTTGTTTACAGTAGTCAGTTTAAACACAAAGTAAAACCCCGAGGGGTGTATGGATAACTCAGCAGTGTACAGATTGTACATGGATTTTAAATCACCCATGATTTAAGCAGTTTAAAAGATTTAACCTGATTTAAAAGAAAATAGTTGATTTAAACTGATTTAAGACTGTGTGCATTATGCATACTGATTTAAGGAAGATTTATAACTTTTATAAAGATATTTACTCTGATATAAGCTTTTAAGTGACTGATTTAAGGGAAGATCTTTGTAGACGGATCTTATGTGTTATTTCTATCATTATTAATACCTCCATTAATACTAATGATGTTAATCTTGCATAATGCATGCAAGCTATTAGTTACCTCGTATGTCCAAATGATCCTGAAAATGCAACCCGTTTTGTTGTAGGTAAAACCACTTAAATTTAATTTTAACTTTTAAAAATGAGAAAATTCGGTCTATATTCATATAATAATTCATGAAAGCATTTGTATAAAAATTAAATAAATAAAATATCATACAAAGAAGCTTTTATTCAGGGTACCCCAAAAGCTAAGGTCAAAAATTGTCTAGTGCATAGATTGAATCACAATAAGATTACAAGTTCCTATAAACTTCTTTCCTATTGTATCCCCTCGTGTGTTCCTTAACGGAGATATCGGGATCCAAATGGTTACCAAGCCATTTACATTTTGGTCTCTAACTTTTGAACTGACTGGTTTAATAAATGAATTTGGATATTTTATGCAGGCCATAAAGATGCATGGACCTATACTACAATAGATGTTTTACATCGTCAGGGAAGTTCAGGAACCGAGATGCAAAAATTTTGACAGATGTCATTTTACAGATCTAAAAATTAATTTACTTGGTAATACTTGTTTAATAAAATAAAAGCCGAAGCAAAATTGAGTACTATTGAAAAACAGGCCTTAGCAGTGCATTTTTTATTACCTTTGTTGTAGCAAATTCAAGATAAGAACTGACTGCTGAGCTAGCTCATTTGCTCAAATGCTAGTTCTATTTAGGAAACATGGAAATATTCTGATGATGTGAGGTACTAGATTTCAGCGATGGGCAATATTCTTGTCATCATTTAGCTATACCATCGAGGATATAGAAGGAAAGAATAACCATGTAGCTAATTATGTGTCAAGAGCATCCCTAGAAATAATAACAACATCAGAAGAAGCGGCAGGAGAGCTATCTACATTTATTGTAACTGATCAACAGGATCATGACCAATTAAGAATGATATATATAGAGATCTAAGAATCTTGCCAGATAATGGGTCGGGTGTTAATTCCGACATCGAAAAGATGATAAAGAGATGTGAAGCATGTTTTATTAACGGAGACAAACCACCTCACACAGGGAAGTCCAGGAACCGAGTTGCAAAAATTTTGACAGATGTCATTTTACAGATCTAAAAACTATTTTTTTTTAATTACTTCTTTAAAATGGGTATTTTAAATTCGTGTCAAAAAAAATTAACTCCGTTGGGACTGGATATGTTTGTTAAGGCAGCCCCCATTAGGAAAAAAGTTTATATAGAGGACCTGTTTTAATCTATTCTGTACCCTAGTTAATTTTATTTTTTGACTTTACCTTTTAACACACTGAGACAAATGATTATCTACTACGACAAACTCGTGAGCAAACGGCATTGGTCAGTTGTTAGATACTGGACTCGCCAACTGGAAGAATGACAGGGGATTAAATAATAACATAATTTAAAAAAAATATTTAAAGTTTTAAGTAACTTAAAATTTATTTTCTTTGTTACCCGTTTCTTCTCGGCTAATTGTAAATGGCTCAATTCCATTTAATTTAACTGGACCGAGAAGTAGACCATAAAATATGAATTTTTCTTCTACTTTTTGAATGTCCTGTTTTTTGGCCATATAAATCTTTCGAAATTTTCTTTGAAGAATTTTATGATAATTGTTTTACCGATGTTCACAATTTTACCTATGAACCAACCGATATCATAAAAAGTAGCAAACATAATCCTAAAAGTCGGGTATAAATTTCAGGAAAATATTCTTTGCCGTTCAAAAGTTAAAAGGGGGGGGGGCTATTTACGTCCGTACCCCTGTCCGCACTGTATGTTAGGTATAACATATTGCCCGGATATACAGGGTGTCCGCAATTTTAGGTGCCATATTTCAGGATGTGATTATACATACATATAATCACACTCTGAAATATGGCACCTGACATTCTGGACACCCTGTATATCCAGGGAATATGTTATTCCTAATAAAAATTACCCACAATTTTAAGTAGGATCTAAAAATGCAGTACGCTAAAAAACTTGTACAGAGTGTCCCATTTTCGACACTTTTGCAGGGTATCTCGCCCATGCCAATTTTGCCATATTTTCAATTTCACCTTGTATCTCAGAAGCTAAGGGGGCTATGAAAATTTTGTTTACGGCATCTTAAGTTTTTAATTACGTGAATAGTAGTTACGCCTTATCAATTTTAATATAACATAGTTATTATACAACTATATGTCCCCATACTAAGTACTAAGTAACCTGATTAAAGCAAAAACAAAAACTTGCAGTCCTCACTAAAAAAATCATAAGGAAAAAACACAGCAGATTCTATATTTCTTCAAAACTTCTGAAACTGACTCATTGTGTGCTAACGCCACCCTACTAATAACCACTAAGCACTAAATTTAAACTTTTTTTTTCTGAAGTGTACAAAGGGTTAAGGCAGTTATGCACTCCTCAGCAAATATCTAATTCGAGATCAGCATATCAAAGGCGTTATAGAACTTATTGCTGTTATAAATATGTAATAATGACTCAATCTCAAACAGCAAAGTAGAACATACATTAACATCATTTCAAATAAACGTTTTGGAATAAGCAGAACCTAATCTGAAGCAATACATATAATTAAAAATTACTGTTAGAGGTTACAAGCGCCATTTTAACAAGAATCAAATTATATATTCCTCTTGCTTTTGCTTTCAAAAATTTTAACTAATCCATGATACATAGAAATATATGTTTATGCTTCATAACTACTTTAACATTATATCACTAAGAACATTATCTAAATTGGAATTAAGCAAATAAATAATAAATAGGTACTGGAATTATAAAATACAGTACAGTCTACAAATGCTATCGTGGAAAACGATCAAGACTGAAAGCAATAAAAATTATGATCTTCCAGTCTACAAACTAGCTTAAGGGCATAAATGATTTAAATTTACTCTTATTATTTCTTGCTTTGTGTGTTATTTTTTGGAGAACAGTGGATGAGTTACTTGCTAAATCCCTGCTCCGCTAGTGCTTTGGACATACCTGGGCTATTTAAGAAATAAAGTTTATCGGGGGGTCTTTTAGAGGCGTCTCGCATCTCGAATATTGTATTATGAATTGTGTACAAGATAATAACTAGAGTATAAGGCTCGAAGGCAAATCATTTACCAGGCAGATATGTAGAATTTCATTTTTGATTTTTTTTTATAAAATGGTTTCTTAATGTATGGTTAGTTATTAACAAACAAATAATTAAATTAGTTCTCTTTTTAATTTCAGTAATTTGAAAATTAATCAATTATTACTTTTCTCGTAAGAGAAATTAAGTTGTAATATTTTGGTATAAATCTAATATGGCTTTGTGAAAATTAAAAAAAAATATAATTATTAAAAAACTTTTTATCCTATTTACCTCAAATTATGCACAAAAATCGAGTGTTATATATGAATAAACTGGTAAAATTTTGGTATAAATCCAAGATGGCGAAATAATTAAATTTTTAAACACTCTACTTATTTGAATGATTTCAAATTTTATGCAAGAATTAAGTGTAATATAGTTAGTAACAGTATACTAGTAATAACAGTTACAGTCCAGTTAAAATTGTGGTACGAACTCAAAATGGCGGCCAAATAAATTGTTTAAAAAAACAGCGTTAACCATTTGACGGACTTTTAAATTATGCCCAAAAATCAAGTGGGACATAGGTAGAAATTGGTAGTATATTGGTGCGAGCCTATTATAGTGGAAATAAATGATGAACATATTAAAATGACATATTATTATGAATGATGACATATTAAAATGTTTAGGAAAGTCGGTAAACTTCCTTTACCCGGAAATTTCCCCCTGCACCCTTCCTTTTGTCTATAAAAGTGAAATAATACACGATTTATTGTGTTACTAAATAACTCTATGCCGAACTGAAAGGCAATATTCATAACGAGGGTAGTTTTGGGTAAACGAAAATTGGCGGTTTTTTATTTTGTTATGCACATCTAGTGTTGAAGGCAATATTTTGAAGACGGATTACTGTTGTATTGTTTTATGGTATAAAAATTATTTAAATTTGTTAAAATAAAATAATAAACTATAAATTATTGACCGATTTTCATTTATAAAATATATATTAAACTAGTTTATCTAGATTCACGTTTCGGCAACCCAGCCTTCAAAAACCCCGCCTTAAAAATCTGTAAATTTCGTTTACCAGGAACTTCCCTAGTTATGAATCTTTTCTTTTGACCCAATTTAGTTCCGCGCATAGTCATTGAGTAACACAACTGCCTGTTTAAACATTTTTATTGGCCGCTTTTTGTTCCACCATATTGGATTCGTAGCAATATCTTACCAGTTTCTACCTATGCCACACTTAGTTTTTAGGCATAATTTAAAATAAATTGAATAAATAGTTTTTAGACTGACCGTGCACCTTTTGAAGTCAATTGAATACGAACATTTATTTACGTTGATTATTTAAACATTTTACTTGGCTGTTATTTTGTTCCGCCACGCCATCTTGAATTCGTACCACAATTTTACTAGTTTATCTCTATATCGCACTTAATGCTTGCGCAACATTTGAAACTATTCTAATAGGTAGTTTTTTCAGGCTGATTTTTTAAATATTTTATAAAGCCGCCATTTTGTTTCTTAGGTTGATTAGTTGATTTTTGTGCAACATTTCAGGTAAATCCGATAACTACTCTTTTAGTAAATTTTTTTCTTAACATTTCACTAGACCGCCATTTTGTTCCGCAATATTGGATTTTGACCTAAATATTACCTCTTTATCCCCAAATAACCCTAAATTTTTGACCAGAATTGGAAGTCAATCGGATCAGTAGTTTTTTAGCTATGCCAGGTAGAACGGCAGAATTGAGAAAACAAGTTTTTGGCATCTAAGGACCCTAAACCGCGGTGATCTGTAAAACGGTTTGTCACAAATATGTAAAAACGAATTCTAAATTTTTCTATATAAAATGTTTCCGTATCTCGTTACCTAACCCTGCTTTTACCAATTTCAAAACTTGTTTTTAAAGTTTTCCGCCTTCTTGAATGACCAGGGCCATTCTTGGCATAGTTACCGGCCGCCTTTGAGAATTCTCTATTTTAATTACATAAATTTAGACAATTTTCGCATTGTTTTAGTCATTTTCAAATTAAAAAAAATTATATACGTTATTTATGTATTTAGGAAATATAATATATATTTCCTATATATACATAGAGTTTTTATTATGTTTTTTTCGACGGTTTTTTATAGAAAAATCAGAGCAGATATACATACAAAATTATGTCACATTAAAATTATTTAACACAACAAACAACTGACAATTAATAATATGATAAACACGTAATCCTAAAACACAAAAAGTTTGCTAATGGCTATTGTTATTATTTTTCTCATAAGGGGGTAATATTTTGTATACATATTGCCTTTTATTAAAAAAATATTAAACTTAAAATATTTACTAAATATTTAAACAAAAATTAATAATGATAAAACTAACATAAGCGTTAATTATTTTATTAGAAAAAAACCTGCCGTACATTTTTTTTACAATTTTCAGTTAGCGTTAAATGAAAATTATTTTTCAATACTAATAATTGATAAACCTGCAAATCTTAACTATACGATTGGTCTTAAGTGGTTTTTATTAATTTTTAGTTTGAATGAATGAATGAAATTTGAGTTTAAGGGGCGTCAATAACTTGGACCATTATTTAGCGCCATGAAAGTTTTGGATTTAAATATCACTTAAGTATATAAATTTATACAATGTAAATGTTACAACCTTATCTAATGTGACTTGGGAAAAATTATTCTTTCTGCAGATAATTGTTTGTATTGAAGCCTTTTCGGAATTACGTTTGTAAAAATCCACATTACTCGTTGGTTGCTAAGTATCTTTACGAAGATATGAAAAAAGCTTCACAGGTATTTTGTATTATTCGCGGGATCCCCCTTATAAATTAATAGCACTGTTCTCATTTTTGGCACTCTCCTTTTTAGTAGGCACTTCATACAGTATCTATAGCGATCCAACGAACCTCAGCCTTTTAATATTATTTAGTCCTCCCCTGGGCATTTACCATTTTTGGTTTAATATTTCTCCTTATCTCCGCTATGATTATATCGAGCATCTCCTCCGATCTCATATCTTATTTATTACACAATTTAATTACAAGTAAAATAAAACATGCAACGCGACCGCCTCTTGGCGGCCCCTGTAACCTTAGGCTAGCGTGCACCACGCCGTACGCCTTGTACTCTTGGCATTGCACGGTCCTGTGGATATGTATGTTAAAATTGATTTATTAGTGACTAGCATTTAATATTTTTTTATTTAGCAGTAAATTGGCGAATTTCAGTCACTTTTAAAAATGATCCGTCATTTATGAAAGTGATCCGGATATTTAAGATCGCTTATACGATCACTTCTGGAAAGTGACTTAAGTGACGCCTAGCATTAATATCTTCCAAAACCGACGTATCAGTTAATACCAATATGTCGATAAATATCGGCATCGATATTAGTATAATAGTAACTATCGATATATCCACAACTAAAATTTATTTATAGTTCAATTGTTATCGCTTATCGATAGGTAATATCTAATATCGCCCATCCTTGGTCACAACTCCTTTAACCACCCCAAAAAAATTGTTTCCCTAATTTAGTACTTCTATCAGACTTTCTATTTTAGTTTTATGTAGCTAAAGTTTTTTTAATGTTTTGAGGTAATTTATGAAAATCTGTTTAAAAATATAGACTGTTTTGATGGCGTTCACCGTGTAACATTTAGGGAATAAAAGCTGATGAAAGAATAAAGAAAACTAAACGATATTTAAAATGTTAACACCCTGTATCTTGAAGTCGAAACATCCTATATACACCAGAATCAATTTTTCTAAAAATGTAAAGTACTTATTATTTTCATATATTTCTTTACGGACTATAGATCCCTTTCACTCTAATTAAAAAAAACAACAACCAAATATTTCGAAACCAGTAACAATGGTGTACGTAAAGGGCGATAATAATAAAAGACTATTATTATTATTATTATTATTATTATTATTTCTCGACTTGTTGTCTCACAGTATTCCTGTGGTTGTTTTTTATATTGACGGGATTATACCAAGTCAGTTCAGGATGTTCCTGTGAATGTCTGTATTAAGTCCTAATTGAGCCAAATGCGGTGTAAATGTTATTGGGACCTGTTACCGATATGACGAGAGGAACAATGATGACTCTTTCCTGTTTCCACAGCCTTTTTATTTCCATTGCCAAGTCGGTTTATTTGGCGATCTTCTCACTGTATTTCGCTTCGATGTTCTCGTCGTTGGGGACAGCCATGTCAATTAAATAAGTGATCTTTTCTTTTTTAGATTGAATTGTGATATCGGGTCTGTTTGCGGGGATTGTTTTATCTGTTTGGATGTCAATGTCCCAGTAGAGCTTGTAGGGTTTGTTTTCAGGTATGGATGTTGGTGTATAATGGTAGTAAGGGTCTGTGTTCTCCGTTAGTTTGTATGTTGTGGCTAATGCTTGATGAACGACCTTGGCTGCTGAGTTGTATCTCGCGGTGTATTCAGTTCCATTATTCTACATCTACTTGTTATGTGATCGATCGTTTCTCTCTGCTGGTGAAATCTCCTGCACCTATCTTCAATGGTTGTGTCCTTGATGATGCGCTTTTGGTAGTTTCTGGTTGCTATGACTTTGTCCCGGATGGCAAGCAGGAAGCCTTCTGTTTCGGGGAACAGCTGCCCTTCTTGTAACCTCGTATATGAAAGCTTTTTATGTATGCGGTCTTGCTTTATGTGGTATCTATGTCTTCCGTGGAGTGTTTTTTCAGACCAGGTGTTCATCTTTTCTAGTTGTGATTGGATGTGACTATGTGCGTCTGCTGCATGGCTCGTTTGAGACAGGTCGAGCGGTGTAGGATTCTTGCCTGCTTTCACTATTGCCTTGTGGAGGGTAGTTTGTTTCTTGTGGAAGAATTTTTTGAGTTAGTAAATTTGTTTTTATTTAGCGATTGTATATCTATAATTCCCCTCCCTCCTTCTTTTCTCTCGAAGGTCAGTCGTGCCTTGCATGCGTTGGGATGTAACTTCTTGTGTTTAGTGATTTCAGGGCGTATGAGAATGTGAATGTTTTCTATGTCTGTGTGCGACCATTTAATGATACTAAACGAATACGTAAGCGATTCGTATTCGTATTCGTATAGCGAAGGTGTTAATAGCTTTCGTTAGATTTATGGAGTTCAGTTTTGTGTTTAGTAATTTTCTGACTCTGGTTTTAAATTCCGTCTTGAGCTCTGATTGGATATGAGTGTGGTTAATTTTAGTGCTTTGATGGAAGCCTAGGTATCTGTATGTTTTTTTGACCATGTTATCTATGGCTTCATTGTTGATTGTTTCCGTCGTAGGGAGGCCTTTCCACTATCCCTTGTTAATATGAAGTAACTTGCATTTACTTATACTAAATTCCATGTTCATGTGTCCAGGGTAACCGTTTCTGTGATTTTAAGGAGTTCCTTAAGCTGTGCCTTCGTGCTTGCGTATAATTTTATGTCATCCATGTACAAGAGATGGTTTATTTTGTGTAGGTTATTTTTTTGGTGTTTCTGTTATTCAGTGTGATTGAGAGTGGATGGAGACAGAGGTAGAACCACAAAGCTCTGAGTGAATCTCCTGGAATATACCTCGTCTGATGTAGATCTCTTCTTCTTCTCAGGTTGATTTTAGTTTTCCAGGTACATGATTAGCGTAAGAAATTGCCTGATGTTTTTATTGGCTTTGTATAATTCAACCACTCTGGTTAACCAACTGTGGGGTATCGAATCAAAGGTTTTTTTTTTATAATCTATGTAACCAGTATGAAGGTTTCTATAATTTTTCCTGGTTTGTTCCATGATGACGCTGTCTATAATTAGCTGCTCCTGGCATCCTCGGCTGTTTTTCCAGCACAGTTTTTGTTTTTCCGTTAGAATGTTTTTGTGTGTTAGATGTTGTTCTATTCTCCTGGTAATTGTGGCTGTGATGATCTTATATAGGGTTGGAAGGCACGTAATAGGTCGGTTATTTGACGGGTTCTTAGTGTCCGAGTTTTTGGGATTAAGGTATGTTATTCCTTGGGTGAGAAAACTGTGGAGTGTGCTAGATTTTAAAATAATTTCATTTATTTGTCGAGTGAGAGCTTCATGTGTGGAGGTAAACTGTTTGTATCAGAAGTTATGAATGTTATCTATTCCAGGACATCTCCAGTTATGCGTCTTATGTTGTCATTGCAAAGTCCTCTTGTTCCTCCAAGCACTTGTGTCTGTCTTCTTCCACTTTAATCCATGAAGCGTTATTATTGTGTAGTTTCGGTTCTGACCAAATGTTTTTCCAGAATTCTGTGATTTCTTGTTTGGTCAGTGGTTCTATTACTCGTGCCTCCTCATTGCTTATGGTTTTTTGGTAGAACTGTTTTTCGCTTCTTCGAAACAGGTTGTTAGCGTCCTTTCTTTCATTTGACTCTTTGTATCTTCGGAGTCTTGTGGCATACACGGATAATTTTTGCTTCAGAGTGTCAAGGATTTCTGTAAGCGTGTGATCAGGAGATGTAGATTTGATTTTATCTATACTTTGTGTAGTACATTTTGACTTGTTGCCGTTCATGAATTGGGTAAGATGTTCCAGTTCTTTTCTAATTTTGTTAATTTTGTATTCGATCCTTATCTGCCATTTGAATTTTGGTTTTATGCTGTTGGTGTTTCTGTGTCGTGGCGGGAGTTTCTGATTGTTCTGTGTGTTCGTAGTTCTAGCTGCTGCGTAGATCACTGTATGAATGTCCTCAATTGTGCTCGCATTCGTTATGCACTTGGGTATTATGTGTTCGTTGATAATCTTTAGGATTTTTTGTGTGTCCCGTTTGAAGATTACACGAGGAATAGAATCTCTCATTGTATTGTATTCTGGATATTGTGCTATGAAAAGTGTATGCAGTTTATGTCCGTATCCTGATGAAATTGTCTCAAGTTTGGTAACGGTGTAGTAGGAATGCATCACCGTTCGATTCATTTCGTCTGTCCATTTTAACCTTTTCCTTGGTTTACCTGCCTTGGTAGTTGCAGGAAGTTGTTGCGATATATCCGCTGTTGTAATGAGCTCAAGTTGTTGTGTTTGGCTGGCATCTGTGTCAGATGTATTTGTGTATCAATTTTGGCAGCGCATGATCGGTTCTCTCGATTCTGTAATGCTGCTCATGTGTTGGCCTGCCTTTCCCTCCTTGGTGGGTGCCAGCCTAGCCGGCAAAACACTTTTGGTGGGTCTATTTTCCTTTGCTTGGTCATGATCGTTTGGGTCGGGCTGTCCTTTCCTGTGACGTCCTCGACCGTCACGCCGCTTGCCCGATGCTTCTTTTAATGATGTTCTGTTGTTTGGGTTGTTGTTTTGTGGTCTTAGAAGCTCAAAGCGTCCCGACATTGGGTCGCCTGTTAGTAGAAAATAGATGATTTTATTGTGTGTTTGTTTGCTTATTATAGTTGGTCTCTCTTTAACGCACATCTGTTTTTTTCTTGTTGTTCTTAGTTTTGAGAAAATATGGAAGATGTGCTTCTGGGTTTTCGAAAAAGCAAATATCTCTAGGCTCGTTCCATATGTAGTGGTTTTGTTCATGAAGTTATAATAGTTGCCGAAGTCCTTTATGTCATCGTTGTGAAATAACTAAAATATCTGAAGTTCCGACCAGTTTTGTTGTAGGTACTTCAATGCGTCTTTTCGAAGTTGGGCATGGTTGTTTTGATGGCCATATATGTGCAAGCTGATTGATCAGAACTGACAACTTCCGTCTCCAACAATGTCGGCTCTGATGAAATTCTCGGGAATAGGTTCGGCTGTAGCAGTTTTTTCGGCAAAAACCCGCCTGTTCAGCCTTTCGCCGCCACCGTCCCGCATACTGTCACCTTCAGCAGTGGGTTCAAAAGTGCCTTTGCGATTCCCAGGCGGCTCTGTTCCGAGGCTCGAAGCTTTCTTCATTTTCATGGGTGTGCCACTATTTGACCCTGGTAGCCCGGGTAACTCGGTCCGTGGGGGCATTACTCCCCACGCAACTTAACCAAGACTAGTGGCTCCGTGCGGTTTCAAAGGTTAGGAGGTGGGAGGGGTTTAGGGTGGCTAGGGTGTGGGGAGGGTAGGGATACTGACAGTAGCGTCCTCAATACTGCTGGATGCAGTATCCAGACGGTCAGACATATTTATTATTATCATCATTTCTTCGAATGCCACAAAGGTCTTAAAATTTTCTAGTTAAAGCGAAATTATGAGATGTATTTGCCCCTGATAAGTCTTACAAATATAAAAATTATTGTTTTAATAATTAGATATTGTATATACCTGTTTTAAAGTTAGAAACAAATTTTTAAATTTAGTTTTGCGTCATTTTCTAAATAATTTAATAGATTAAGTAATAATTTTAAACTTTCTCTAATATAGTTTATCGCAGACTTCAATATCATATAATTTTTATTATTTTCAGTCTACGATCGTTGTCCACGATAGTATTTACTTCCTGCGGAATTGGCGAACCCCATTTTAATAAAAGTTACTCTGAATTGTAATGTATTCAGTTTTAATCCAGTATGTATTTGTTACTTTGTTAATTTCAATCTAAATGTTCTTCGAGGTAAAGTAGTTATAAAGCATTTTGAGCGTGTATTTCTATCTATTGTGGGTTAGTTCAAATTTTTGTAAACAAAACGCTAGAGGAAATATGAAATTTAACTTTCTGCATATTCAAGAACGTTTGTGTTAAATGATGTTAATCTTTATTTAACTGCCTTGCTGTTTGAGATTGAGCTGTATTTAGTTTAAGGGCTTAAGTGTAGGTTTAATAATGATCATGAATGTCCGTTATTATATATTTATTTTTTATTTTTGTTTAAACTCTACTGTGATAGATGCATGTTTAGTGAAGGTGAACTATATTACGCGCATGGTGCGATCAGCAATTTCGTCAGATTTAAACCCTTTTTCTGAAATATGCTAAAACGGGGAATGAGGGAACATCCTAATGAACTCTATAATTTAGAAGATTTAGCTCCAGCTGTTCAAGGAGAAAGGCCGCCTCCCATTAGCCAGGAGAAAATTGATATTTATATTTGTTGTGAAGCAGTTATACAAGCCAATGATATATTGCCTATTTGTTTTTATTTTTTAAATGTTGATAAAGTGATTACTAAAATTTGCAATTTTTTAAATTTGAGATCAAAAAATGTTACACCCTGTATATTTGTGCTGTCAATAATTTGCATTGCTATCGATCAAAAGGATTTTTGACTATTGCATCAAATGCTTGATATAATAAAACAAGTAAAAAAATTAAAGACATCCTTAAACAATACTTACGATAATGGATCTATGGCAGACA